>CM077147.1:98541576-98982883 GCA_039583875.1 Platanthera guangdongensis | reverse complement strand
CCATCTGTATGTACCTCCTTTCAACGTTAACCCAATAAGTGATGGTCAATGCCGCACATACCTCCTTCCACAATACTACCCGTAGGGAGACGACGCTCTAAGTATTGGACTACTAAACCCATTCCAATAATTAAACATACTCATGGCCATAATTTATTCTTCTACATGACTTTCCAAATGATGACAACATAATATAAACATGATGCGCATATGAATATCCAGCAATCTTTTCAAATGATAACGACATATTATAAACATGATGCGCATAAATAACAATCTAGCAAATTCTATCAATTCAATTCGTTTAGGTAAGCTTGCTTCACAATTCGATTATATGATAACAATCTACCAAATTCTATCAAATCAATTCGTTTAAGTAGCTTGCTTCACAATTTGTTTATATGAAATTTGATTAATAAACTTCATCAATCATGCAACTAAAATGATTAATCATAAAAGAGTTCATCCAAGCCAAGTAACTTGCAATATTAATTCCACTGAATCCAAATCCATATTATATAAACCCAGAATTTAGGTGCAGAGTAAATCTGGACAACAACTTCAGCTGTAGATTCCCGAAGCTCCAAAATCCGATGAAGATGTGTAGCCCCTCGATGGAAAGGTCTTTCCATGAGCTACAACTTTCGTATTCTGACCTCAACCCAGATTTGACTGTATCCTATTAGAAATCGGACTCGAAGTCCGCTGCGTACAGGACACAGTTCTGCATACATGATTTACCAATTATCAATTTCATTGAGACTTTCCTGTGGCTACAGACTTCTCCTGAAGTCGTGCAAACATTCGTTGGAAAGGTATTTTCAGGGGCTTCGACTTTCATGTCTTGTTGAAAGCCCAGATCTGACCTTATCCCTTCTAAAAATGGCCACGAAGACCGCTGCGCGCAGAGCATAGATTTTGCACGCATCTTGGGGCGGAATGAATGGCATTGATTCATCTTCCTCATCAAGCCGATCCTCTCAAATCTCCTCCAGAAATTTTCTCCACCCTTATTCACCCTCATGAGGCCTATATTCTCACGAAACCATCCCCCATCTCCACATAGAAGATCGGAGAGGTTGAAGACACCACTAACCAAGGGCACAAGCCCAAGATCGGCCTCATCGTAGAGAAAAACATCTTCTCACAAGTCAAGACTCCACCGAGTAGACATCTTGCCTACGTATCTATAGATCTAGCACAAGGGAGAGGGTAGGAAACTCACATCGATTCCAGTGGTTCCACCATTTCCGGCCATGGATCTCGTAACTCGTCTCGGTGGCATTTTCTCCTTCACAGCGACGACGGAGCTTCTCCTCCAAGACTTTCTCCAGCAGTTTTCTTCTCTATAGAAGTTTCTCTCAGGAAATAGGGGATGAAATGAGCATGGAAACGGTTAGGGTTTTCACTTCCCTTTATATATGAAAAGTGACACGGGTAGGGACGCGCCAGTGTCCTTACCCGTGTCATTACCCGTGTCCTGCTTATGCGAAATGGCAACGACAGTTTCCATGTCGGTTCAATACTCGACACGGGTAGGGACACGCCCGTGTCCCGACCTATGTTCACATGATACAGTCATATTCCCCGGCCGTGTCCTTCTCTGGATGCATTTCGACGAACTCAACTCGACACAAAGGCACACGGGTAGGGACACGCCCGTATCTCTACCCGTGTCATACAATTCGTCGATCTCGACATGTCGTTCGTCGATCTCGACACGTCGTTCGTCGATATCGACAGGCTCTGTCGAGTGTAACTTGACACACACGGGTAGGGACACGCCCGTGTCGCTACCCGTGTCATACAATGTCGACACACCTCGTCGATCTCGACACGCCTCGTCGAGCTCAACTCGACACAATGACACACGGGTAGGGACACTCCCGTGTCGCTACCCGTGTCATACAATTCGTCGATCTCGACACACTTCATCGAGCTCAACTCGACACAATGACACACAGGTAGGGACACGCCCGTGTTGCTACCCGTGTCATATAATTCGTCGATCTCGACATGTAGTTCATCGATCTCGACACGCTGTGTCGAGTTCAACTCGACATACACGCACACGGGTAGGGACACGCCCGTGTCACTGCACACGGGTAGTGACACGCCCGTGTCCCTACCTGTGTCCTTCTCTGGACATACTCGAGTCATCGACTCGAGAGATGGCCACTCCCAAATGGGTAGGGACACGCCCGTGTCTCTACCCGTGTCCTATGCTTGACTAATTTCTCCTCCTTTTCACATGTGCTGTCGTGTTGTCAGCACTCCCCCTGAACCCAAGTCAGCTCTCCTGACTCAAAAACACGTACAAGGGGCCTAGTGCGATTCAGGACGTTACACAAAAGACATTAGAGATAGACGTGTGATATCTGCACAACAAAAAAACCCAAAATCAAATACAAACAAGATTTGTTATTAGCAAACCAGGAAGCATGGAATGCATGCTCCAGCAATCTCCCCCTTTTGATAATAACAAATCCATTAGGAAAGAAATCATGAATGTTATATGGTCCACCGATTTGAGTATCCAGATGAAGCATGCGTATGTGCATAAATTGCTCTTGGATGAAACACTTCCCTACATGTGATCTCCCCTAAATTGAAGCATAGTGAACTTTTCCGTGATTAATATAAGGATTATGAGTGTATATAAAAATTCTTATGAGTGTATGTGAATGATTTCCTTTGAAAATTCTCCCCTTTGGTATTGTCAAAAGATAGAGCAGAGTGGGGCGGAAGCTAAAGAAGAAAAAAACACAGGAGGGAAACTCTAGATAAGACAGGTGAGCAATGTATAGTAAAGAACGAAATGAGTAAACACTAACATTGGCAATGTTCAGCCAGCTATATCACAAATACATACAATTATTAACAAGATTCTCAACCTCACAATGCTTATTAAGACTTATCAGGAGGGTAAGTAGTGCTTGGTGGAGGTTTCTTGTCAGCCCTTTATTATTTGTTTTGTGTGAAACGTATCACCAAAGGTGTGCACTTTTGGGATCATACAATTTTTTATCACATTTTTGTTTGGTCGGACAAAGGAGTCTGAATTCACTTGTGAGAGCATACAAATAGTTAAATAGTAGTGGTGCAGGGTACAAACTCGGATAAAGCATTGTAGGAACATGCAACACTAGCGGTTATGTTAGAACATTCATAATTCACACATGTTGTAAGGTGAAGGAATATGATTTTTGCACAACCGTGAGTGAAAGAAAAAACATGATCATAAACTAAAAAGATTTCTCATACATAGAGACATGCGAAAACAATTTCACATAGTTTAAGAACAGATATATGAATGTTGAACTATGGAATCAAGTTATTGGAACTAAAAAAAAAAACATTACACCGTACCTAAATCTGAGTAACGAAGAAAAATTGGTGGAATATTGAATTGTCACTATCGCCTGGTGATACTGGGTATCGCCGATTGGCGATAGTGCGAAAAATATAAAACGGTGGCATTAAGTCAAAGGCATCAAATCTAGCAGTTTTTCCTGAAGGCAGGTCGCGGAACTTGAAGCGGATGGCGGTGAAAACCTAAGGACCAATGTAAGGAACTTTGATTTTTTGCTTTCATGCTTTAGATTTTTGTGGATCTAAGTGTTAGTATAGTGAAGCATGGAACCCTAGATGAGAAATTTCCAAGTTTTGAAGTAAGATGGACCATGAGAAATTGTCTTTGTGTTGGTGAAAAACGTGCATATATTGTGGGATCTAAGTGTTTGTAAATGCGTTTTGTTAAAAACAACTTTTATCTGGTAGTTTGGATGAGTGTGAAAAACTAGATCTATTGTCGGAAATGGAGGAAGACAATTTTTTGATTAATCGCACAGCGACAGTGGGTGTCGCCGGATGGCGATACCAAAAAAATGATTCTATTTGTTAACAAAAAAATTTATTTGCATCAATGTCTTCCAGTTCCAAAGCCGTAAAAGCACCGGCAGTGATTCATATTCTTCTTATCAAACAGTTCCAGGAATTAAAAATGCTACATACAAGGGATCGGATGGGTGATCGAATTCGACCCTGCCCGTCATGCACACATCCACGACCTGTTAGCAATGGCGTGAATAATGTCTATTATTATTCCAGGTACATTTTCCTCCGTACTAATTAGAGAGTTCTATAATTAGCTCGAAGATCTGCGGTTCACGGAACTGAATGGTGGAGTACGATCTAAGATACAAGGACAGACAATAGAGATAACTCACTACGACTTAGAGAAGAATTTGGGTTAATAGAGCATTAAAATACCTTAGATGTAGTAGAGAACTATCGAAAGGATAGAGATTGGACACTATTGAACTTGTTTTTGCATGGAAATTCCACCAAAACACTTATTCGATCTATGGCCACGCTCACTGAGGATGCACGAATAGTACAAGACATATTAAGGCACACTGTCCTACTCAAATCCGGTGATATACGGAAGATAATGGCACAACTAATTTATGTTACATACATGATTTTGGAGGGGAGCTGTTTGGCATGGCGGACTTTATCCTTTCGATAATACGCTATGTATTTAGGTTAAAGAGTCCAAATTGGAAGAAACTAAATACACTACTACTTGGAGCCGTCATCCAACGTATTTTATATAACAAATACACTTGGATAGTCCCAGATTTGTACTTCAATGATTGTATTCCGTCCATATTTTCGACAAGTGGAAACCTTCCATCGTCTGATCAACACGAGGAGAGTCATCAAGGAGTAGTGAACCTGTGTCCACTATCTGTAGCCTGCCAATTCCAAGAGGTGGATCATTGCGAGAAGGGTTGGATACTTGCGAGAGTCGTTCGAAGAACACGGGAGGGAAGTGAAGAAGAACTTTTTGGGAGTTAAGAAATTTTTTTAAATTTCTGACTAAAAGCCTCAAGTTGAAGCCCACTCCATCAGAGATGGCTGGATGGGAGAATCCGGTCATGGAGCCTCCCCGTACATCAACTCGCCTGAGCACACCGTACGAGGAGAAGTGAGCACTATTCAGTTGATGATCAAGGAGAGACAAGTGCATGTGACAGTAGAAATTTCTGAAGATTTTCGGGATGACTGGACAAGTTAACGCTATCACCCGGCGACAGTCACTATCACCAGCGACAGTGAAGTTTCTTAATTTTTGAAAACAATTTGTGTTGTAATATTATATGGGACTTAGTATGTGATGTTCACATTCATGGATTATGTATTTTTATTTTTGGTTTAATTTTCATGCGCTTAGCAATTTAAGTATTTTTTTGTTTAGCTTACAATAACGATTTATTAGTTTGAAATGTCTAGGATTCCTAGTTCTAATCTTAACAATAAAAAACGGGAATCTGAAAGTGGTTTCGTGAAAATATCTGCAAGTTGTGAATCAGTGCTTATAAAATTGACTTTGATCGTATTTTCTTTTATGCGGTCTCTTATGAAATGGTGGCATACGTCAATGTGTTTGGACCAAGAATGATGAACTGGATTATATGTTAAGTCAATTACACTTTTATTATCACACTTTAATTCAATTGTTTCATAAACAATTCCAAAGTCTTCTAAAGTTTGCTTCATCTACAGAGCTTGTGCACAACAACTGTCTAGTGTCATGTACTCGGCCTCAGTGGTGAATAAGGCAACAAAATTCTGTTTCCTACTCAACCATGAAATTAGTGAAGGGCGAGAGAGTGGAAGGTGCCACTGGTGCTTTTACGATCTAATGAATTGTCAGCATAATCAGAATCAGAAAAGCCATGTAATATAAAGGTATCGTTGTGAGGATACCACAAACCTAACTTAGATGTGTCAATAAGATATCTAAAAATACGTTTAACTGCTTTTAAATGAGACTCTTTGGGATTAGATTGAAATCAAGCACATAAACATACAGCGAACATAATGTCAGGTCTAGAAGTGGTCAAATACAACAGTGATCCTATCATTCCTCTATATAGTGTTTAAACTATGTATATTCCACTTTCAACCTTTCCTAACTTTAATGAGACACTCATGGGGGTATTTGCTTGTTTTAGATTTTCAAACCCAAATCTTTTTAAAACATCATGAATATATTTAGATTGACAAATAAAAATTCCATCATGCTTTTGAGTAATTTGAAAACCAAGAAAATAAGTGAGTTCGCCTACCATGCTCATTTCAAATTCATTCATCATAATTTCTATAACACTATCACATAATTTTTAATTTGTCGATCCAAAAATAATGGCATCAACATATATTTGTAAAACTATATGATCATCATTAATATGTTTAATAAAAAGAGTACAATCAACACTACCCATTTTGTAATCATTCTTTAATAAATAAATAGTAAATCTATCATACCATGCCCGGGGTGCTTGTTTCAAAGCATAAAGGGCTTTTTCTAATTTAAAAACATGATCAGGAAATTTAACATCAACAAGGCCTGGAGGTTGTTCTACATAAACCTCCTCTTAATATACCTGTAAAGAAAAGCATTTTTAACATCCATTTGAAATAGTTTAAACCTTTTAAAACTAGCAAATGCAAGAAATATTCTAGCTGCTTCTAAGCGTGCTACGGGTGCAAAGGTTTCATCAAAATCTATTCCTTCTATTTGTGAATAATCTTTTGCTACGAGTCTAGCTTTGTTTGTAGCGACCCTAGATTCACTATCTAGTTTATTTTTAAAAATCCACTTAACCCCTACTACAGGATGATTTGACGGTCTTTCTACTAACTTCCAAACCTTATTGCGTTAAAATTGATTAAGCTCGTCATTCATAGCTAAAAAACCAGAATTATCATTTAAAGCAGCTTCAACACTTTTAGGTTCTATGTTAGAAATAAAGCACATATTAGAGAATAACTCACGTAGTGTTGAACGAGTACTTACCCCTCTTAACGGTTCTCCAATAACCAAATCTTGGGGATGATCTTTTGAGAATCTTAGTTCTCTTGGAGGCACATATTCTTACTCTTCTTCTTCTTCTTGTTCAACTCCTTTTTCTTTATCTTTGTCTCCAAGGATTTCATCATCATCCAACCTTTGTAGAGGGGAGAACTCTTCATCTTTACCTGTATTATTAGCTTCTACACAAGGTAAAAACTCATCAAATTTAACATGTACAGATTCTTCAACCATTTTAGTCCTTTTGTTGTAAAATCTATAAGCTTTACTCGTTGAAGAATATCCAATAAAAATGCATTCATCACACTTTTCATCAAATTTGCCTAAATTATCCTTAGTGTTCAAAACAAAGAATTTACAACCAAAAACTTTAAAATAATACACATTTGGTTTCTTTTGATAATATAACTCATAAGGTGTTAATTTTAAAAGAGGTCGAAACATAACACGATTAATAACATAACAAGCAGTACTAACAGCTTCGGCAC
The DNA here is from genome assembly GCA_039583875.1 of Platanthera guangdongensis. Lineage (NCBI taxonomy): Eukaryota > Viridiplantae > Streptophyta > Magnoliopsida > Asparagales > Orchidaceae > Platanthera > Platanthera guangdongensis. Next base: position 98,975,512 of record CM077147.1, on the reverse strand, counting down.
AAAATGATCTGGGTAATTTGTTTTCAGATAGCATAGTGCGAGCTAGTTCTTGCAAAGTTCTATTTTTCCTCTCTACCACACCATTCTGTTGAGGTGTGTGAGGAGCGGAAAATTCATGTTTAATTCCTAACTCATTGCAAAAAGAAACAAATTTTTCATTATCAAATTCACCTCGATGATCTGAACAAATGCATTTTACTTTTAACTCTAGTTTGTTTTGAACACGTATACATAATTTGGAAAATTCTAAAAATGCATCAGATTTAGATGTTAAGAAAATTGTCCAACTTAAGCGAGAATAATCATCAATCAAAACAAAGGTGTATTTTCTACCCACTAGACTTAGTGTATTAAAATGACCAAACAAATCCATATGTATCAATTCTAAAGGCCTAGTGGTGGAAACGACATTTTTGCTTCTAAATGAAGACTTTGAAAATTTTCTTTTTTGAGATGGTAAACATAAAGCCGATAAATTTCCATGCAAAAAAGGTAAATCTTTAACAAGTTAGTTTTGAGACAATTTTATAATTAGCTCGGAACTAGAATGTCCAAGACGTCTATGCCACAAATCTAACTCCTCATTTTTAGATATAAAACACTTTAATGAAGAATGTGACAAATCATTAAATCTAATCATGTAGACATTTTGAAACATAGGAACAATAATAAAAATATCATTTGTTTTGGAGTAAATAATTTTGCATAAGTTTGAAGACGAGTCAAATAAGACATTTAAGCCAACATCACATAACTGACTTATAAAGATTAAATTATGCTTCAAATCTTTAACATACAAAACATTTGAGATAATAACTGATTTGTTACCTACTACTCCAATGCCGATGATTTTTCCTTTCCCGTTATCACCAAAAGTAACCACATCTCCTTTCTTCATCTCTAGGCTAAGGAACTTTGATTTATTGCTCGTCCTGTGCTTGGAACACCCTGAGTCCAAGTACCACACGTCTTCTTTGTCCTTAGCCTGTCAACACACCTAGAAAGAGGATGAGAGTAAAAATCTGGTTACCCAAGTGGTTCCTCCCATAGAATAGTTGGAAGCCTAAGGTAACCAGATTTGTTTAACATAACAGTGTCCCGTCTTCTTACAAGTGTGTGTTGTGTGACCAAACTTATAACATTTGGCACACTTGATGAAAGAAGTCGACGGGTTTTTAATGTAAATTTTGACCCATTGTTGGAAGCTACATGGACAATAGTTTTATTATTTTTAATTTTGAAACAAGATTTTCTGGACTTTTTCTTATTACCGGCGACATTGGATGTCGTCGGGCGATAGTGTTCCAGTGAGTATCCAAGTCCAAATTTTTCTGAACCATAGTACTGGTTTGCCAAAATCATATTTAGTGATTTTTCGCCCACTCCCAATTTGTTAGTGACCATTTCTAAGTCACGGACTTGTCCCCTTAATACATTATTTTCGGCAACAATGGTGCCGCATCGATTTGAGAAGGACTTTTTGCTGCCTTCCACTTGAGATTGAGAAAACTTTAGAGATCTCTCTAAGGCCTCTTTCTCTCTTGTAAGTGTTTCAACCCGAGTCTGAGTCTTAACGAGATCTTTCTCAAGCTCTAGTATCTTTGTCAAAGAGGAACAACCCTCTTGACATGTTGCTTTCTCCTTTCCAAGTCCTTTTACTTCATTTTTTTATTTTTTATTTTCTTTTACAAACAATTTATTTTCAGTTTTAATCAATTGAATTTCATCCAGTTTTTTATCTAATTATTTGCAAGTTCTCAAAAATTCAGAATATAAATCATCATAAGTTTCAGGAGTTACCTCAGTGTCGCTCTGGACATTGCTTCCTTCATCACGTGATGAAACGCTCTTTCCCATCAAGCACATGTTGGCCACCTCTTCAGTTTCTGATCCTGAACTGCTTGATTCCTCAGAAGTGGCTTCATCCCATGTTTCTGCCTTCAGAACTATCTTCTTATCTTTCTTTCTGTGCCGCTTCTCCTTCAGCTCTTTTAGATACCTTGGGCACATGCTCTTTATGTGGCCAATTCTCCTGCAATGATAGCACTCAGGTGGTGGTCTATCTTCATCATCCTCTCCATCAGCTTGGGCTTTTCCTTTCCTATTCCCAGATTCTAGCTTCTTCAAAAATTTCCTGAAAGAATTTCTTCTTTCAGGATTTCTCATGAATTTCATGAATTTCCTGAATTTCTTCACAAATAGGCTTTCTTCATCTCCATCGTCACTTTCATCGGACTCGCTTTCCTCTTCTTTCTTGGACTTCAATGCCAAGGCTTTCTTTCTTGGCACCAGGCTATACTCTTGTTGTTGAATCCTCAATTCTACTTCATGGGTTTTTAAGTTGCCTATTAGATTCTCAATTTGGAGAGACTTTAGATCATGTGACTTTGAGATGGAAGTCACTTTTGGATTAAACTTTGTGGGAAGCAATCTAAGTATTTTTCTCACCAAATCTCCATTTGATAAATTCTTCCCTAAAATCCTTGAGTCGTTGACTATTTTGCTGAACCTTGTGTACATGGAGTCTACATTCTCGTCAACCTCCATTTTGAACTTCTCAAACTCTGATTCTAACTGGAAAAGCTTCGAGTCTTTTACCTGTGATGTACCTTCATGAGTAACTTCAAGAAGATTTCATATATCATATGCAGTATCACGTACACAAACACGATTAAATTCAGTCCTATCTTACGCACAAAATAAGTCATAGTAGTCAGAAATATACAGAAAATAAGCATCTTCTTTCTCGACAGTACACAGAGAAACAGCCCTAGACAAGAAACATCAAAGCAATCTGAAGAAGAAGAAGAACAACTAATCAAAATCAAGAGTCTTCTCCTGTCTTCTTCCAGGATACTTCAAAGGACAATAACTACCATATTTGTCAAGAAGTTCCTGGAGCTCATCTGGTCAAAGCAATAGTTTGAAGGCCTATCACCCTGCAGCAAAGCTCCAACTTCCTGAACCATTATACATCTCAGGGGGAGCCTTTGCTAACATTAAGATCCACGTAAGTCTTCTCAGAGTGTATTTGAGAAAGAGAAGACAAAATCAATCTCTCACCCCCAATGTAAAAAAGGTTCTTAACTCCCTTTAAAAGTTATTCCTGGTTGCAAGTCACCTGACCAAAAGATTTGAGGATTGATTTTTGAGCACCTGATCAAAAACTCATTGGTGTCAGGCACCTGATCAAAAACCTGAGTGGATTCCTACCAGGGTGGTAGAAGAGTGGATGTACCCAGGTTGGGGAACCACTATAAATTTCTTGTGTTGTCTGGTTACTCTTTTATTTTGTTCTTGCTGTGGCAATGCTAGTTAGGATTGTTATGTTTGTGTTTGTTTAGTTTATTTTCTGCAGCACCTGTGGTAGATTAACTTAACTTAGGGTTGTTTAATTAATAAGTTTTATTTGTAGCAAAAAGTGTTAAAAATCTAAAGATACTCTATTCACCCCCCCCCCCTCTATAGTATTCCTGATCTAACCCCTCACTTTCAGACTACTAGAGTAGTAGTTGAACTACTTGAGTACATGACTTAGACTACTCGAGTGAGGAGAAAAATACACGTGACCCAGATTTCTGTAACTCGACATAAAAGGTTCAAACTACTCGAGTACTTATATGACTACTTGAGTAAGTTAGAAAATATCTGGAGAGGAAATCCTGTAAACTCGAGAATGAGACGAAATCTACTCAAGTAGTTAACTTACCTACTCGAGAGCTATTACTTGACTACTCGAGTTCTAACTTCCTTACTCGAGTATAATGATTATTACTCGAGTATAAACAAAGCAATTCACTCGAGTAGGTATACATTTACTCGAGTAAAATACTTAGTAAATTCTCTTAATAGAAATATCTTCTTCTTAGGTGAAACCAACATCAAGTCTTTTCCAATTAGTCCTAGGTCTTGAGTATAAAGTGTATCCCAATAGAGAGGCTACACATGAGTCAATACCTTGGATCATAAAATGAGGGATTACACTGTATGTTCCTGTGTTTAGTGACCCATTATAGACTAACATTGGTCTACACTGGGCATTAAAATCCTGCAAACACATAACTCAACCAAAGCATCAAATACAACTTAATTCATCTTAGTTCAAGGGTGACTTCATCAAATTTGGGTTAATGTGGATACAATACCCAACAATCTCCCCCGATTTGTACAAGTCAGAACCCTTTACACTAAGGTGAATTATAGACATAAAAGTGCTAAATAGATAAATCAGTGAAAGCAAGCATAAGACTGTAAACATGATTATATGATCAAAAACTTAGAATTATATAAATGTGATTTTCCAAAGTATCATTTCTACAAAAATCATTTCCACATTCTCATATATCCTTGTAGCTTAGACTTGGTGGTGCTGTCAGTCTTTCTTCTCTTGCTGTCTCCTCTGATAGTTATATGGCTTGGGGTAGTATTTAGGAGGTCTTGGAGGAGCAACAGGGTTGTTCCTACCAAATTCTCTGTTATACAGCCTCCTCTTAGTCATAGACTTCTCATATAATTCCCATTCATGGGATCTGTAATGAATATTCCTGCTTTCATGGAAATCCATAACAGGTTTGAGAGTATCCAAAATGAGAGACTTAGAAGTAGGAGACCAGATCTCTGCAAATTCTGGAGATTTTCACTTTTCTGAATCTGGAACTGGGATAGACCTGCTAGCAGAGGCACCATCACCATATTTTCTTTTCTTCTTAGAAGTCTGGATCTCAGGAGGAGCTTGGAGAAAGATATCTGTAGGATCATCCTCCCATAGTTGGGCATAAGAATCTGGAGGAGGGCCTTCTTAGCCTTCGGGTCTAGGAGAGAAGGTAGGTTGTTGAGGAGGAGCAGGAGCAGCAGTAGCTATGGGGTTAAGATGATGAGGAATGATATTTTGATCAACAACAAACTCAGGAAGGATTTGATTTTGCATCCAGACAACAGTGTCATATATATGGAATTTGACACTCTGAATTTGTCCTAAGACATCAATAATCATGGATCTCTTTCATTTTTGCTTCCCAAAGCTCTTGCTTCAGTGCATCTAATTTTTCTAAATATTCTTTCACCAAACTCTCCCCCTTTCTGACTTCTACAGTCAGTGTTTTGATGGCATCATCTTTGAAGGTTTCAACCTCTTCACAGATCTTCATCTTAGTAGATTCAGCTCTCTCATCCAATTCAATATGATTTCCTGCCAGAATCACACCTTGTTCCATAACCTGACCAACACTAGTAATAGTGTGATCTAGAGCCTTTCCACCAATTTGGAAGAGGTGTCTTAGCTGATCAGTATTGTGCTGAATTTCAAAAAATCCATTGCACATTTCAGTCTCTAGGGCAGTGACTTTGTCAGTAACAACCTTGAGTGAAGTATCAAAGTAGGTTCTTTGCTCTTAAAGTATAAGCACAAACAGATTAATCAAATCATTGGAATAAGCAGTAACAGTATGAGGAGCACTAGTAGAGGGAACTGGAGGAGGAGGAGCAACCCATGAAGCAATTTTTGTAATGGAGATTGAGATCTTTGCTCTAGTAGTGTGAATCAGGGCATCACCATCATCAGTGACTGTGGGTATGGAGAAGTCCAATTTTCTCAATGGGGTTTCTGCTGGTTCAGGAGATGGCTCATCAGTAATGAAAGTTGGTTTAACTTGCTCTTGGTGTGCAGCAGGAGACTATGCTGGTGGAGAAGTATGTATTGGAGATTGTACAGGAGTGGATTCTTTTGGTATTTTAGTGGTGGTTTCCTTTAGAGAGGTAGGAGGCGGAGGAGGATCATCTATAGTCAGCTCTTCAATCATTTCACTGATTGCAGCTTCTGTTGAGAGTAGAGCTTCTTGAAGTTGTTGTTCAGATGGAGTTTCTTCTGGAGTCTGAGGTGGAGGAGAAACTGTTGGAGGTGTGGGTATCCTTGCTGGGACAGAAGGAGCAGGCTCCCCCTCAATGGATACACTAGAGGAGCTGACAATCTGATGTGGAGAGGGAGATGAGGTCCTATCCTCTGTGGCTGGAATCTCTTGAATCTTGGCAGCCTGAGTTTGATTTTGCAGTTTCACTTTCCATCTTTGAATGGAGGATATGGAAACTTTCTTCATGTGATGAAGAACAGTCCCTTTGGAGAAGGTGAAAACTTCTGAGTTGATTTCATGCAGGAGAAGTGAGATTATTCTGGCATAATTTGGGGCTTTAATACTGTCTCTAATCTTATCCCAGATCATCATACCAAATTGGAATTTCTTCTTGCAGACTATAGCTTGCATAATATCAAAGAATGAGAGAGAGATATCTCTGATAGAATTAGTTTTGCAAAGGAATACTCTCCCTATAATATCCACAAGTAATTTTCCTTCAGGATTCACCTGAGACCATTTGATGTACTCTTCATCAGGAGAAATGCCACAGAACACACATGTTTTGTCAGAATCATCAGGGCCTAGATCATCTTCTTCATCCACAATTGGCAATCAAAGGAGTTGAGAAATCGATGTCTTTGTAAGCTTGATTTTGATACCTCTGACCTTTGACTTGAGAACGACACCATGTCGCTTAACCTTGACATTTCGAAAGAACTCGGCAACATCTGGAAAGAGGATTTTGCAAGGTTCTTGAGAATGAAGGTAACTCCGGCGGTGTCAAGAAGGATCATTAGATGATGAAAATCATCTAAAAGTTCTGCAATTCCGGCAGCAACTAGTTCGGAACCGATGCCAATTTTTGAAGAAGCGGCCATGATCCAGAAACTCTTGGAAAAATGGCAGTGGGGAGGAGGAAGACATGGCTCTGCAAATTCTTGACGGAAGACGAAACGGAAGTCGGCTTTACTTGAGTGAGGAAATGATTTCGTGTAGAAGGATTATGGATTTTCCGATTTATATAACCCTAGGTTTATGTCAAATTAGGAGATAAATGATGGAATCGTACCTTAGAAGTGGCGGCATAAGCCTCGGGTTACGAATAAGAAAATTTGAATCAAGGAAGAAAAGATGGCTGACACATACCCGAGTGACTCAATATTACTCGAGTCAAGTATTTGAGATACTCGAGTAGATAGGCTGGACGTACTCGAGTAGTTGGGGTGAAGTACTCGAGTAGTTGTACGAAGGTACTCGAGTGAAGTTTTACTACTCGAGTAGGTGATTTGACTACTTGAGTAAGTCATTCTGCTACTCGAGTATGTCATTAACTTACTCGTGTACTTTACTTCTTACTCGAGTCAAAAGGTTAGAAATTTGTAGAATTCCAACTTTTGACTGATTCAGGATCTCTGAGCCTTCTTGGAGGTTCACTTTCTCTACTCTTCCTTGTTGAGCATTCCAAGTTCTGTTTTGAAGAAAGAGAACTTGGTCTCGTCCAGCGGCTTTGTGCAGATGTCTGCAATCTGCCTATCTGTAGAGATATATTGGAGATCTATGTCCACATGCTCCCAGATGAAGTGATGCCTCAGCTCTATATGTTTTATCCGGCTATGCGAGACTGGGTTGTTGGCTATTGTAATTATGCTGGAAGAGTCGTAAAACAACGGAATGTTCTGGAACTTCATATTATAATCTTCAAAGTGATTCTTTATCCATAGCAGTTGTGCACAACAACTGCCTGCAGAGATGTACTCTGACTCAGCTATTGAGATTGCTACACAGTTCTCATTCTTGCTACTCCGGGAGATAAGCCTTCTTCCTAGGAATTGACAAGTCCCGGAAGTGCTTTTCATGTCATCTATGCTCCCTGCAAAATCTGCATCTGAAAAACCTATTAGTTCGCTATCATTACTTCTTAGGTACCATAAGCCAAGATTTGGTGTACCTTTAAGGTATCTCAAAATCTACTTTGCAACAGCATAGTGAGATTCCTTAGAGTTCACCTGGAATCTAGCACATACACATGTTGAAAACACTATGTCAGGTCTACTCGCAGTAAGGTAGAGCAGGGATCTAATTATGCTTCTGTACTTGGTTTCATAAAAAGGTTTCCCTTTTTCATCCTTGTCCAGAGACATAGTTGAGCCCATTGGAGTCCTCATCGAGGTTGCGTTCTCCATTCCGAACTTCTTAATTAGCTCTTTAGTGAACTTGGTGTGCGAGATGAAAATTCCATCTTCAGATTGCTTCACTTGAAGCCCTAAGAAATACTTCAGCTCGCCCACACTGCTCATTTCAAACTTCCCTTGCATAAGTTTTGAAAACTTCTTGTAGAGGTTGTCGTCAGTAGAGCAAAAAATAATATCGTCGACATAGATTTGCACTAACAAAATCTTGCCTTTTATTTCCCTAAGAAATAATGTCTTATCTATCTTTCACCTTGTGAACTTGTTCTCAAGTAGAAAGCTAGACAGCTTCTCATACCAAGCTCAAGGAGCTTGTTTCAGAATATATAAAGCTTTATGCAATAAAGAAACGTAATCAGGAAAGTTAGAGTCAACGAAACCTGAAGGTTGTTCCACATACACCTCTTCCTTTATGTCTCCATTAAGGAAGGCAGACTTCACGTCCATCTGATAGACAGTGAAGCCTTTGAGTGAAGCATATGCTAGGAATAACCTGATGGCCTCTAGCCTTGCCACTAGAGCGTACGTCTGGTCGATGTCAATTCCTTCTTCTTGACAATATCCTTTAGCGACGAGTCTGGCCTTGTTCTTTATGATCATTTCATCCCCGTCCATCTTGTTCTTATAGACCCATTTTGTGTTGATGACATTCTTACCTTTGGGTCTTGGAACAAGTTTCCATACTTGGCAATGCTTGAACTGATTTAGTTCTTCTTCCATCGCCACTATCCACGATGCATCTGAGTTCGCTTCCTCAAACTTCTTTGGTTCAACCTGTGAGAGAAAACTTAGATATAAATTTTCATTAGTTGTACCTCTACGAGTTCTGACACCATCCCAGGGATCTCCTATGATCTGGTCCATGGGGTGATCCTTCAGATGTCTGAGTTCTAGAGTCTTTACATCTGGATTATCTTCAATCACCGGAGTGACATCATCAACTTGCACAGTTTCTTCATCGGGATCATCAGCCTCTCCAATAGGGGTTGGAGTGGTGATCTTAATGAACTTTTCACCTTTATCTTCAGACGGTTCATCTAAGCTGAGTTCTTTTAGCTTTGTACCTACATCTTCAGTAAGCACACTAGAGGAGTTGCCTTGCAGCAAGCTCGTCTCATCAAATACAATATGTATTGATTCTTCTACGACCAGGGTTTTTCTATTGAATATCCTGTATGCCTTACTCTGGCTATTATATCTATGAAAATACCTTCAAAACTCTTTTCGCTAAGTTAGTAGTAGGATACTTACCATTGTTAAGCACAAAGCATTTACAACTAAAAATTCTAAAATATGAGACAGTTGGTTTCCTGCCCTTTAAAAGTTCATAAGGTGTCTTATCGTGGTTTTTGTTTATGAGTGCTCGATTTTGCACGTGGTATGCAGTGTTGACGGCTTCAGCCCAAAAGTATTCCGATAGTGAGGCATCACTCAACATGGTCCTGCAGGCCTCTATGAGTATTCTATTCCTTCTCTCGGCCACTTCGTTTTGTCGTGGAGTACGAGGAGAGGAAAACTCATGAAAGATACCTAAGCTTTCACAGAATTCTGTCATGGCCCTAGACTTGAACTCTGTTCCATTGTCACTTCTGATTTTGACTATGAAGCAGTTGTATTCATTTTGGACTTGCCTGAAAAAATTGGTAAAGATGTCGAAGGTATCTGACTTGTGTTTCAGAAAAAACACCCACACAAAGCACGAGTAATCATCAATAATTGCTAACGTATAATCCTTACCTCCCAAACTTCTAATTTGCAGTGGACCAAACAAGTCCATATGAAGTAGATGGAGACATCTATTAGAATCCTTTCCAATAACGCTTTTAAAGCTATCCCTTGTTTGCTTGCCTTTTACACATGCATGACAAGGTCTATCTTTGACGTACTTGACATTTGGAGCATCACGTACTAAGTTCATTGAAAATTTTTTAATAGTAGTTTTGGAATTAATTTGTGCTAGTGTCTTGTGTCCTTGGTCACCAAGAGATGCACTATTTTTTGCTAAAAACACACTGGTGTAGAAGAGTCTATACAAATGAAATTCAAACAAAATATGTTTCTGCTTCGAGTGCCGGATAGAATCGTTTCCATATTGTCAACAGATTTTATCAAGCACTTATCAGCGTGAAACTCAACTATGTATCCTTTATCGTAGAGTTGGCTTATACTTATAAGATTGTGTTCCAATCCTTCAACGTAAGCTACATCTGAGAAAGATACACTATCGTTAGTGATCATACCATAGCCTTTAGTGATTCCTCAGTCTGAACCTCAAAAGATGACCTTTGGTCCGTTCTAGACTGGAGAGTAATTCTGAAGTAGGCATCTTGTCCCGGTCATATGTCGACAGCATCCACTGTCTAAATACTAGATTGGCATTTTGGTGGCCTTTGGACATACCTACAATCATAATCAGTTTGCCTTAGGAACCCAAATATGTTTGGGTCCTTTGTCTCGGGTTAGAACACTCCCCGTACGAGTGTTAGCATTATGAGAGGTCTTTCTCATATTGCCAACATGAGGAGTTGCAACATTTCTGGGATTAAACCAGCAATCGATGGCAAAGTGACCAATTCTGCCACAGTACCAACAGTCAAACCTGTTGTATCTTTGCCTTATGTTCTCCTGCTTGGCCTTTTGAGGTTGTGGTCTAGCAAGGGCAACATTTTTGGAGGAAGAACCTTCATGATGATGGCAATCACATGATTTCTTCTCCTTCTGTGGCTTTTCCACAGCGGGCTTTACCTTTGGTGCTTTCTTGAAGTTATGACCATGATTGAAAGGGCCATAGCTCTGAATAATGACGTCTTCATAAGGTGCCTTAAAGACACTCTCACCAAAGTTTTTGGGGCGAGTCCATCCTTGGTAGAGAGACTTTGGCTCTATGTAGGTAGGCCTGCTCAAGTGACCGTAGGATGAGTCAAGATCAAACTCGTTTGTTGGAAATATGACCTTTCTGAATGAGGTCTGATCTTGAGGGGCTTTCCCCTTCTCTTTGGCCGAGGCCTTCCTGGCGGCCTTATTCTTTCTTTGAGCATTGTTCCTCCTACAAGATTTACTAGGAGCTTCTTCATGACCTAATCGAGTACCCTTGGCCTTCGCTGAGAATTCAGCAATGAATGGAAGAACAGTCTTAGGCTTCGAGAAACTTTCAACAAGTTTCCTCTCAGCAGCGAGTTGTTCTTCCAACTCTTTGATGATTTTCTCTTTTAGGTTAAGGTGCTCAAGAGCTTTGTTGTATTCTTCAAAATCATTATTGAAGTTCTCTTTGAGTGAGTCAGTCTTAGAGACTTCTTCTCTCAAGACGCTCTCGTCAGCTTTTAGAGAGTTTATCTCTTTATCCTGAGTTTTCATGACTCGGCGACATTTGTCGTAAGCTATGATCAACTCCTTGTACTGGGCCATGAGTTCAGACTCATCGTTAGAAGAGCTGTCCTCACAATCATGCTCAGAAGCTTCAGATTCTGAAAGAGGAGTGTGAGAGTTTACCTTCCTAGTGAACTGGGCTCTTGTTTGTCATTTGTCTGAGCCATAAGCCCAAAGTAGGCTTCTTCTTCTTCACTCGACTAAGATGGGTCGGAGACACTAAGAGTCTTGCCCTTTTTGGCTATTAGGCTCTTCTCTGTCCTTTTCTTGTTGTATGCAGACTTCTTTTCCTCTCTTCTTCCACCCTCTTTCTTCTTATGGGGGCTGTCAGCAATGACGTGTCCTGGCTTATTACAGTAGTAGCAAATGATGTCAATAGAAATATGTTTATTCTGTTTAGGAGTATACCTGTCGAGGCTACTTGAGCCTTTTCTTTGACGATCACCACGCCGTGATCTTCTATAAGAAGCATCCTTGCCTTTCCAGTGCTTCTTTTTGTTCAAGAATTTCTTTAACTGACGTGAGAGTAGTGAGAACTCTCCTTTAGATAGCTCAGAGCCTGAGGTACTTGGCGCCGAAGTTTCTTCTTCACTCACTTCTTGTGCTGGAGCAGGAGGAATATCCTTTGACTTCTTTGAGGTTTCTGCCTTTAAAGCAATAGACGTCTCTTTGAATTCAGACCTGCTCTTCTCTTCTTCAGCCTTTCTGGTGTTGAGTTGAAGCTTATATGACATAAGCTTCCCGAATAGATTCTGTAGGTCTGTCTCGGCTAGTTTTCCAAACTCCCTGATGGCACAGACCATGTTATCCCATTCCTTAGTTAGGGATCTCAAGAACTTGTCATTCAATTCTCTGTTTGTTAAGACTCTTCCATAGACCCTTAGGCCATTTACTATCTTAAAGAAATTCTCAAAAGTGTCTGCAATGGTGTCCTTGTTTCCTTGATGGAAAGCTTCATACTTTTGATTTAGAAGGGATCTTCTATCATCCCTGACTTCTTCTGTACCTTCCATCAAGGTAACTAGAGACTTCCACATCTCTTTTGCAGACTGGCAGTGGATCAGGTTTTGCAGCATGGAGTCATCAACTGCACTTGTTATTATGTTTTTGGCCTTCTTATCTAAGGATACAAGTGCAATCTCGCCTTTGTCTAGATCCATTAATTTCTTCGGAACTTTCTTAGTTGGATCTATTGTGGAGATTGTCATGGTAATATAAGGAACCTCTTCAACTATCATGAAGATCCTCGGATCCACAGCTTCCATGAAAAATTTGATTCTCTCTTTCCACATGGGAAAGTTGTTCTTGGTGCACAAAGGAAGCTTGGCAAAATCTTTACCCTTGTCCATGCTTGGTAGATCTCAAAAGATAACTAATCAGATCTGATCAAGGTGTTAACCTTTTATTGATCAACCTGGCTCTGATACTAATTGAAAGTGTTTAGTTGGCTACCTAAATCACCTAGAGGCGGGTAAATAGGTGAGATGTGCGTCTTTTGCGGAATAAAAATTTAAGAACTATGCACAGAACTATCTACCAATCAATCACAGACGAAGCAAGATTTATAGTGGTTCCCCAACCTTGGGTACATCCACTTTCCCTCATAGATCTAGCAATAAACTAGACGACTACTCCACTATCTCAGATTGAAACCCAATCCAACGTCTCAGAACAAAGCTCCTACAATCTCGATCCACAAAACGGATCTATACTCGGAAGGTAAAACTTCCTACAATCTCGGAGACAGAAGCTCCTACACTCGGAGAAAATTCTCCTACAAGAATGAAATAGAACGAATGTAAAAATTACAAACAGTGAATCCTTTTCAGATCTGCAAACAATCAGCCCTGATCTTCCGCTTGTAGACTTTGCGGCTTTATCAGAGAGGTGAAAACAATCTCGGCAAAGTAGATCTAAACTTTCTTGGCTTCACACGATCGGATAGAAGATGATGAAATGAGCGGCAATCTCGATGTGTAAGCCTTCTTGATCTTAATCCTAAGAAATCAAAAACCCTAGCTGGATGAGAATGATGATGATCGGCGGCGGCGGCTTTCGCTTCTTGGAGAGAGAAAGATATTCAGAGAACTTAGAAAATAATCGGCTGCAAAACTTCTGATTCTTAGGGTTTGTCGGTTTGACAAGACCTTATATAGGATCTGTGATAACAGTCATAATTAGATCTTAATGAGGTACACGTGGACCAATCACATCAAGGTTCATTAAGAAATCTGTCAATCTGGAATTAACGAAATTTCAGAGAAAATGTGAAGCTGATATACTCGAGTGAAGAAGCAACTACTCGAGTACTATATATAACTACTCGAGTGAACAGAAGATGACTACTCGAGTAAATACTTGGAGAAAATCTGGAAATGAAGAGCAGCTACTCGAGTACAAAGAGACATGCTCGAGTGCTAAAACAGTTACACGGGAAGTGGAGTTGAACTACTCGAGTACAATAAATTTTACTCGAGTGAAAAGAAATTCACTACTCGAGTGGTAGAGGAACTACTCGAGTCAGGGACTTAGAATAATTTCTGGAACAGAATCCTGGGTTACTCGAGTAGGTGCACTGAACTACTCGAGTGAATAAGAACTACTCGAGTATATGGAAATAGATACTCGAGTAACAGACTTAGAAAAAATTCTGAGGGAAGAAAACATAGTTACTCGAGTATAAAACATAGACAACTCCAATAGTAGGTGAACTACTTAAGTACATGACTTAGACTACTCGAGTGAGGAGAAAAATACACGTGACCCAGATTTTTGTAACTCGACATAAAAGGTCTAGTTGTGAGGGGATACTTCCTAATATCTCTTTATGTGGGTTTTACTTAACCTACTTCTTCAAAATTAGTCCTAATCCAACTAAAATTCGGCCGCCCCTCCCACAAGATCATGTTTTGCATGGAATACATATAGAGCATTGTTAAAGGCAGACCGTTTATGTCTAAACGTGGGCCAAGGTTATAGAAAGAAACTGAGTTTTTCTTTTTTCAACCTGCAGGCCGCTTATGGCTAAATGCAGGCCGAAGTTATAGAAAGAAATCGAGTTTCGCCTTTTCCACAATGATCTGGCATCTTCACAATGATCGACCATCTCCATGACCATCGACCTCGTTTAGATGTTCGGCCTCCTATAGATGTTCGGCCTCTACCCGCCAGCATTGCAGGCCACTTGCAGCTATTTTATTGACTTCTACAATGGGAAAATACTAAAATAGTCGGAGCACAACATTTTCCAAAAGCTGTCATTAATGCTGGAGCATTTAATCTGGCGATGGGCACGGAACGTAATCATCTTATCACCCATTATCATTCTATAACATACCAAATATCAACAATCAGTAATTCTTTTTCTTTGTAGTTGATTGACTAAAGATGTTTTTTTACATAATTAAACTTCAATTAACTTCTACCCAAATCAATCTTTTACGTTGAAGAGTCCATTTAATGGAGATCAACAACAGTTTTAGTCGCATGATCAATTATACTTATGAAATAGCTGACTTAATATTTTTATTGATGGAGTTTTCAAATAGCATTGTTACTGGCAACAGTTTTAATTGCATATAGTTTTAGCTGCATGCTCTTTACTAATTTTCTAGCTTGACTTTGTATGAACTGTTGTTGTTATTGTTCACAGGCCTGAAAAAAATCATTCTAAAACTTGGCCTGCATATAAAAAACCTGGCCTGCATATATCAGCGGCCTGCATCTTGCCAAAAGCAGTCTACATTTAACAATGCTCTACATATATTTGACGTACAACCGTCCTTATCCATCACCCACACTACACAAAGTGAGAAAAATCTAGATTATACCACTGGGGTTTTGTGTCTTTAGATGAAATTACGAAAGAGAGGAAGTTTTCACATCAAAAATTGCTTCAAAAACTTCTACATACCCCTTAACATGAAAGGAAGTTGAAAAAAATCCACAAACACAAATCTAGGGTTTTTGTCCCTATGCAATCTAAGACAAATCTTTGCATATGAAAAAAAGGAGTGAAGAGGGAGAGATTACCTTTATTGGGTATTGTATCCACAATAACCCGGATTTTAAGAAGGGTCTAGTTAAGTCAAAATGAATTATGACTGTATTTGTTGTTGTCTTTTGAGTATGTACTTGTAGGTTTTCATTGCTAAGTACACACCAATGTCAGGTTACAATGGGTTAGTAAACACAGGACTATACAATACAATCTCTCATTGTGTAGGCCAATGTGTTGACTCATATGTAATCTCTCTATTGGGGTGTACTTCTATCCCAAGTACAAGAGAAGGATCAAGGAAGTACCAAGGCTTGTAATCAGAAGGACAGGAATTTGACTGAGTAAAATTAGTCGAGTATAGCTAGGAATACACGTCGAATTCATCAAGTATGCTCATTCATATTCGTTGAATTCATCGTATATCCCTTCCAACACTCGCCGAATTCACCATTTATACTAGGGGCAAATTCTCTGAGAATTGGAAAATCCGCCAAGTAAAATTCGCCGAGTTTCATCGTGTATACTCGTCGAATTTGTCGAATGTATCTAACGATACTCACCGAATTTGTCGAATATACTAGACGATACATGCCGAATTCGTCGAGTCCATTCGACGGTACTTCTCTGGATTTTTCTAAGTCTCATTCGTCGAATATGTCTTTTCATGGCGTTGAGAGCATTGGGTCATTCATCCTATACTCGACGAATTCGTCAAGTATACCAGCTAATAGTCGACGAATTCATTGAGTATGATTCTTCGCTTTGGTGTTGTGTGTGTTGCCGGCCTGAGACAGATTTGTCCAAGTCTTATTCATCGTATATCAAGGTACATTCGGTGAGAATACTAGTGATAATCGATGATAATCGACTATTTTGACTTGGGTCAATTTTTTGAATTTTTCAAAATCGTTGGTTCGGGTTTCGGTCGGCCATGCACAGTAAATTTGAGGTTTCATTTTTGGAAGTTTTCTTCTAACCGTTGGAAGGAATATCTCTATAAATACCTAGGGGATATTTCCTTTCAACCTAATCGTGCTATTGATCTCAATTTCAAACCTAGAATATTTCCAAAATCGGAATACCGCCAGTCCGACCGCCGACGCACAGAAAAAATAGTTATTCTTCCGATTGGCCGCCGACAACATCGGGATTCATCTTCTTCAACATACGTTACTGGATCGATACTCTCTTAGAAGATCTTTACTCCACCAGATCTTATCGAGTGAAGGTTCATGATTCAAGGTCTTCAAGATTTCATTTCTCCAAGTTCTCTAAGATTCAAGATCTACTTTTTTGAAGAACGTTGGAGTGAAGACTTGTAATCGTTCGTGTTTTGTATTATTCATTTATTATTGTAGGATATTATTCCTCCGAGTTTGTAGATCTGTTTGTGGATCAAGTTTGTAGATCCATTTATGGATCGAGGTTGTAGATCCGTATGTGGATCAAGTTTGTAGATCCGGTTGTGGATTGAGTGGTAGGAGCGTCGTCTCCGAGTAGTAGGAGTTGTGCCTTCAAGGTGTAAGATTGTGGAAATCTGAGTTTGGTGAACTAGTCTAATCTAACCCTTCGTGGTGGATAGGCAAGGCAGGAAAGTGGACGTACCCAACTCGGGGAACCAATATAGATCTCGGTGTTTGTGTGCTTGATTTTTAAAGTAATTTTTATTTCGCAAAAAGAAGCAAACATCACCTATTCACCCCCTTTAGGTGATTTGGGTAGATGCTAGATACTTTCAATTGGTATCAAATGGTGATTTTGTTCATTGTAAGGTTAACACCTTGAACAAGATCCCTGCTCTAGCGTCAACAGATTTTGTCTAGTCACCATGGCCAGAAGCAAAGACATGTCTTCTATGAAGCTACCAGTGTGCATAAAGGAAAACTTTCACATGTAGAAAGAACGAGTAAGGTTCTTCATGGAAGCTGCTGATCCCATAATTTTTCAAATTGTAGAAGAAGGACCATACATATGGACCCAACCATCAGCTCTGAATCCTACACCATTATCCCCAAAAAGATGATGGACTTGACTAAGGATGAAATTTCCTTAGTCTCTCTTGATAAGAAGGCAAAGAACATCATCACAAGTGCAGTGGATGACTTAATGCTTCAGAATCTATTCCACTGTAAATCTGCCAAAGAAATGTGGGACTGCCTAGTTGTGTTGTTGGAAGGGGCGGAAGAAGTCAGAGATGACCGCAGATCGTTGCTGAATCAGGAGTGCGAAGCATTCAAGCAAGGATCAAATGATAGTATTGTTGACAGCATCAAGAAGTTCTTTAAGATAGTAAACGGCCTCAGGAACTATGGTCGTAATTTCACCAATGGCGAACTAAATGACAAGTTTCTCAGATCCCTGACAAAGGAATGAGACACTAAAGTGGTCGCCATTAGGGAGTTTGGAAAGTTGCCTGAGAATGACCCTCAGAACCTTTTTGGGAAATTGCTCTCCTACAAACTACAAATGGACACCAGAAATAAGGAAGAGCAAAGCAGCCAAACTTCCAACAAAGATAAGTTGGTGGCCCTAAAAGCTGAAGGTTCAAGGAAGTCTATAGTTGTTTCTCCCGTTAGAACTCGTGCTCCCGACACCCTAGAAGACTCTGAGCCTAACACATCTGGCTCTGAGCTATTGTATGGAGAGTTTTTTCTTATATCGAAGCAGTTCAAGAAACTGCTCAGCAAGACGACACAGATTAAGAATCAGTCATCCTCATCTGACTTCAGGAAATCTCATCATGATGGTGACCATTTCAGAAAAAGCTACAACCGAGAGGACAGGTATAAATCAAAACAAACAAACACTCTACCTCTGACGTTGTGTGCTATTGTTGCAACCTGACAGGTCACATGTTTACTGAATGCTCATATAAGAAGAAGGAGGGCTCCAAGAAATAGGAGAAAATATCCTTCAAGGACAAGAGAAAAGAACAAAAGAGCTTTGTCGCCAAGAAGACCAAGACTCTTAGTAACAGCGACTCAAGCGAGTCCTGCTCAGAGAATGAGAAAGCCTACTTCGGGCTCATGGATCAATCGGACGAGGAAGTTGGTGAATTAGAGTATCGTAGGAAGGTAAACTCGCACACTATACTCTCGAAATCGAAAACGTACACTAATGGTCACGAAGGTTATTCTTCTGAAGAGGAAGAGTCTAAATTAATGGTTCAGTATGAGAACCTTTTGAAAGCTTTTGACAAATGCCAAAAGATAGTTAAAACGCTATCAAAAGTGTTAGAACCCTACTTGTGATTTAGACTAGGTTCACTATTAGGATTGCTGACCCACCATGTATAGTTTAGGGTCATTTGTTAGTTCCAGGGTTTTTAGGTCAATCTCTTAGGTTAGTATACTGATACCTACCTTCAGAAGACTTCAGAGAATTCTAGACTTAAGAGATAAGACAGTTGATGCAGGTTAAAACTCCAAAATTATTTGCGGTCGCGCGGCGACCCGGGGGTTTTATTTAAGTTGAAAAGGCGGAATGATTTTATTTAGAAAACGGGGCGCGCGTATTTATTTATTTGGATATAAAACAGTTTAGATCGAGTTTTAACGAAAGGAGGCAAGTGCACCTATCGTGAGTAGTATAGGATATTCCGGGTGGAATATCGAGGTCGTATTGTTCTCGGGTCCGGTTCGATTATTTCTACTCTTCCCTGGAGGGGACTATTATTTTACCGATAATTATCTTGTCGGGATATTTATATATAATAAAATGCAGAAAATGACAGAAAGAAAATGAAAGCAATAAGGTGGTGCCGATGAAGAGCTTAGCTCGATGGCACCGAAAACACAATTGGACTAAAATAGACTTTAAATAAAAAGAGCTCCTAAATTTCTAATTAATTAAGGCGGAGACTTGGCCGTGGAGGTTCCACTAAAATGAGCTCACCTAGCTATAGGGCTATCGCTCACCTGAACGCTAAGACTATTCAACCGGGCTCTCGTCCGACGAAGGATTCCTCTTAACGCCCGCATTACGCTAAGAACCCCGCTATTGGGTGGGGAACCCAATCCGGTAGAGTTGGCGCGCCTCCACTCTCGAGGGCTAGTGCGGAACTCTCTTTACCAAGGGGTGATCTGTCCATACGCACGGCCTCTCGGCGAGCGTATGGAAAACGGAAATAGGGCCCACACATCGATATGTGGTCCTACGCGTCGTTAACCCCGGGTAAACCTTAAGTACTTTTAATTAATTAGAAAAATTAGACCTTTAGTTATTTTAAGCTATTTTATCTGTCCCAATGCTCTTCGATGCCGAGGGCTAAGAATGGTTAACCACTCATCGGAATGGGGACGGCTTGCGGGAAAAGCATAAAAGAAAGCAGAAAAAGAAAGCAGTAAATGAAAGCGATAAAATGAAAGCAGTAAATTGCAAGTCCTACCCAAACGAGTAGGACTGAAGAAAGCTGTAAAGTGCGAGTCCCGGCGCAAACACGTGGGCGGGAGAAAGAAAGCGGTAAAACACACACACACAAGTCCTACTCAAATGAGTAGGAGAAAATAAATGCGGGTCCTACTCAACCGAGTAAGACAAAATAAATGCAACGCACGCACACTCTCTCTCGACATAAAGTAAACACACACACTCTACAGAAATAAAATCCAGCCATTAAACTCAAGTGAGTAGGCGGAAAAAAAGGAAAATTACAAACTCACGCACTCTACAGAAAATAAAATAAGCGAGCGCCATTTAACTCTTAACGAGTAGGCGGAAATAAATGCACGAGTACAAAAAATTAAGAAAAGCTAAGTTATCCAAAAATTAAAACGACTGCATTTCTACCGCTATAATGCGGTAGAAATGCATAAAAAGGGAAAATAAAAATTAAACGGGAAGAAAGTTTGCAAATAAAAATGAAAATGCAAGTGATCGAAAAATTAAAACGAATACATTTCTACCGCTAGAATGCGGTAGAAATGCATAAAAAGAGAACGAAAAAATTAAAAGAGGAAAAAGTTTTTGAAAATAAAATTGAAAATGCAAGTGCTCGAAAAAGCAAAATAACAACTTATCCATTCTTATAATGATATAAAAATGCCTAAAAAGTGGAAGAAAAGTTAAAAGCACGAAAAGTTTTACAAAAATAACAAAAAAAACGACTAAGTAAGAAAAATCAAAACCACCTTTTAACCATTTTTATATTTTCATAAGGATGAACAAGAACGGAAAAGCTAAACTATGAAGATTATGAAAGCAATAAAACTAATTTAAACTCATACACACACACACACATATAAAGAAGAACAAAAAAAAACTAAGTTAAAACAAGGAAGAAAGATAAGATTGCATAAGGTGTGAGTTGCATAGATACATTCCAAAGGCGATATAAGAGAAGAAAACACATATTTCATTAAATGAAAATACGAGTTACAAAGACATGAAAATAAAACTAAGAAGGGGGGGGGGGAGAAATTATCCCTTACATAAGCCTTGGAAGCATTTCGGCAGCACAGCCCCTAAGCAAAATGGTCCAAAAAGAGAACAGAAATCCAGAGCAGAACACTGGAATTTATAGAAAAAATTTACATGGGTCACGCCCTTGGTCACGGGCGTGACAGGGGGCGTGACAGTACTATTTGAGAAGGCGGCCGGTGATTTGACGGGAAAGTTGACTTTGGCTGGACACGTGTCGGTCTCGCAGTGGTCACGCCCTTGGTCACGGGCGTGACAGGGGGCGTGACAGGCAGGTGGATCTGGGCGCGGTGCGCGCCGAAAGTCTTCGGGCAGGTCTTGTCGGGCTAGCTGGAAAGGTCACGCCCCATGTCACGGGCATGACTATGGGCGTGACAGTTGGGGTCGACACTCGACGAATGTCGAGCGGAAAGTGTCGAGTCGAAATCGTTGAGCTGAAATTGGGTCACGCCCCAGGTCACGGGCGTGACTCTAGGCGTGACTGCTAGTGTCGACACTCGACGATCGTCGAGATGAAATCGTCGAGTGGAGTGAACACGGGCTTGGGTCACGCCCCGTGTCGGGTGACACGGGCGTGACCCCGGGCGTGTCAGGCTATTCTTCCCGAAAATTGCAGATTTCTTGGTTTTTGACGTGTCACGCCCAGGTCACGGGCGTGACCAACATGTCACGGGCGTGACAGGTCAATTTTTTGCAGATTTTCATTTTTTTCCTGAAAAATAAAATAAAATAAGTTAGTATAATATTTACAAAAATAGGAGCATTTTATTGAATAAAAATAAATAAAAACGACAAAAATAAATGAAAACGACTAAATTAATGTACAGAAAAATAGGTATATTTACAACTTATCAAATACCCCCATACTTAAGCTTTTGCTATTCCAGAGCAAAAGTTGGAGATGAACTTATAAGGAATAAAAGAAATCCTAAGTTTAGCTACCGTTTGAATTAATTAAAAAGAAAGATCAAAATAAACATCCGGGGTTAAAGAATTAAATCCTAATTTATGAAATGTTATGAATAGAGGAACAGTTTCAAAAATACTTCTAGATAAAATAAAATAGAAAGCAAAAATTTATTTTTGTTAGTTTAACAAATATGGATTGAATTTATATAAAAAACCTTAGCTTAAAAGAAGTTAAAGGAAATAATGCAATTTAAAAATTATGCTCTCAAAAAAAATTTTAAATTAAGTCTAGAATCATTGAAATGAGATAACTGGTTTGGTGGTTTATGAAGAAGGCTTGAATATTGAGGCGAGGTAATTTTTTCTCGAACCTCCAATTTTTTCTTTTGGATAGTTAGGAAAACGAAATCTTATTTTCCTAACACATAAAATTTTTTTTTTCTTTCTTCATAAGGATAAAATTAACACAATGTATATTTGCAGGAGTAATGAATTTTATCCTCTTACTCCATATATAATCTTTTAAAATTATTGGGTGCCTATGTATACGGAACGAAATCTTATTCCCATTGACATAGGATCTTTTAAGGGATAGGGGGTAATCACGTCAAGGTAAGACATGAAAAAAAAAGGAAGTGGGTTTATTTTTTCTCAAAAATAAAACTAGATTTTAATAAAAAAGTTTTGAGAGCAACCTTTTTAAAATGAACGTTCCGATATTTCTAAAAGCATGAGGTAGAAATAATTGAAATCCATGGATGTTATGTTCTAACATAAAAAACGAGCTTCTATTTATAAAATTAGAAGTGGTGGTGAAAAACAAGTTCTCTATTATAAGGAAAAGACATAAAAAAAAATCTTTAAGACTTAACCCCAGACACTTAAATCTATCGAACTTTAATTAATAAACGAATAGTAAGCAAAGAATAACTAAAATTCGCATATAAATTAACTCGAAACTAGATTTTTGGAAAGCAAAAAGGGTTAAGAAATGGTATATTCGATTTTATTTTGTTATATAATTTAACAAAACATTTTTTTTGGGATTTTTAGAGTTTTTATCATTTTTTTGTGTTTTAATTATTATCTTTTTAGGATTTTTTTGATTTTTTATCTTTTTAGGGTTTTTGGGTTTTTCTAATTTTTTTGATTTTTAGTTTTTGTAGATAAGTAATTTACAAGAATGAGGAGAGAAAGAAGGGTTATTTACAAAGAAGATAGGGGGGAAAGAGAGATTTTTACCAAAAAAGGGCAAAGTAAAAACTCGATTGCAGCCCCGCGAACAGACTCTTATTTGAATGGTTGGTTCGATGAGTCGACCGTCGCGGGCAGGCAAGACGCAAGTTTTTACAAAAAAGAGAAGAAGAGGGGGAAAGAGAATTTTTTTTTTGTTTTTTTTTTGTTTTTTTTTTGAGTTTTATGAATTTTTTTTGAAGTTTTATGATAATAAAAACAAGAAAATTTTTTTAGATTTTAAGTTTTGCAAAAATTTTTTTTAGTTTTGATGAGTACAGAATAAAAAGATGCAGTATAGGAAAACACCCCCATACTTAAACCCAACATTGTCCCCAATGTTGCAGTCTAAGTATGCGGAACGATAATATACAAAATATAATAAGTACAAAAAGAAAAAGGGAGGGTAGGAGCTTCCCTGAGACGAGTCCGGGAGGCCCAATTGGAAGCCCTGCATTATTTAGAAAAGAAAAAGCAAAAAGATAACAACAAAAAAAACAAAAAAGATAAACTCAGCCTAAAGATTGCGGGCGGTAGGGGGGGTGTGCGAGGGGGAGTCGGAGGTAGCTAAGGCTTTAGCTACCATAGCGTGATAAATTGGGAGCCCCTAGCGCACACAAGAGTGAAAAGCGCGCCGAAACAAAATAAATTAAAATATAATAAGTTAAAGTAAAAATATATATATTTTTAGTTTTTCATTTGTTAGTTTTTTGTTTTTTTGTTGTTGTTGTTTTTTTGTTGTTGTTCAAAAACAGTAATGAAAATAAAAATATTTTTTTTGTTAAGTTTTTTTTTTTTCCATGTTTTTGGATTTTTAGTTAGTTTTTTTTTAGTTTAGTTTTTGTTGGTTTTATAGTTTTTTCAAATTTTTAATTTTTAAGGTTTTTCAAAAAAAATTTTTTTTGAGTTTTTCAATTTTTTTTTTAGTTTTATAAATATGTAAATATATATATTTAAGTTATTATTATTATTATTATTATTATATTATAATAAATTTTTTTTAGTTGGCCAAACTATTTGTTTTTTATATATAAATATATGTAGGTAAAATTAATAGATTTCCAGGGTTTAAAATAACGAACCTAAAGTTTCCCCGGCAACGGCGCCAAAAACTTGATGCAGGTTAAAACTACAAAATTATTTACGGTCGCGCGGCGACCCGGGGGTTTTATTTAAGTTGAAAAGGCGGAATGATTTTATTTAGAAAACGGGGCGCACGTATTTATTTATTTGGATATAAAACAGTTTAGATCGAGTTTTAACGAAAGGAGGCAAGTGCACCTATCGTGAGTAGTACAGGATATTCCGGGTGGAATATCGAGGTCGTATTGTTCTCGGGTCCGGTTCGATTATTTCTACTCTTCCCTGGAGGGGACTATTATTTTACCGATAATTAACTTGTCGGGTTATTTATATATAATAAAATGCAGAAAATGACAGAAAGAAAATGAAAGCAATAAGGTGGTGCCGATGAAGAGCTTAGCTCGATGGCACCGAAAAAACAATTGGACTAAAATAGACTTTAAATAAAAAGAGCTCCTAAATTTCTAATTAATTAAGGCGGAGACTTGGCCGTGGAGGTTCCACTAAAATGAGCTCACCTAGCTATAGGGCTATCGCTCACCTGAACGCTAAGACTATTCGACCGGGCTCTCGTCCGACGAAGGATTCCTCTTAACGCCCGCATTACGCTAAGAACCCCGCTATTGGGTGGGGAACCCAATCCGGTAGAGTTGGCGCGCCTCCTCTCTCGAGGGCTAGTGCGGAACTCTCTTTACCAAGGGGTGATCTGTCCATACGCACGGCCTCTCGGCGAGCGTATGGAAAACGGAAATAGGGCCCACACATCGATATGTGGTCCTACGCGTCGTTAACCCCGGACAAACCTTAAGTACTTTTAATTAATTAGAAAAATTAGACCTTTAGTTATTTTAAGCTATTTTATCTGTCCCAATGCTCTTCGATGCCGAGGGCTAAGAATGGTTAGCCACTCATCGGAATGGGGACGGCTTGCGGGAAAAGCAGAAAAGAAAGCAGAAAAAGAAAGCAGTAAATGAAAGCGATAAAATGAAAGCAGTAAATTGCAAGTCCTACCCAAACGAGTAGGACTGAAGAAAGCTGTAAAGTGCGAGTCCCGGCGCAAACGCATGGGCGGGAGAAAGAAAGCGGTAAAACACACACACGCAAGTCCTACTCAAATGAGTAGGAGAAAATAAATGCGGGTCCTACTCAACCGAGTAAGACAAAATAAATGCAACGCACGCACACTCTCTCTCGACATAAAGTAAACACACACACTCTACAGAAATAAAATCCAGCCATTAAACTCAAGTGAGTAGGCGGAAAAAAAGGAAAATTACAAACTCACGCACTCTACAGAAAATAAAATAAGCGAGCGCCATTTAACTCTTAACGAGTAGGCGGAAATAAATGCACGAGTACAAAAAATTAAGAAAAGCTAAGTTATCCAAAAATTAAAACGACTGCATTTCTACCGCTATAATGCGGTAGAAATGCATAAAAAGGGAAAATAAAAATTAAACGGGAAGAAAGTTTGCAAATAAAAATGAAAATGCAAGTGATCGAAAAATTAAAACGAATACATTTCTACCGCTAGAATGCGGTAGAAATGCATAAAAAGAGAACGAAAAAATTAAAAGAGGAAAAAGTT
Organism: Platanthera guangdongensis; assembly: GCA_039583875.1. Taxonomy (NCBI): domain Eukaryota; kingdom Viridiplantae; phylum Streptophyta; class Magnoliopsida; order Asparagales; family Orchidaceae; genus Platanthera; species Platanthera guangdongensis. The sequence continues at coordinate 98,949,877 of CM077147.1, read as the reverse complement.
TTTGAAAATAAAATTGAAAATGCAAGTGCTCGAAAAAGCAAAATAACAACTTATCCATTCTTATAATGCTATAAAAATGCCTAAAAAGTGGAAGAAAAGTTAAAAGCACGAAAAGTTTTACAAAAATAACAAAAAAAACGACTAAGTAAGAAAAATCAAAACCACCTTTTAACCATTTTTATATTTTCATAAGGATGAACAAGAACGGAAAAGCTAAACTATGAAGATTATGAAAGCAATAAAACTAATTTAAACTCATACACACACACACATATAAAGAAGAACAAAAAAAACTAAGTTAAAACAAGGAAGAAAGATAAGATTGCATAAGGTGTGAGTTGCATAGATACATTCCAAAGGCGATATAAGAGAAGAAAACACATATTTCATTAAATGAAAAGACGAGTTACAAAGACATGAAAATAAAACTAAGAAGGGGGGGGGGAGAAATTATCCCTTACATAAGCCTTGGAAGCATTTCGGCAGCACAACCCCTAAGCAAAATGGTCCAAAAAGAGAACAGAAATCCAGAGCAGAACACTGGAATTTATAGAAAAAATTTACATGGGTCACGCCCTTGGTCACGGGCGTGACAGGGGGCGTGACAGTACTATTTGAGAAGGCGGCCGGCGATTTGACGGGAAAGTTGACTTTGGCTGGACACGTGTCGGTCTCGCAGTGGTCACGCCCTTGGTCACGGGCGTGACAGGGGGCGTGACAGGCAGGTGGATCTGGGCGCGGTGCGCACCGAAAGTCTTCGGGCAGGTCTTGTTGGGCTAGCTGGAAAGGTCACGCCCCATGTCACGGGCGTGACTATGGGCGTGACAGTTGGGGTCGACACTCGACGAATGTCGAGCGGAAAGTGTCGAGTCGAAATCGTTGAGCTGAAATTGGGTCACGCCCCAGGTCACGGGCGTGACTCTAGGCGTGACTGCTAGTGTCGACACACGACGATCGTCGAGATGAAATCGTCGAGTGGAGTGAACACGGGCTTGGGTCACGCCCCGTGTCGGGTGACACGGGCGTGACCCCGGGCGTGTCAGGCTATTCTTCCCGAAAATTGCAGATTTCTTGGTTTTTGACGTGTCACGCCCAGGTCACGGGCGTGACCAACATGTCACGGGCGTGACAGGTCAATTTTTTGCAGATTTTCATTTTTTTCCTGAAAAATAAAATAAAATAAGTTAGTATAATATTTACAAAAATAGGAGCATTTTATTGAATAAAAATAAATAAAAACGACAAAAATAAATGAAAACGACTAAATTAATGTACAGAAAAATAGGTATATTTACAACTTATCAACAGTTTTGAAGATAGCAGAATTAGTCGTTCGACGATAGCTGAACTCAGCTCAACGTTCGTCGATCTCTGATCGACGAATTCAAAGTTCCGTATCTGAATCAAGCTCAATGAAAGTCTAGCTCAGGTCGACTAACTGTGAGCTTATATCAGGATCTCAGCTCGACGAAGTTCCTTCTGAGCTCGACGAACTTGGATCTTAGTTTGGCAAGTACATTTCCTGCTCGATGATCTTGGAGCTTAACTCGACGAAGAAGATTTATCAGCTCGACAAACTTGGATCTCAGGTCGACGAATTATTTCCTGTGTTCGACTAAATCCATCCAGATTCTGTTCGACTATCTTTATGCAGATTCTCAGATCGACTAAGCCAATTTGAAATCAAGGATTAAATCAGTAATATTCTGATAATTAATGCTTAATATCCTCGAGAATATAACTGTTCCTAGCAGAATTAATTAGGATCTCACAGAGTTATTACTTAATATATTTACTGGGACAGTTAAGGAAACACATTGAAGGCAAAGTACAGCCGTTTCATTTCCCAGAGAATATGCAAAGGAATTTGATTTTCAAATCAGCAGTCATATATAAAGGAAAATTTCTGAAGATTGAACATAAAATAGAACAGTACAGACAACAAGAACATCTTGTTCATCTTCATCTTCTTCTTAGAGCTTTTCTTCAAGCAAACAATCTTTATTCTGAAATCAACTTCGCAACCTCTCAGATATATATACTAGAAGAAGCAGTTTTCAATTTGAAGGCTTACACCTTGAGCAAAGCTTCCATTCTCCTGAACAGATCTGTAACTCAGGGGGAGCTTTGACAACATCAAAATCCACTAGTCTTCTCTCATATTGTTAACATAGAAGAATACCATCACTTTTATATTTCCAACTGTGTACATGGTTATATCTCCCTTCAAAAGTTAACTCCTCGGTTGTTAAGTCTCCTAATCAAAAGTCTTAGTTTGGTTTTTGGGCACCTGATCAAAAGCTCAAAGGGTTGCGAGGTCTCCCTTAGAAAATAGATCTTGTGGCGGTAGGGCACCTGATCAAAAACTTGTAGTGGATTCCTACCAGGGTGGTAGAAGAGTGGATGTACCCAAGTCTTAGTTTGTGTGTTTGATTTCTTTTTTTATATACTTATATATCACTATACTTTTAATCCGCAATAAATATCTGTGAATAAATTTTTAATACTCTATTCACCCCCCCCCCCCCCTCTAGAGTAAACTTAAGATCTATCCCTCACTCACTGGTATCAGGGTATCACTTTCAAAAAGAGATTGCTTCTCTCAGGCAGGGGAATCGAGTATGAGGGAGGAAATTGCAGAATTGACACCTCTGAGAAGTGAAGTTCACTCCTCGCAAGAGGAACTAAAATGCTCGGCTGAAATGTTAAGTCTAAAAGTGAAATATCTTGATGAGTTAGAAAAAAACTTTTGGTAGAGAGAAAATTTGTTGAGAGTTTCTCCATGCCGAAGACTGTTATTCCTCTCATTAATGAGTTCTCAGCTCTGAAGAAGGGTAGTGGTCTTGGCCACGTAGTTGAAAAAAGTAAGGTTGCCAAGAAATCCAGTGCCAAGGAAAAGGGGAAGGCGCCTCTAGGAAATCTCTCGTTTAGGAAGGTAATATTTCTGATGAAAAAGTTTGTCCTTGAGTCGTCCTTCGGTCATCTTGCTATGCCTACTTATGTAGAGCCCAAGAAGAGATACCAGGGATGGATCGGTCCCCGAGACTATGGTGTCAGTGTTTTTAAAGCACCTTATAAAGAGATATAACTCAAGAGTTATGGTCCTTATATTCATGGGCATAACCATAAGACGGCGCCAAAAGCCAAAAATGTTATACCTGAGGCAAAGGAGATGGAGAAGCCATGTGTATGCTGTAATCAGGAGGATTCTACCTCCAAGTATGTTGCCCCTGCTAGACATGACATTCAAAAGGTAAAGCAGGAATACAAGAGAAGATACAATAGGTTTGACTGTTGGTGTTGTGGCAAAATTGGTCATTTTGGCATAGATTGCTGGTTTAACCCTGCCAATTTTGTAACTCCACAAGTTAACCTTGTAAGGCCGACCACTTGCAAAGTTAATGTTCCTAGTGGTGTTAAGCTGACCAGGAACCAAGGACCCAAATACATTTGGGTTCCTAAGGTAAAATGATTTATGATTGCATGTATGTCCAAAGGCCAACAAAACTCTCATCTGCTATTTGGACAGTGGATGCTCTCGGCATATGACTGGGACAAGAAGCATGTTGCCTGATTTCACCCCAGTCAAAGATGTACCAAAAGTCATCTTTGGAGGGTCAGACCGGGGAACTACTAAATGCTATGGTATGATCTCCAACAGAGTAGTCTCCTTCACAAACGTGGCTTATGTTGAAAGATTACACCATAATCTTATCAGTATAAGTTAGCAATGTGATAAAGACTACATCATTGAGTTCTGTAAGGAGAAGTGTTTGATAAAATCGTCTGCAAATTTGGAGACTGTCTTAACAGGCACTCGGAGCAGAAATATTTTCTGTTTAAATTTTCTTTGCTTAGACACTTCTACACCAGTATATTTTATTGCAAAAGATAGTGCATCTCTCTGTGACCAATGGCACAAGAGATTAACACATATTAATTTCAAAACTAAAAATATGATATTTTCTCACAACTTAATGTGAGATGCCCTCACCATTAAGTGCCTTAAAGAGAGTCAGTGTCACTCATGCCAAATGGGTAAGTAGACAAGGACTACCTTCAAGGGTATTGCTAAAAAGGATTCTTCCAGAAGCCTATACTTGCTTCATACGGACTTATTCAGTCCAATGCCTATTCACAGTTTAGGAGGTAAGGTCTATACTGACGACTACTCGCATTTTACTTGGTTGTTCTTTCTGAAACACAAGTCAGATACCTTCGACACATTCACAAATTTTGTCCGGCAAATTCAAAACGAATTAAACTACTCAGTGGTCAAACTCAGAAGAGACCACATAACAAAATTTGAGTCTAGTGTCATGACAGAATTTTGTGGAAGTCAAGGTATTTTTCACGAGTTTTCATCCCCGCATACTACACAGAAAAATGGAGTTGTTGAGAGAAGGAATAGAACCTTGATTGAAGCATGTACAACTATGTTGAACGATGCTTCACTTTCGGAGTACTTCTGCACTAAAGCATTCAACACAGCTTGTCATGTGCAAAACAAAGCACTTATCAACAAAAGCTATTGTAAGACCCCCTATGAGCTATTGAAGGGCAAAAAACCGACTCTATCCTATTTTAGAATCTTTGGAAGAAAATGCTTCGTACTTAATTATGGGAAGTATTACCGCACGAAGTTTAGCGAAAAATATTTTTAAGGTATTTTTGTAGGTTATAGTAACCATAGTAAGGCATATAGGATCTTCAATAAGAAAATTCTAGTGGTAGAAGAGTAAATTCATGTTGCATTTGATTAGACAAACCTGCTCCAAAGCAGCTCATCTAGTGTTATTCGTGCAGATGCAGGTACCAAGTTCAAGGAACTATGCTTGGATAAAGCTGTTAAGGAAGAAGTTCATAGCTCGGTTAAGATCGTCGATCCAGGCTTGGTGGATGAAGAACCGCTAGAGGAAGAATTGCTTCAACATCCAGACAAGACACCAAATGTTGGTGAGCCTGTTGGTGGAAGAGCAAGAAATCTAGGGTTCAGACACCTAAGAGATCACATAGTTGATCAAATAATTGGAGAGCCAGGAGACGGGGTGAGAACCAGAAGTGGTACATCTAATGAAATTATGCATCTTAGTTTTTTATCTCAGGTTGAGCCGAACAAGTTCGAAGAAGCAAACAAGGATGCTTCTTAGATTTTGGCAATGCAAAAGGAGCTCAATCAGTTTGAACGATGCAAAGTATGGGAGTTGGTACCGAGGCCCAAGGGACAAAACGTGATCGGCACCAAGTGGATTTTCAGAAACAAGCTAGACAAAAATGGAGTCATTATCAAGAATAAAGCCAGGCTGGTAGCTCAAGGATACAAACAAGAAGAAGGGATCGACTTTGACCAGACCTTTGCTCCAGTGGCTAGGCTCGAGGCGATTAGGTTGTTTCTTGCATATGCTTCCCTCAAAGGCTTCACCGTCTACCAAATGAACGTGAAGTAAGCTTTCCTAAATGGAAAACTAAAAGAGGAAGTATACGTAGCGCAACCCCCAGGTTTTGTTAATTCCAATTTCGCGGATCATGTTTATTTTTTAAATAACGCTCTATAGCTCCCCGATCTTGGTATGAGATGTTGTCTAGCTTTATTCTTGAGAACAAGTTCACAAGAGGAAAGATAGACAAGACATTATTTCTTAGGGAAGTAAAAGGCAAGATTCTGCTAGTACAGATCTATGTCGACGACATCATATTTGCTCTATAGAAGACAACATGTGCAAGAAGTTTTCCAAACTTATGCAAGTGAAGTTTGAAATGAGCAGTATGAGAGAGTTGAAGTATTTCTTAGGACTTCAGGTGAAGCAATATGAATATGGAATTTTCATCTCTCAAAACAAGTTCACCAAGGAGATTCTTAAGAAATTCAGAAAGGAGAATGCAATCTCTATGAGGACTCCAATGGGTTCAACTGTGTCTCTGGGCAAGGTTGAGAAACAAAAACCTTTTGATGAAACCAAGTATAGAAGCATAATTGGAACCTTGCTCTACCTCACTGTCAGTAGACCAGATATCGCGTTTTCAACATGCGTCTGCGCTAAATTTCAAGTGAAATAAAAGAAATCTCACTACGTCGCTGCAAAGCGAATTTTAAGATACCTTAAGGGTACACCTAATCTTGGCTTATGATACCCAAGAAATAATGATGTCGAGATAATAGGTTTTTCATATGTCGATTTTGCAGGAAGCACGGATGACACGAAAAGCACTTCTGGGATGTGCCAATTCCTCGAAAGATGGCTTATTTCATGGAGCAGTAAGAAGCAAAATTATATGGCAATTTCTACGGCAGAGTCAGAGTATAACTCTATGGGTAGTTGTTGCACACAGTTTCTATGGATACGGAATCAACTTGAGCACTACAACTTGAAGTTTAAAAAATTCTGATGTATTGCGACACATCCGGCACAATAGCAATCATGAATAACCCAGTCTCTCACTGCCGGACAAAGCACATCGAGGTGTGATACCACTGTTGAAACCGAAAATTCGGTCCCTGTGGAGTTCTCCCCTGCTAGCCAAATGACCAAGGAAATGGAACAAGAAACGGACCCAAGGGCTCGGCGTGGAGGTCCCACCACACACCCGGAAGATCTTAGAGAACTTCCACTCCCTAGCCAAAAGCCTAGCTAAGGCTATCTCAGAAAGCACTAGAAGACTAGGGCACAAGTAAAACATGCCTTCTAAGGTACCCCCTTGGGTCTATTTATAGTTTTCTGAAGATGGTTTGTAAATAGCCAACCTTTGCTATTCTAAACAGCTATATGAAGCCAAAAGTGGGTATTCCAACAGCATAACTCTGCTGCTCTAATAGGCTATTTGCACCCCTAGTAAGGGTATCTAGGTAATTTTGCCTCTGCGCCCCACTGGGCAAGATCTAAGGATCTGGAGGTCGGCTCGACACAACTCGCCGTCCCGCTGGGGCAGACGCCAACTGGCTCCTGCAGCTCACCTTCCCTCCTTAGGCGAGCGCGAGCCAGGCCGTCGTAGTCCACCAGCCCCTTTTCTGAGGGGGGTGGTGACCAGGTCGCCTATGGGAGAGCGGCCTGGATGGACCGGCTTGCGTGGCTCGCCCGCCTGGCTTTGGAGAGAGCGATCCGGTCATCTGAATTTGTCTGTATGCTATTCTGGTGTGGGCAGGTTGCCCTGGTCCGCTCGCCTGTCCTGGTGGACCCACTCGGCGAACACGGGGTTGTACACAATCCTCGCTCTTTTTGAGCTTGGCAAAGCTCGGAAAGAATCATCAAACGCACGTGTTGGGTGAGTGCTTTGTTGTGCTGGAGAGAATCTTTTGGTGGGTCTCACTATCATGCTATAAATATGTCATCTGTCCTTTGGGAAAAATCTTGTCTTCCTTTAACCTCCCTAGTGATATATAACTGAACGATGCATGTGTCCAAGGAGATGTGAGCTTGCATGGCGGTCATGAGGGAGGGGACTAGGTAGCAAGTTCTTGATGCCTCCACATGGTTGGCGCGCTGATCGCTCGGTCCCCTCTTTAGGCTGATGAAAGGGAAGATCATCAGGAGGTCTCCTGTAAACAACCTCCCAGGGTCCAGCTCGGCGGCCAGTGTCGAGGTCGCCCATGAGGTATGCAAACCTCCTGTCGGATTCACCATTCTGCCTCTGATTCCTTATTCTGCAGGTGACGCCTCGCGAAGATGGAGGTGATGGAGGGGAGCAGAGTAATTCCCTCCCACTGATAACCGAGCTAGTCGTCGGCCCTTCGGTCTAGGAGCACGCCCCTACGGTGATTTCCCAGTTGCCAATTCCCCTGGGCTGGGGAAATCCTTAGCAGTTCTTGAAGGTGGGATCTTTCAGGGTCGGTCGGGCACCTCCCGGCTACCTGCCGGTGCGGGCGACGTGCGAACTCCGGATGAGTTTGTACTTTTTCCTGTTGATTACCGCACGCTTTTTCTGATCTCTCTTTCTGCAGGCTTTAACGCGATCTCCTCCTCCGACATCGACATGAGCGACGGTTATTCGCCTCCCCTGATATGGATCATATCTCGGAATATCTTGGCGACCCGCTTGAGGCTAATGGGATGAAGAAGCTGGTGATGCAGCTATTTTAAAAACAATCCCTACTACTACAGGAGTTCAGCAACATGGAAGACGAGGACAAAGCCGAGACGGAGGAGCAGTTCGCAGTTCTAGAGGGAATGAGGCATCTATCTGATGGGCATGGAGTTACTTCTCTGGGGGTGTATATCACGTGGGCGGAGGAGCGGCTTAGACATGCCACGGAACAAGTCGACCTAGCCTAGCGGGAATTAACGACGGTTCGTGAGTACTTCTATCCTCGCGTGCCGCCTCGATCCGGGACGCTGATGAGTGCGATTATGATAGGCTTTTTACTATAATAATTGTAATCATATCTGCTATTCTTACCTCATTTTGTAGTAATTTCGCGAGAAAAGTCAAAGAATTGTTTTATCATGATTAGGAGAGCAGAGTTAGGATCTTTGTTACTCCGTATATTGAGTTACCTAATTTATTACTTCACTTTTTATATGCAGGTAGCGCTAACCAGTGGAACTAAAAGTCTTGGAGCAAACAGAGGAGTTCACGGAGTCAACATGGCTGATGACAGGACAAAAATGTGGCGCACATGGGTGGACACACGGCCGTGTGCCTACCCATGTCCTATGAACCCTGGAGCTGAAGAAATTGGACGCAGGAGACAGACACTCACACGGGTAGGACACACGCCCGTGTGTCTACCCGTGTCATATTTTAACACGGCTACCGACCAACCCGTGTCTGAAGAACATGGTCAGGCACACGGCCATGTCTATACCCTTGTCATCTGATACGGCCCACTACCAGACACACCTTCTTGTGGGGAACCGCCTAGGAACCGTCCGCACGGCTGGACACACGGCTGTGTTGGAACCTGTGTCCGACCTGTTTGCAAAGGGATTATATATTTCCTTTAGAAAAATTTGTGGAGGACTTTTGGATCATTCTGGGATTGGAGAACTGCTGAAGCCCGAAGTGGAGCATCCAAGAGAAGGAGGATTGAAGGGTATTTTGTATGTATTTTATCTATTCATTAATCCCTTTTAATCTTTCCTTTCTCTTGGTGATTCAACTTTGTTTATTGTTTTACTTTGCATGAACTTCTATTTGAACAATTTGTTATTCATGTCTCGCATGGTTTATATCAAATTTATAGTATTTTATTCGTATGAGTGTTTACAAGCAAAGATTTTAATCCTAATTATGAATCTCTTATTTGTCTTACTTGAATTGCAAATCTCTAGATTGAGAAATTAGATGTTTGTGATGAAATTTACATGTTTATAGTTTGGTATGAGATCTTTTTGTAATTCTAATATCATGGTCAAGAGATATGTTATTTGGAAAATTTTAATACGAATAAATGAATTCATGATATTTTAGAGATAGGATTTCATGGGTTTATGTAATAGATAGGGTGTTTTATTCAATACAAATTTGAGTATTGTAAATTGTTCGAGAGAAAATTTACTAACTTAGATTTAGGATTTGAATTGCTCGAGAGAGAATTTGATAAATATTTACCCTTTACAATTCAACAAATTTGATATTCTTATGCCTTCATAATTAAATAGAATTGAGTGAACGAATGAATTTTTTCATGTAATTGCTCATAAGCTTTCGGATTGTTATCATGTTCAATCTTCCAATGCTGATTTATCCAATAGTCATAGTTAGGTTAGCTTAGGTTAAAAATCAATTTTACTTATAGGTACAATGATATAGTGAGGATGAGTAAGAATACTTGAAAGGGCCCTATGTAATATGACACGAGATGTAGATTTTTCCTGTACTATGATTGATAGGTGCACTTGCCTGAATGTTAATTCAATCTAGCTTATGCCCATCTACATAGTTATACTAGAATGTAGAATGAAATCGCATTGAGTTATTACTTGTTAGCAAAGTGATCATCAAGTTTTTGACGCCGTTGCCGGGGACGTTTTCAATATTTCGAAAGTCTAAATTTTATTAATCTACCAGTTTTTGTTAAGTAACAAATAGTTGTAAATTAGTATTTGAATAATTATAGCGCTTAATCTTTGTTTTGTAGTCTGTTAGTCTATGACCATGGGAAGAAATTCTGGGCTAGCACCATTTCATCCTGACCCAGAACGAATTATCCATAACACTAACCTAAGGGACGTGGGAATTAATATCACAGATATTTCAAACGGACTATCAGAAGAGGAGACAGTGAACCAAGGAGAGAATCATCCTGAAAACCTAGATACCATGGCCAACCAAAATGAGCAAACCATGTCTGACTTTGCTAGACCTAATCTCCAAGGAACCGGATCGAGCATCGTTAGACCACCGATAGCTACCAATAATTTCGAATTGAAGCCTAGTGTGATACAAATGGTTCAACAGTATGTCCAGTATGATGGCTTGCAAGATGAGGATCCTAACACCCACTTGGTCGGATTCCTGGAGATATGTGACACATTCAAGATCAATGGTGTTTCCAACGACGCCATTTGATTAAGATTGTTTCCATTTTCTTTAAGGCATAAGGCGAAGTAGTGGTTGAACTCACTACCTAGAGGGTCAATTACTACTTGGGACATGATGGTTGAGAAGTTTCTGATGAAGTATTTCCCACCTGCGAAGACTGTGAAGTTAAGGAATGACATCTCTATGTACATTCAATTAGAGTCTGAATCGTTGCATGACACATGGGAACGATTCAAGGAGTTGTTAAGGAGATGTCCCCACCATGCTCTACCTTCATGGTTTCAGATTCAGACCTTCTACAATGGTCTAAATCCGGCCACTAAACAAATGATTGATGCGGCTAGTGGAGGCACTTTGAACAACAAGACATCTGAAGCGGCTCAGCAGTTGATTGAAGATATGGCTATGAATAATTACCAATGGACTACCGTAAGACAAAAGCCTAACAAGCCCGCAGGAATCTATGAAGTAGATGACGTCACCGCCTTAGCTATTCAAGTGGAGAAGCTTCACCAAAAGATGGACAACCTTACCTTAGCATCACCCTAAATGGCACCGCAACAATGGGACCCTTCATGCAGTGGAATGCCTGGTTGTGAACCTCAAGTTCAAGAGCATGTTGACTATATGGGCAGTAATATTAGACCTCCTTTCAATCAAGCCAACAACCCATATAGTTCTACATATAATCTTGGATGGAGAAACCACCCCAATTTCTCTTGGGGAGGACAAGGAAATCAAGGGAAGCAACCCATGTTTGGACAACAACAACAACAGCCAGGACCAAGGAAGCCTACATTGGAAGATGTGCTTACCAAGTTCATGCAAACTACCGATGTAGCCTTCCGGAATCAAGAGGGTTCAATTCGGAACTTGGAGAATCAAATTGGTCAGCTTGCAAGGATGGTTTCTGAAATGCAGCAAGGAACACTTCCGGGGAACACTGAGATAAATCCAAGGGAGCATGCAAAAGCCGTTCAATTGAGAAGCGAAAAGGAGTTACAAGACCCAAGGCCTGCAAAGGAAGCACCCCAAATGGAGTTTAGCAGCAAAGGATCAAGCGAGATGAACGTACAACCGATGGAGTACCAACCAGCAATACCATACCCAGCAAATCTTAACAAGGAGCGCATGGATGCGCAGTATGGTAAATTTTTATCTATGTTTAAGCAATTACATGTCAATTTACCTTTTTATGAAATTATTCAAATGCCTAAGTATGCTAAATTTCTTAAGGATTTAATTTCTAATAAAAAGAAAATAGAAGAATTATCGTTAGTAACACTTAGTGAAGAATGTTCCGCTATTTTGCAAAATAAATTACCACAAAAACTTAAGGATCCCGGTTCATTTTCAATTCCATGCTTAATCGGAGATTTACAAGTCAATAAAGCTTTAGCAGATTTAGGAGCAAATATAAATTTAATGCCTTATAAACTATATCTGAAACTAGACCTAGGAGAACTTAGCCCGACTAGAATGAGTATTCAATTAGCGGATCGATCGGTTAAGTATCCTAGAGGAATAGTAGAGGATGTATTGGTTAAGGTAGACAAGTTTATATTTCCTGCTGATTTCGTTATTCTAGATATGGATGAAAATATTGAAGTATCACTCATACTAGGTCGTCCATTTTTAGCAACATCTAGAGCACTTATTGAAGTTTTTGATGGTAAATTAGTCTTGCGAGTAGGGGACGATGAAGTCACTTTTCAAATTGGCAATACTATGAAACAATCTTTAGATAATGATGATTATTGCTATTTTTCTCATGATGTTGATGACTTTATAACTTCTATAAATTCTAAATTTTATTATAGAGATCCTTTAGAAATTTGTATCACTAATTGTTTTCTAGAATAGGAACAAAATAAAGACATTACTAAACATTTATTTTTTCTAGATAATAGGGTTGCAATGAATAGAACGACTGAATATAGTTTGATTACTCAAGGAGATTATGAAACTCTTAAGAATAATACCAAGAATCCACCAATAGTAGAACTTAAAAAATTACCGGATCATCTTGAGTATGCTTTCTTAGGAAATAATTCTTCTTACCCAGTTATTATATCTTCTAATCTTTCCAACATTGAAAAAACTAAAGTAATAACTGTATTGAAGAAATGTAAAGATGCAATATCATGGCAAATATCTGATATAAAGGGTATTAATCCTAGTTTTTTCACTCATAAAATCCTTTTGGAAGAAAACTATAAGTCTTTTATTCAACTGCAATGTAGGCTAAATCCTAATATGAAAGAGGTAGTTAAGGCTGAGATTGTTAAGTTATTAGATGCTGGTATTATATATCCTATTTCGGATAGTTCATGGGTTAGTCCTGTCTAAGTAGTTCCTAAGAAGGGTGGCCTGACAGTGGTAGCAAATGATAGAAATGAATTAATTCCAACGCGAACGGTAACAGGTTGGCGTGTCTGTATAGACTATAGGAAATTAAATGATGCCACTAGGAAAGACCATTTCCCTCTTCCTTTCATTGACCAGATATTAGAACGCTTATCAGGACATTCTTATTATTGTTTTCTAGATGGACTTTCTGGATACTTCCAAATTCCTATAGCACCAGAAGACCAAGAGAAAACAACATTTACTTGCCCAATTCGGTACTTTTGCCTATAGACGTATGCCTTTCGGGTTATGTAATGCACCCGCCACGTTTCAAAGGTGCATGTTAGCCATCTTTAACGAGTATGTTGAAGATATCATGGAAGTGTTCATGGATGATTTTTCTGCTTTTTGGCGACTCATTTGATCTATGTTTGAATAGCTTAGAGAAAGTTCTTAGGAGGTGTGAGGAGATGAATCTAGCGCTTAGTTGGGAGAAGTGTCATTTCATGGTACAAGAAAGGTTAGTACTTGGCCATAAAATCTCAAGCCAAGGAATCCAAGTTGATAGAGCAAAAATAGAGACCATAGAGAAATTACCACCACCAACCTCCGTTAAGGCAGTGAGAAGTTTCTTAGGACACGCGGGATTCTACCGCCGGTTTATTAAAGACATCTCTAAAATAGCTAAACCACTTACAAGGTTTTTTGAAAAAGACACACCTTTTATTTTTGAACAAGAGTGTCTACATGCCTTTGAGTTCTTAAAAGAGAAATTAATTAATTCTCCTATTATGATCGCACCTGATTTTAGTCAACCATTTGAGATCATGTGTGACGCTAGTAGTTTTGCGGTTGGAGCTGTTTTAGGACAACGCCGAAACAAACATTTTCACCCTATATATTACGCTAGCAAAACACTTAATAATGCACAGGAGAATTATACAACTACCGAAAAAGAACTCATAGCAGTGGTATTCGCCTTTGATAAATTTAGACCATATTTAACATTGTCCAAAGTGGTAGTTTACACAGATCACTCTGCCCTTAGATATTTGCTAGCCAAAGCGGAAGCAAAGCCTCGTTTAATACGTTGGGTTCTTCTGTTGCAAAAATTTGATTTAGAAATTAGGGATAAATGAGGAGCGGAAAACTTAGTGGCAGATCATCTTTCACGTTTAGAAAATCCACTACGATCAATGTTAGATGAATCTGAAATTTCTGATACATTTCCTGAGGAATCACTATTTTCCATATCTACAAATATACATCTTGATTATCCATGATTTGCAGATTATGCAAATTATCTTGTGGGTAAGGTCATTCCAAAAGATTTTTCATATCAGCAGAAAAAGAAATTTTTCTCTGATTTGAAATATTACTTTTGGGAGGACCCATTTCTTTTTCGGATATGCGCAGATTCTGTTATACGAAGGTGTGTATCAACGGAGGAGGGTTGGAAGATTTTGGAGCAGTGTCATTCAGGGTCTGCTGGTGGTCACTATGGAGCAAATCGCTCTGCGAAAAAGGTTCTTGATTCCGGTTTATATTGGCCCCTTCTATTCAGGGATGCCCAAAGGTATGTGCTTTCATGTGATTCTTGTCAAAAAGCACGTAATATTTCTAAATTACATGAAATATCACAAAAATTTATTCTTGAATGTGAAGTATTTGATGTGTGGGGTATTGATTTTATGTGTCCATTTCCAGTTTCCTTTGGGTAATAAATATATTTTAGTAACTGTAGATTATGTATCGAAGTGGGTTGAAGCACAAGCTTTGCCTACTAATGATAGTACGGTAGTAATCCGATTTTTAAAATCCTTATTTGCACGATTTGGCACACCACATGCACTTATTAGCGATAGGGGTTCACATTTCTGTAATTTACAGCTAAATAAAGTATTAGAAAAATATGGAGTTATACATAGGATAGCCACTCCTTATCATCCGCAAACTAGTGGTCAAGTTGAAGTATCCAATAGAGAACTTACGAGGATCCTAGAAAAATCTGTAGAAGGGAATAGGAAGCAGTGGTCTAGGAAACTTAACGATTGTTTGTGGGCTTATAGGACCGCCTTCAAAACACCTATAGGGACCACTCCCTTTAGATTAGTCTATGGTAAATCTTGTCACTTACCTATAGAATTAGAGCATAAGTCGTATTGGGCAATATGTTCTTTGAATTTTGACAATAATTCTATAGGGGAGAAATGGAAGCTTCAACTTAACGAATTAGATGAGTGGAGAACTATGGCCTATGAGAACTCCGGGATTTATAAGGAGAAGACCAAGCTATTTCATGACCGTCACCTTCACAAACCCAAGACATTTCAAAAAGGTTACCAAGTCCTCCTTTTTAATTCCAGACTGCGTTTATTCCCTAGAAAATTAAGGTCTAAGTGGTCCGGACCCTTTAAGGTTAAAGAAGTCTTTCCCTACGGCACAGTCGAGCTAACTCACCCTAAAAAGGGAGATTTTAAGGTTAATGTACACCGACTCAAGCCTTATTATGGTGAACTTCATAGAGACTTCACTCGTCTAGAGACCTGCCTCCGTCTAGATTAGATTTATGTTAAAGTAATAACTATAGAAAGTATTTCTTATTTATAAAAACTTTTAGTATTAGTCTAGTAAAATTTAATGAAAAAAAAATTCAATGGAAAAAAAAATTCTGTAAAAATTTTTTTTAGGAGAAATGCAATATTGGAGGGGCACACAGGTCACCACACGCCCGTGTGGGTGGCCGTGTACACGACATAGCCTCAGGCCCAGCCGTGTGAATTAATTCTGCAAAAAGCCAATTTCTTCCCGAGCACAACACGGGTTCACACCAACCCGTGTGTCTAGCTGTGTCTTTCTCTCGACGATCGTCGAGACCGCTATGTCGAGACATCCCACACGCCCATGTCAGCTGACACATGGCTGTGTCGCCTACCTACTCGTGTTAATGCACCGTGCCAGCTCAGACACAGGGCAACACATGGCCGTGTGGTTGACCGTGTTCACCTGACTAGATAGATTCCCGTGACGTTGACAACACGGACCGAGGCAGCCCGTGTTCTACGAGGCCTCGGATTCCCTAACACGGGTGCACACACATGGCCGTATGCGCACCCGTGTTCAACTCCAACACACGATTAGAGGCAACATGTGTTCCACGAGGCTGCGGTTTCCCCTAACACGGGTTCACACACGGCCGTGTGTGAACCCGTCTTCGAGTTCTATAAATAGGGTCGTGTCCTTTTTTTGTTTTCTTCACTTCCTCCCAGCTTCCTTGCCTTCATACACGGTCTGAACCCGACTTTGAGTAGCCTTGGTCTCCAAACTTCCACGGATTCACCCTCTACTTTCATTTCTTCCTCCTAGATCATGTCGTCTGCAAGAAGCCAAGGCGGTCTCCGTCGCCGACCGGAGCTGCAAGTGTCAACGGAGAGGCGTGATGGTGCTGCTCCGCTAGTATTCATCGACCCAGCGAACACCGCCTGCTTCAACCGCCTACAATCAAAGAAATTTCAAGATATTCGCACGATTGATTGGAGCATGCTTGAAGAAATAAATTTAACTAGGGATGTAAGGGCATTAATATCTATAATGGGTTGGGAGCAATTCTTTGCAATAGAGGAGTTAGGTTTTAGGGAACTCACGTTAGAGTTCCTGTCCTCGTTTTATTGCAACTTTTGACCTAACTTCATTGATGCGCCGCACGCGCCCGAGGGGATAATTTCATTCTGAGTGGGCAGCACCTTTTATACACTCACCATGCTCTAGTTCACCTAGTATTTAGGGGTGTATGAGGATTCATTCCTCTTTAATGCTGCCTACCCCGAGCTCCACTTCGACCTCCCCAATCGCGATATTGCCGGCGGTATCTGGCGCCAGATTTCTTTTGACACTAGCGCCTATGAGGCCAAGCGATCTAAGGCCTCTAAGTTGGTTTCACCCGCCCTCCATTATATTCAACATCTCCTTAGCCACACATTGAGCGGCCGAGGCGAAAGCTCCGGTGTTGTCAGTCGATAGGACCTACTATACCTCTACAACATGTCTTCACGTTATCCTCTGCACCTCGGTTTTCTTCTGGCCCAGTTTATTCTCCACAGGCCGACACCCCCCGCATAGGGTATATTTGGGTAGCACCCTACATCACTCGCCTGGTGAAGAACATGGGCATATTCTCAGGCCTCCCCCAGATGACAGTGGTCGCGAAGACCGTGCCCATCACGATGGCCAGTCTTCGCTCCCTCCACCTCGTCACCACCCGTCAGGGCCGGGGAGGCGTCATATATTCTATTGCATGACGTGGGCCGCAAGTGCAGGATGACAGTGATGACGAGGTGGATCCTGACCTCGATGTGCCGTTGGTACCTCCGCCCCATTCCACTTACGCTCATGGCGAGTCTTCTACTATACCCCATCCACCTCATTCACGGTATTCGCGGGAGTTTTGACAGATCTTCGACACCGAGCTCTCGCCGCGCCTACAGCATATTGAGGAGTCGCAGCAGCAGACCGAGGCCCTCCTCATCCAGATCAGAGACCACCTAGGGATCGCTCCTCGCCAGCCGCCAGCTCCAGCCCCGCCTTCCTTCCCTGACGATGCGACCGACCACCCTGCATACTTCTGATGTGTATCTATGTCATGTTATCTTTATGTATTGTGTCTTGTATTATTTCTTATATCAGTGTATTTAGTTCTTTTAGCTATTGTATATCAGTGCATTTTATTACAGCTCCTATTTCATTACTGTGATCTTCTACTTTTTATGATAGCAGTTTTTTTTCTTTTTCTTATTTCTTCGTGAAATTACTTTATGTCCGCTCTTCATATTGCACTGAGGACAATGCAAATTTTAAGTCTGAGGGTGGAATGATTGTTCACGTGGTTACAATTGATTCTAATTTGCTTATCATAATACTCAAGTTTGTTATACACCCCCCTATAAATTTTTGTTTGATCATTTAAGCTCTCATTAATTAATTCATTTGGGATTGTAACTATCTAATTTAACTTCGCACGCTGATTAAAATGAATTGATGTAGACTCATAGAGTGTTCAACTTTGTTGATTCGTAATTAAGCATAGAAATTCATTAGCTTAATTTTCTCTATATAATTTACTTTTAAGATTAATCCTCTATATTATTAACTATCAATCACTCAATTGTAGAAAATATACTTATCTATAATAATGTGAGTCGATGAGTGTAACATTTTTTATAATTTGGTATTAGGGAATCAAAATGAAAATACTCTCTATTGATGTCCAGAACTTATTGATGGTTAAAACTCGGAAATTATTTGCGGTCACGCGGCGACCCGGCGGTTTTATTTGCGAAAAAAGGCGGAAGTGAATTTATTTAAGAAAACGGGGCGCGCGTATTTATTTATTTATTTTGGATATAAAAAAGGGTTAGATCGAGTTTTAACGAAAGGAGGCAAGTGCACCTATCGTGAGTAGTACAGGATATTCCGGGTGGAATATCGAGGTCGTATTGTTCTCGGGTCCGGTTCGATTATTTCTACTCTTCCCTGGAGGGGACTATTATTTTACCGATAATTATCTTGTCGGGATATTTTATATAAAAATACAGTAAATGGCGGAAAGAAAATGAAAGCAATAAAAAGAAAGCTTGAAGGTGGTGCCGATGAAGAGCTTAGCTCGATGGCACCGAAAAAAACAATTGAACTAAAATAGACTTTAAATAAAAAGAGCTCCTAAATTTCTAATTAATTAAGGCGGAGACTTGGCCGTGGAGGTTCCACTAAAATGAGCTCACCTAGCTATAGGGCTATCGCTCACCTGAACGCTAAGACTATTCGACCGGGCTCTCGTCCGACGAAGGATTCCTCTTAACGCCCGCATTACGCTAAGAACCCCGCTATTGGGTGGGGAACCCAATCCGGTAGAGTTGGCGCGCCTCCTCTCTCGAGGGTTAGTGCGGAACTCTCTTTGCCAAAGTGTGATCTGTCCATACGCACGGCCTCTCGGCGAGCGTATGGAAAACGGAAATAGGGCCCACACATCGATATGTGGTCCTACGCGTCGTTAACCCCGGGCAAACCTTAAGTACTATTAATTAATTAGAAAAATTAGACCTTTAATTATTTTAAGCTACTTTATCTGTCCCAATGCTCTTCGATGGCGAGGGCTAAGAACTGTTAGCCACTCATCGGAATGGGGACGGCTTGCGAGGAAAGCAGTAAATAAAGCAGAAAATGGAAAGCAGGAAATGAAAGCAGTAAAATAAAGCAGTAAAGGAAAGCTGAAAATTGCAAGTCCTACTCAAACGAGTAGGACTGAAGAAAGCAGTAAATTGCGAGTCCCGGCGCAACTGCGTGGGCGGGAGAAATGAAAGCAGTAAAACGCACACACGCAAGTCCTACTCAAATGAGTAGGGGAAAATAAATACGGGTCCTACTCAACCGAGTAGGACAAAATAAATGCAACGCACGCACACACTCTCTCGACATAAAGTAAACACACACACTCTACTGAAAAGTAAAACACACGCACACACACGACAGAATTGAAATAAAGCAAAGCGCCATTTAACTCTTAACGAGTAGGCGGAAATAAATGCGCACACATAAAAAAAGTGCAAAAAGCTAAGTTACCGAAAAATTATAACAACTGCATTTCTACCGCTAAAATGCGGTAGAAATGCATAAAAAGCGAAAATAAAAATTAAATGAGCGAAAAAGGTTTGCAAATAAACGCAAAATGCAAGAGCTCGAAAAATAAAAACGAATACATTTCTACCGCTAGAATGCGGTAGAAATGCATAAAAAGCGAAAATAAAAATTAAACGGACAAAAGTTAAAATGAAAAACTAAGTGCGCGAAAAATTAAAACGACTATATTATCATTCCTATAACTCCGTAAAAACGCTAAAAAGGTGAAAATAAAGCGAAAAGAACGAAAAAGGTTTTACAACCTAAAAATAAAAAGCTAAGTTAAAAGAAAAGAAAATCACCTTGAAATCATTTTTACGGGTTTATAACAATGAAATAAAAAGCTATAAAAATCTAAGTTAACAACACTACGTAAAAAAATGAAAACATAAAAGTAAATAAACTATACTCATACACTCACACACGCCTATAAAGAAGAACAGAAACTAAGTTAAAACAAAAATAAATAAGATTGCAAAGAAGTAGGCACATCGTTGAAGTCCAAATCCATGAAAAGAGAGAAAATCTACAATTTTATTAAGCTAAAAACAAAGATTACAAAGCTAAGAAAATAAAGGAGAGGGGGGAGAAATTTCCCTTACATAGCATTTGGACTCATCCGAGCAGCATAACTCCTATACAAAATGGTGCCCAAAAGGGGAACAGAAATCCAGAGGAGAACCTCTGAATTTATAGAAAAAATTTTCATCGGTCACGCCCTTGGTCACGGGCGTGACATGGGGCGTGACAGTACTATTTGAGAAGGCGGCCGGCGATTTGACGGGAAAGTTGACTTTGGCTGGACACGTGGCGGTCTCGCAGTGGTCACGCCCTTGGTCACGGGCGTGACAGGGGGCGTGACAGGCAGGTGGATCTGGGCGCGGTGCGCCAAAAAGTCGCCGCGCGGGTCTTGTCGGGCTAGCTGGAAAGGTCACGCCCCAGGTCACGGGCGTGACTCTGGGCGTGACAGGCGGGTGTCGACACTCGACGATCGTCGAGATGAAATCGTCGAGTGGAGTGAACACGGGCTTGGGTCACGCCCCGTGTCGGGTGACACGGGCGTGTCGACGGGCGTGTCAGCTGGGTTGACGATCGTTGAGCGCGATTTCGTCGATCTGGATGGTCACGGGCATGGGTCACGGGCGTGACACTAGTGACACGGGCGTGACAGGCTTTGCACTTCAAATTTTGCTGATTTCTCGGGAATTTGACGCATCACGCCCTGGTCACGGGCGTGACCAACATGTCACGGGCGTGACATGTCAATTTTGGCAGATTTTTGATTTTTTCTGAAAAATAAAATAAACAAAGTCAGCAAAATTATTTACAAAAAAGGAGCAATTTATTAAGCAAAAATATATAAAAAAGACGAAAACAAATGAAAACGACTAAATTAATGAACAGAAAAATAGGTATATTTACAATTCATCAAATACCCCCATACTTAAGCTTTTGCTATTCCAGAGCAAAAGTTGGAGATGAACTTATAAGGAATAAAAGAGATCCTAAGTTTAGCTACCGCTTGAATTAATTAAAAGGAAGATCAAAATAAACATCCGGGGTTAAAGAATTAAATCCTAATTTATGAAATGTTATGAATAGAGGAAGAGTTTCAAAAAGACTTCTACATAAAATAAAATAGAAGGCAAAAATTTATTTTTGTTAGTTTAACAAAGATGGATTGGATTTATACAAAAAACTTTGGCTAAAAAGAAGTTAAAGGAAATAATGCAATTTAAAAATTATGCTCTCAAAAAAATTTTAAATTAAGTCTAGAATCATTGAAATAGGCTAAGTGGTTTGGTGGATTATGAAGAAGGCTTGGATATTGAGGCGAGGCAATTTTTTCTCGAACCTCCAATTTTTTTCTTTTGGATAGTTAGGAAAACGAAATCTTATTTTCCTAACACATAATAAATTTTTTTCTTTCTTCATAATAAATAAATAACCCAATGTATATTTGTAGGAGTAATGAATTTTATCCTCTTACTCCATATATAATCTTTTTAAATTATTGGGTGCCTATGTTTACGGAACGAAATCTTATTCCCATTGACATAGGATCTTTTAAGGGATAGGGGGGAATCATGTCAATTAAGACACGAAAAAAAATGGAAGTGGCTTTAGTTTTTCAAAAATAAAACTAGCTTTTAATCAAAAAGTTTTGAGAGCAACCTTTTTAGAATGAACGTTCCATTGTTTCTAAAAGCATGAAGTAGAAATAATTGAAATCCATGGATGTTATTTTCTAACATAAAAAACGAGCTTCTATTTATAAAATTAGAAGTGGTGGTGAAAAACAAGTTCCCTATTATAAGGAAAAGACATAAAAAATTCTTTAAATCTTAACCCCAGACACTTAAATCTATCGAACTTTAATTAATAAACGAATAGTAAGCAAAGAATAACTAAAATTCGCATATAAATTAACTCGAAACTAGATTTGTGGAAAGCAAAAAAGGTTAAGAAATGGTATATTCGAATTATTTTGTTACATAATTTAACAAAACATTTTTTTTTTTGGAATTTTTAGAGTTTTATCATTTTTTTGTGTTTTAATTATTATCTTTTTAAGATTTTTTTAGATTTTTTATCTTTTTAGGGTTTTTGGGTTTTTCTAATTTTTTTGATTTTTAGTTTTTGAGGATAAGCTATTTACAAGAAAGAGGAGAGAAAGAAAAGTTATTTACAAAGAAGATAGGGGGGAAAGAGAGATATTTACAAAAAAAGGCAAAGTAAAAACTCGATTGCGGCCCCGCGAACAGACTCTTATTTGAATGGTTGGTTCGATGAGTCGACCGTCGCGGGCAGGCAATACGCAAGTTTTTACAAAAAAGAAGAAGAGGGGGGAAGAGAGATTTTTTTTTGAAAAATATTTACAAAGTAAAAAATTTTTTTTTTTTTTTTTTGTTGAATTTTTTGATGTTTTATAAGTTTTTTTGAGATTTTTGTTTGTGGTTTATGATTTTTTTTTGAGTTTTTTTTTTTTTTTTTTTTTTTTTTTTTTTTTTTTTTTTATTATATAAAACAAGGAAAAAAAATTTTTTTTTTTTATGTTTTAAGTTTTGCAATTTTTTTTTGTATTTTTGTATTTTGATGAGTACAGAATAAAAAAAAAATGCAGTATAGGAAAACACCCCCATACTTAAACCCAACATTGTCCCCAATGTTGCAGTCTAAGTATGCGGAACAGATAATATACAAATTAGTACAAAAAGAAAAAGGGAGGGTAGGAGCTTCCCTAAGACGAGCGCGGGAGGCCCAAGTTGAAACCCTGCATTATTCAGAAAAGAAAAGAAAAAAAAAAAGAAAGAAGCAAAAAGATAACAGAAAAAACAAAAAAAGATAAACTCGGCCGAAAGATTGCGGGCGGTAGGGGGGCGATGTGCGTGGGGGAGTCGTTGTAGTATAGTGGTGAGTATTCCCGCCTGTCACGCGGGTGACCCGGGTTCGGTCCCCGGCAACGGCGCCAAAACTTGATGGTTAAAACTCGGAAATTATTTGCGGTCACGCGGCGACCCGGCGGTTTTATTTGCGAAAAAAGGCGGAAGTGAATTTATTTAAGAAAACGGGTCGCGCGTATTTATTTATTTATTTTGGATATAAAAAAGGGTTAGATCGAGTTTTAACGAAAGGAGGCAAGTGCACCTATCGTGAGTAGTACAGGATATTCCGGGTGGAATATCGAGGTCGTATTGTTCTCGGGTCCGGTTCGATTATTTCTACTCTTCCCTGGAGGGGACTATTATTTTACCGATAATTATCTTGTCGGGATATTTTATATAAAAATACAGAAAATGGCGGAAAGAAAATGAAAGCAATAAAAAGAAAGCTTGAAGGTGGTGCCGATGAAGAGCTTAGCTCGATGGCACCGAAAAAAACAATTGAACTAAAATAGACTTTAAATAAAAAGAGCTCCTAAATTTCTAATTAATTAAGGCGGAGACTTGGCCGTGGAGGTTCCACTAAAATGAGCTCACCTAGCTATAGGGCTATCGCTCACCTGAACGCTAAGACTATTCGACCGGGCTCTCGTCCGACGAAGGATTCCTCTTAACGCCCGCATTACGCTAAGAACCCCGCTATTGGGTGGGGAACCCAATCCGGTAGAGTTGGCGCGCCTCCTCTCTCGAGGGTTAGTGCGGAACTCTCTTTGCCAAGGTGTGATCTGTCCATACGCACGGCCTCTCGGCGAGCGTATGGAAAACGGAAATAGGGCCCACACATCGATATGTGGTCCTACGCGTCGTTAACCCCGGGCAAACCTTAAGTACTATTAATTAATTAGAAAAATTAGACCTTTAATTATTTTAAGCTACTTTATCTGTCCCAATGCTCTTCGATGGCGAGGGCTAAGAACTGTTAGCCACTCATCGGAATGGGGACGGCTTGCGAGGAAAGCAGTAAATAAAGCAGAAAATGGAAAGCAGGAAATGAAAGCAGTAAAATAAAGCAGTAAAGGAAAGCTGAAAATTGCAAGTCCTACTCAAACGAGTAGGACTGAAGAAAGCAGTAAATTGCGAGTCCGGCGCAACTGCGTGGGCGGGAGAAATGAAAGCAGTAAAACGTACACACGCAAGTCCTACTCAAATGAGTAGGGGAAAATAAATACGGGTCCTACTCAACCGAGTAGGACAAAATAAATGCAACGCACGCACACACTCTCTCGACATAAAGTAAACACACACACTCTACTGAAAAGTAAAACACACGCACACACACGACAGAATTGAAATAAAGCAAAGCGCCATTTAACTCTTAACGAGTAGGCGGAAATAAATGCGCACACATAAAAAAAGTGCAAAAAGCTAAGTTACCGAAAAATTATAACAACTGCATTTCTACCGCTAAAATGCGGTAGAAATGCATAAAAAGCGAAAATAAAAATTAAATGAGCGAAAAAGGTTTGCAAATAAACGCAAAATGCAAGAGCTCGAAAAATAAAAACGAATACATTTCTACCGCTAGAATGCGGTAGAAATGCATAAAAAGCGAAAATAAAAATTAAACGGACAAAAGTTAAAATGAAAAACTAAGTGCGCGAAAAATTAAAACGACTATATTATCATTCCTATAACTCCGTAAAAACGCTAAAAAGGTGAAAATAAGCGAAAAGAACGAAAAGGTTTTACAACCTAAAAATAAAAAGCTAAGTTAAAAGAAAAGAAAATCACCTTGAAATCATTTTTACGGGTTTATAACAATGAAATAAAAAGCTATAAAAATCTAAGTTAACAACACTACGTAAAAAAATGAAAACATAAAAGTAAATAAACTATACTCATACACTCACACACGCCTATAAAGAAGAACAGAAACTAAGTTAAAACAAAAATAAATAAGATTGCAAAGAAGTAGGCACATCGTTGAAGTCCAAATCCATGAAAAGAGAGAAAATCTACAATTTTATTAAGCTAAAAACAAAGATTACAAAGCTAAGAAAATAAAGGAGAGGGGGAGAAATTTCCCTTACATAGCATTTGGACTCATCCGAGCAGCATAACTCCTATACAAAATGGTGCCCAAAAGGGGAACAGAAATCCAGAGGAGAACCTCTGAATTTATAGAAAAAATTTTCATCGGTCACGCCCTTGGTCACGGGCGTGACATGGGGCGTGACAGTACTATTTGAGAAGGCGGCCGGCGATTTGACGGGAAAGTTGACTTTGGCTGGACACGTGGCGGTCTCGCAGTGGTCACGCCCTTGGTCACGGGCGTGACAGGGGGCGTGACAGGCAGGTGGATCTGGGCGCGGTGCGCCAAAAAGTCGCCGCGCGGGTCTTGTCGGGCTAGCTGGAAAGGTCACGCCCCAGGTCACGGGCGTGACTCTGGGCGTGACAGGCGGGTGTCGACACTCGACGATCGTCGAGATGAAATCGTCGAGTGGAGTGAACACGGGCTTGGGTCACGCCCCGTGTCGGGTGACACGGGCGTGTCGACGGGCGTGTCAGCTGGGTTGACGATCGTTGAGCGCGATTTCGTCGATCTGGATGGTCACGGGCATGGGTCACGGGCGTGACACTAGTGACAACGGGCGTGACAGGCTTTGCACTTCAAATTTTGCTGATTTCTCGGGAATTTGACGCATCACGCCCTGGTCACGGGCGTGACCAACATGTCACGGGCGTGACATGTCAATTTTGGCAGATTTTTGATTTTTTCTGAAAAATAAAATAAACAAAGTCAGCAAAATTATTTACAAAAAAGGAGCAATTTATTAAGCAAAAATATATAAAAATGACGAAAAACAAATGAAAACGACTAAATTAATGAACAGAAAAATAGGTATATTTACAATTCATCACTTATCCTCTAGCGATACTCAAAACATTACATAGGTTAATTAGTAAGGGAGGAAATGACTTAGGCCCCTTATTGGATAGCTTGAGCCTTGTAAACCCAAAACCTTTAACATGATACTCTTGCACACCCAATTTGAACCTAATCCCCATCCTTTTGATGCTTTACCACTAAAATTCACCAAGGCCAAATCCTTACCTATTAGCACACCTATCATTGAGTTCTTCTTGGAATGAGTTTGTTCATAGTGATATGTTGCATGAGTGCGTGTATATTTGCACCCACTTGGAATGATCCCTACTATGAACCCAAAGCCTAAAAGAAAAAAGAATACATAGTGATATGTGTCCTGAGTGTGTGTATATTTGCACCCACTCGGAATGATCCCTACTATGGTCCCTTGGTTAAGAACAATAAAAGTTTGGAGTATCTTTCAAAAAAAATGGGGGAAGTAGGCTAATTGCAAAGTCTGGGGGTGCTTTTATAACACTGATGTATGTTAAGGTATATACCAACAAAAGGCTCAATCGTGATTTAGGTGTGGATAACCCATCGCATTTATCCTTGATTACCTCGCCTATAATCTTCTATCCTAAGACAAAAAGGCTACACCATCATACAAGTCCTAAGGATCCGACCTTACTGAGTCTAACTAAGTGTCGTGGAGAGGATGTAAAAAGTGTAAGCTTGTGACTGTAAATATGGGTACTTATAAGTTTTGAAATATTAATACGTATCTTATAGAGATTGTTATTTTCTCCTCATATTTGTTATAGATGACTATACTCTTATTTCTAAAAACGAGTGAGAGATAGTTAACAGATATATTGGAAGAATTTTAAGACTACGTTATATTTAGAAAAGGCTGCTAAACTATTTCCTATGCGATTACATCATCAAAGTTCTCTTAAATTCATAGCAACCAGTGTGCGGAGGCAAAAATATTTAATGGTAACCCAAGTGTTTTAATTAGTTTGCTTAGGGACAAGCAAATATCTAAGTCTGGGGGTATTTGATGAGTGCGATTATGATAGGCTTTTTACTATCATAATTGTAATCATATATGCTATTCCTACCTCATTCTATAGTAATTTCGCGAGAAAAGTCAAAGAATTGTTTTATCATGATTAGGAGAGCACAGTTAGGATCTTTGTTACTCCTTATATTGATCTACCTAATTTATTACTTCACTTTCTATATGCAGGTAGCGCTAACCAGTGGAACTAAAAGTCTTGGAGCAAACAGAGGAGTTCACGGAGTCAACATGGCTAATGATAGGACAAAAATGTGGCGCACACGGGTGGACACATGGCCGTGTGCCTACCCGTGTCCTATGAACCCTGGAGCTGAAGAAATTGGACGCAGGAGATAGAGACTCTCACGGGTAGGACACACACCCATGTGCCTACCAGTGTCATATTTGAACACGGCTGCTGACCAACCCGTGTCTGAAGAACACGACCAAACACACGGCCGTGTCCATACCCATGTCATCTGACACGGCCCACTACCAGACACGCCTGCTTGTGGGGAACCGCCTAGGAACCATCCACATGGTCGGACACACGGCCGTGTTGGAACCTGTTTCCGACCTGTTTGCAAAGGGACTCTATATTTCCTGTAGAAAAATTTGTGGAGGAATTTTAGATCATTCTGGGATTGGAGAACTGCTGAAGCCCGAAGTGGAGCATCCAAGAGAAGGAGGATTGAATGGTATTTTGTATGTATTTTATCTATTCATTAATCCCTTTTAATCTTTCCTTTCTCTTGGTGATTCAACTTTGTTTATTGTTTTAATTTGCATGAACTTCTATTTGAACAATTTGTTAATCATGTCTCACATGGTTTATATCAAATTTGTAGTATTTTATTCGTATGAGTGTTTACAAGCAAAGATCTTAATCCTAATTATGAATCTCTTATTTGTCTTACTTGAATTGCAAATCTGTAGATTGAGAAATTAGATGTTTGTGATGAAATTTACATGTTCATAGTTTGGTATGAGATCTTTTTATAATTCGAATTTCATGATCGAGAGATATGTTATTTGGAAAATTTTAATACGAATAAATGAATTCATGATATTTTAGAGATAGGATTTCATGGGTTTATGTAATAGATAGGGTGTTTTATTCAATACAAATTTGAGTATTGTAAATTGTTCGAGAGAAAATTTACTAACTTAGATTTAGGATTTGAATTGCTCGAGAGAGAATTTGATAAATATTTACCCTTTACAATTCAACAAATTTGATATTCTTATGCCTTCATGATTAAATAGAATTGAGTGAACGAATGAATTTTTTCATGTAATTGCTCATTAGCTTTTGAATTGTTATCATGTTCAATCTTCCAATGCTGATTTATCCAATAGTCATAGTTAGGTTAGCTTAGGTTAAAAATCAATTTTACTTATAGGTACGATAATATAGTGAGGATGAGTAAGAATACTTGAAAGGGCCCTGTGGAATATGACACGAGATGTAGATTTCTCCTGTACTATGATTGATTGGTGCACTTGCCTGAATGTTAATTCAATCTAGCTTATGCCCATCTATATAGTTATACTAGAATGTAGAATGAAATTGCATTGAGTTATTACTTGTTAGCAAAGCGATCATCAGACGCAGGGGCGGGGAAGGTGGAAGTGGATCCAGTACTGAACAGCCTGCCCTCTCCCTGCTGCTGATTGCCAGGCCCGGGTCGCAACCGCACCCTAGACCAACTAGCATAGTAGGGTCATGAAGTTTCTCTCCTCGGGACATTTAATTTCAGTTTGTAATAATTTGAGACTTTTCGCCTGCCAATGGGCTCATGTTTGCCGCATATTACTTTTATAATCTCGCTACTTAATTTTCTCTAGGTGAGTGTGGATGAGGTACTCTTGCTCGCCTACCCCATCTTTAAGCAGGCGCGAGATTATTGAACCAGCTCGCCCAACCCAACTGTCTAGTCTCGGGGGGAGTGAGTCGGGTGCCTGCAGATCACGAGCCTAAGAGGCTCGCCTCCTATTTCTGGTGGGTGTGAATTGCGGATCGCCTGTCTCTTGGGCGAATGCGAGTGAGCGCGGCTCGCTGCAGAATGGTCTTGCGGCACAAAGGCGAGCTGGGAGGGCCCGGAATTCAAAGGGTCAGGGCTCATTTTGCTATCCGCACTTTTCCTGCCAGCGGGACATTTTCCCGCCTTTTTTCTTTCGATAAATAGGCCATGCCGACCCTTTCTTACCTACTGCATTTAAGATTTCACCTTCTTCTCTACTTCTTGCGATTCCTGACTCGCCTGCTTTCTGCAAGAACTTCGACATCCCGCTTAGCAATCTCCCTGGGAGATGGGTGGTGGTGGCGGCAATGCGGATGGGCAGAGCAAGTGTGCCTGGACTTTCTCCGAGCATGACTTCCCTCATGCAGCCATTTTTGAAGGCATGTACGTTGATGTTATAGGCGACTACATACCGCCAGGTTTCGTGGTAAAGTGACCTAGGGAGGGGAAAAAGATCAATGACCTCACAGGGGAGGAGCTCGCAATCTCCACGGCGCATTTCGAGGCGGGTCTCCGGCTCCCCCTATGGTCGGAGGTCCTCCAAATACTGAAATACTTCGTGGTCATCCCCGGCCAGATGACCCTAACTCTATTGCTTTGTGGTCGGGTTCGCCTGCTTCCTGCGGGAAGAGCGGATCGAGTTCAGCCTCGCGGTCTTCTGCAAGCTATTCTCCTTCCGGGCGAACAAAGACGGGACCACCTACTTTTCCAGTAACCACGTCATGGTGCGGGAGACTGTCAACAGGAGCCACAACTGTCTGAAGAAGTTTGTTTCTGTCAAGGGGGACTTCGGCAACATCCCCTTCTCGCCAATCAAGCTCAGCGAGGCGAGCTACCGCCCCCTAGCCTAGGGGGGCCATGAAGTAGAGCTATGTGAGTTCTTCATAAGGAAGTATTTTGAAGTCGCATTTCTGCGCAGGAACCTAATCAAGCTCGCCCCCATCCCACCCGGGGAAGGTAAGCTACTCGTGCTTCTTTCTTTTTTAACTGTTATTTTCTTGTCATAATTCCCTTTCTGTAGGCAAGCGATACATTCCTTTGCACCTTCCCTACGAGAATGCACGTATCGCCTCCGGCGAGCTCGCCCGCGCCGAGGTCGCAGCTGTCGCACATCGCAAGATCCCGACCTCTACCGTCCAAAAAGCGGCCTAGCCGTGAACAGCCTCCACCGCCGCCGTCTTTCAAGAAGCCAAGGACTGCGGGCGATGCGCCTACTACGGCCCTGAGGAAAGGCAAGGCCCCGACGGTCCAGCCAGCCGAAGATCCCACCCCCGTGGCTGCCTCGGCCAGCGGCTCCCCTTGCGAGGCGGCCGGGAACTCCGGACCGCAAGGAGAGCAGCCCGCTGTGAAGCCGTTGCCGAGAGGGCACAGAAACTTTCGCTACGGCTAGCGGCCCTTGGATAAGCTCTGCATCCCCCTCCTCCAATGGGATAAGGAGGTGTACCGGGTCATCATCTCCACCCTGCTGCCGAGCTGGTTGGAGAAAAAGACCATCAGTGGGGAGTCCTATAACTTCTCGTTCGGCCTCTATGTGCGGGAAGACGTCGTGATCTATGACGAGGAGCCCACATGGGTGCTCATACATGAGAGCGCATGGGCCTAGCTCCGCAGCCTAGAGCTGGCCCACATGGTAGGCTGGCGATGCACCCAGATGGAGAAGAAAACTCCCTTGCTTAAGAAGCTGATCGACGAGAAGGAAGAAGTCTGCCGTCTTGCTCAGGAGGAGGCGGAGCACTAGAAGAAGAGGGCGGACGCGGCCGATGCCGTCCTCGCGACCTACCTGGGGGGTGGTGCGTCCTATGGCTCGCACTCTTTATTCTAAGATTGTTCACTTTTCCAAAGTTCATTCTAACCCTCTTTGCAGGATGCGGCGACGGCCAAGCGCATGGGCTTCCAGATCGCCGCCCTTCAGAAGGAAATGGAGGGATTGCAATCACGGGTGTGGGAGCTGTAGGCCGTAGCAGCTGCTCTGCCGCCCTCTAGTAGCAGCTGCCGACTCATGCACTACACCGAGTACGAGTTGGAGGAAATGATGCAGAAGAATTCCGCTAAGGCTGCCAAGTATAGCCTCCAGACGCTGCAGCGAGACGACCTCATCACGAGAGAGGGCGCGAGCGAGGTGGTACCAGAACTATTCCTTCCGGTACCAAAGCCGAGCGACAAGTCCTACCAGCCTCTCTAGTGGGACTCACCGCTTGAGGGCTCACCTCACTGAATTCCTGCACCGTGCCTCTTGTATTTTTGTTGTAATGTAGACGCGGGTTGAGCCCCAAACTTGTAATTTTGTTAATCAATGAAATGTGCTTTTTGGAAATGTTGCTTGTAATGCTGCTTCTCTATAATGTGGATCCCTTCGTCTTTTCTCTTTTGTATTCGCGGCATGTTTCTATCCTCCTACTCACTGCCTCTAAACCCATGTCCGGTCGGCGAGGTCGTGCGTCCATTTCGGACTTAGCCCAGGAAATATAGGGGTCTTAGTTAACCGAACCGCCTCCTTAGTCTAGATTCTCCATGTTGTTTGCGTAATTGGAGCGGGCTGGCCCAGATCGCACCCGAGTCACCTGGTTATACGCAAATTGTCCCCCATGAGGTCATGATGTGGCTTGAGTTCTCGTGTCCTCTGTAGCTTTTTGGGTGCTGGGCGTTGATGTTGGGTCTTGAGTGCTCGCCTCGTCGACCCATAGTCTCGGCTCAGCACTCCTGACTCGCCGAGCTGCTGAGCACATCCTAACAACCCTGCGATTTTTGCCTCCTCAATTCGAGTGTATGGGTCCCGTCTTTAGGCACCACGTTGATCAAGAACTTCTGCCCTGCTAGCCAGTTGGGGGTCTGAGCGGGCCTTCTCGAGTGATATCTAGCCCTACCAGCTAGGTGAGAGACTGGCGGCGGGATATGTTCGGGGTCTGGGTAGATGCTCCCGAGAGACATCCAGCCCTGCCAGCTAGGTGAGAGCCTGGCAGCGAGATCTGCTTGGGGCCGAGGTAGACACCCTCGAGTGACATCCAGCCCTGCCAGCTAGGTGAGAGACTGACAGCGGGATATGCTCGGGGTCTAGGTAGACGCCCTCGAGTGACATTCAGCCCTGCCAGCTAGGTGAGAGCCTGGCAGTAGTATTTGCTCGGGGTCTGGGCAGACGCTCTCGAGTGACATCCGACCCTGCCAGTTAGGTGAGAGTGTGGCAGCGGGATCTGCTTGGGGTCTGGGTAGACGCTCTCGAGTGACATCCAACCCTGCCAGCTAGGTGAGAGCCTGGTAGTGGGATCTGCTCGGGTCTGGGTAGACGCTCTCGAGTGATATCCAGCCCTGCTAGCTAGGTGAGACCCTGGCAGCGGGATATCCTCGGGGTTTGGGTAGATGCTCTCGAGTGACATCCAGCCCTGCCAACTATGTGAGAGCCTAGCAGCAGGATCCGCTCAGGGTCTGGGTAGACGCTCTCGAGTGACATCCAACCCTTTCAGCTAGGTGAGAGCCTGGCAGCATAATCTGCTCGGGGTATGGATAGACGCTCTCAAGTGACATCCAGCCCTGCCAGCTAGGTGAGCACCTGGCATCGGGATTTGCTCGGGATCAGGGAAGACGCTCTCGAGTGACATCCAACCCTGCTAGCTAGGTAAGAGCCTGACAGCGTGATTTACTCGGGGTCTGGGTAGATGCTCTCGAGTGACATCCATCCCTACCAGCTAGGTGAGAGACTGGCAGGGGGATCTGCTCGGGGTCTAGGTAGACACCCTCGAGTGATATCCATCCCTGCCAGCTAGGTGAGAGCCTGGCAGCGGGATCTGCTTGGCGTGTGCTTAGTGAATTATTCACTTACTCGCATGGATCATTGCAGGAGAATTAGCACATAAAGAAACTTTATTAGAAAAAAGACATCACTTATATAGCTTAAGGATAAAAGCGCTTCAAGTCATCACCACTGTAAGTGAGACTTAGGGTCTTGTCCTCCACATTCTGGAGGCGATACCCTCCTGATTTCAACACTTCTTTCACGATGTACGGACCCTCCCAGTTGGGGTTAAGCTTTCCCACGACAGCTGATCTCCCCACTGCATCCACTTTTTTCAGAACCAAGTCCACTTTCGCGAACTGTCTGACCCTGACATGCTTTGTCAAAGTACTTAGTCATTTTTCTTTTCATTACTTCCTGTCGGATGGCGGGGTGATCACGCAACTCTTCTACCATGTCGAGGGGGAGCCGCAACTCCCCCTCATTTTCAGCCTGCCATTCTTCCGTACCTTCTCGGGCCCCTGCTACCCGAGGTGTCTGGACTTCAAATTCTATGGGGAGCACTGCCTTGAATCCATGGGAGAGCTTGAAGGGAGTCTCCCCTGTGTCCATGTTGGGAGTGGTCCTCAGGGCCCAGAGAACTGAGGGAAGCTGCTCCACCCAGCTACCCTTCAAGTTATCAACTTTCTTATTTAGGAGGTTTACGATGATTTGTTAGCTGCCTCCACCTGCCTATTGCTCCTGGGGTGGTGGACTGACGCAAATCTGAGGTCGATCCCAAGCTGGCCGCAGAAACTGATGAATTCAGCGCTGGCAAACTGAGGCCCATTGTCTGTGACAATGGCCTACGGCAACCCGTGCCGGCAGATGATCTCCAACAAAACAAAGTTCCTAATGACTTGGGAGGTCACCTTGGCCAGCGCATTCACCTCCAACCACATAGAGAAATAATTTATCATTACCAACACGAACCTCCTATGCCCGCTTGCCTGGGGGAAGGTCCAACCAAATACATCCCCTAGATGGCAATGGGCCATGGGGCCGTGATACTTCTGAGGCACTGGGTTGGTTGTAGTTGGAGGGGGTAAACAACTGGCATTTGTGGCACTTCTTTGAGAATTCTGCAGCGTCGTGGCCGAGAGTATGCCAGAAGTACCCCTGTCACAAAATCCTTTCTTCCAGGGTCTGACTCCCGGAGTGACTCCCACACTCCCCAAAGTGGACCTCCTCCAAGATTATCTGGACCTCCCTCTCAGCCACGCAACGTGTCAACATCCCTGAGAGGTTATTTCTGTACAATTGCCCATTACAAATGAGATACTATGCTTATTTATACTTAAACTTCTTTCCGTCCATCCCTTCCGGATACTCCCCTATGGAAAGGAATGTTGTGAAAGGGTCCATCGACATGGGGTGTTGATCCACCTCCATCAACTCTCCCTCTTCGATGGAGGGGCGGAATAGGTCATTGATGGTACCCCCAACCCGGGGACTATGCTTTGCCAACTGATCGACCTGCTCATTCTCCTCCCTGGGCACGTGTCGGATGGAGAAGGTCGAGAACATGCAGATTCACCTTTGCTAAGTATAACTGGAGGGTAGGCTCCCTTTCCTCGAACTCCCCGTTGATCTGGGAAGCCACCACTATGGAGTCATTGAGGACCTCAACGTCAAGCACCGCCAGCTCCCTGGCCAAGCGCAACCCTGCTATCATGGCCTCATACACGGCCTGGTTGTTAGTGATGGGAAAGTGCACCACCACATTTTGTTCGATTCTTATTCACTGGTGGCTTTACAAGATTACCCTCACCCCCAGGGAATGCCTCCCCGAAGAGCCATCTACCTTCACCTACCATGGAGCTGGATGAGTTAGCACTTCTCCGCCACCTCGACCACGTAGTTAGCCAAAAACTCAGCCATTGCTTGGGCCTTGATTGAGAGGCGGGGGACAAAGGAGATATCAAACTCACTCAGTTTCACCGACCACTTGGCCAACCTGCCCGAATGCTCCACCCACTCAAAGATGTTGCGGAGGGGGTGGCCAGTCACCACTCAGATTGAGTGTGCCTGGAAGTAGGGCCGGAACCTCCGAGCCGAGATGATCAGAGCAAAGGCCAGCTTCTCCAAGATGGGATACTGAACCTCTGCCTTTCTCAGGATCCGGCTCACATAATAGTTGGGCAACTTCTTCTTCCCCTCTTCTCGATCCAGGATGGAGCTCAAGGCCTCTGCTCCGACCCCGACATACAAAGACAAGTCCTCCCCCTCTTTCGGCCCATGGAGCAGGGGGGCTCGAGTCAACTACCTCTTTAAGTCCCGGAATGTCTCCTCGCATTCCCCAGTCCACTCGAACTTCTTAACCCCCCCCCCCCAATGTCTTTAAGAAGGGGGAGCACTTCTCTCTAGCCCGGGAGAGAAACTTGCTCCACCCTGCCAACTTTCCTGTCAACTATTGCACCTCCTTAGCATTTTGAGTCGATCCCAGCTCCATGATCGCTCAGACTTTGTCAGGGTTTGGTTCGACCCCCGCGGGGGTGAGGAGATGTCCCAAGAATTTCCCGTTGCTGGCCCCAAAATTGACTTCAGGGGGTTCAATCTCATCTTGTATTTGCGTAGGGTGGTGAATGTTTCTTCCAGGTCCTGGAGGTGAGAATTCACATCTCGGCTCTTGATCATGAGGTCGTCTACATAGACCTCCAGGTTCCTCACCTTCTGTTCTCGGAAGATCCTGTCGATCATCTTCTGGTATGTCGCCCCTGCATTGTTTAGCCCAAAAGGCAACATTTTATAACAGTGGCACCCATCTCTCGTGATGAAGGAGACATCTTTGATGTTGGGCGGGGTGTTGGATCCCTAGTTGGATTTGGGCTAGGATCACTAATTAGGATGTCTGACCCACAATGTATTGCCAGGATCATGTGCTTTGAGTCCTAAAATTTAGGTTAAGTCATTAGGTTCAACCTTACATGGACCAGCCAACAGAAGACCTCGGTGGACTCAAGACTTAGAAGAAATCAAGTTCAGTATATATGTTCGACGTTAGTCGAACTCAGCTCGACGGTCGTTGATCACAGATTGACGAACTCAGGGTTAATTATCTTAGTTGAGATCAATGATATTCGATCTCAGGTCGACGGATTCTGAAGTTTAGCCTTCAACACATTCTTTCATGATTACTTTTGCTGAACTCAGCTCGACAAAGACAGATTATTAGCTCGACGAACTTGGAGCGCAGATTAGGCAAGTTATCTCCAGAATGCATTTCGCTAAGCTCAGGTCAATGAACAGGTTTTCTCAGGTCGACGAACAGGATTTCTCAACTCGACGAACATGGATCTCCGGTCGACGAAATCTATTCAAAGGTCGACGAATTCTGTCCAAGCCTGACTTAGAGTTTTTTCGGACTTTCTGTCCTTACTTTCTATATTATTTAGCAGTGATTTCTCTGATTAATTAATGCACATATTCGCTTGAATATAGCCGTTATTGGCAGCATTGATTCTGGTCTTCGTCAGGGATTAATTACTTGCTTAATTTATTGGGACAATTGGGAAAATCATTAAAGTAAATATTCTCCAGCCGATTTTCATTCTTCAAGCAATCAGCATTCAATGTTTGAGATTCAAATTTCAAAGGAGAATTCAACTGCAGAATATAAAAGAGATTTTCTCTTTCAGGCGGCATAACATAGTAGAGAAAAATACAGAACCAGAGAATACAGAAAGACATTCAGAAATTCTTTGTGCAAGAAAACAACCTGTTTTCTCCTTGATCTTGCTGAAGAAGAAGAACAACAACAATCACAATCAAGAGTCTTCTTCAACTTCAACTCCAGGAGATTTCAAGGACAACAAACTCTGAATCAGCCAGATGTTCCTGGAATACTTCAAGTCAAGGCAGAAGACCTACACCCTGTGTAAGGCTCCAAGTGATTTTGGAAGGAGCTCTTGACAACAGCAATCCACTAGTCTTCTCTGTTGATTAGAGAAAGAGAAGACACCATCAAATCTCTCTCCCCCTCCTATATAAAGGATTTATTAACACCCTTCAAAAGTTTATTCTTGATTCTTGGGCACCTGATCAAAAGCTCAAAGGGTTGTGAGATCTCCCTGGAAATAGATCTTGTGGTGGCAGTCACCTGATCAAAAACCTGCAAGTGGATTCCTACTAGGGTGGTAGAAGAGTGGTTGTACCCAGGTTGGGGAACCACTATAAAATTCTTATGTCGTCTGGTTGTTCATTTTCTTTGTTGTTCTTGCAGGTTAAGTATTTGCAGGGGAAGATGAAAAGATTCTAAATCCATGTGTCGACACCCAGAAGGAAAGTGTCGACACTTAAGAAGACTTGTGTCGACACCCAGGCAAGCAGTGTCGACACTTGGAGTACTTGTGTCGACACTAGGGATGCAGAGTAGACACCAGACAGAAAGTGTCGACACAAGGAGCTGTGTCGACACTCAATGAAGAAAAGTCCAGTAAAGCAGTGTCGACACCTAGAGGAACTGTGTCTACATCAGAAAGTGTCGACACTTGGAGGCTGTGTCGACGCTCAGCAAAAGTCAGCAGAGTCTAAGTATAAGTGTCGACATAATAAAGAATGTGTCGACACTCAGCAGAAGACTCAACACTTGAAGAAAGTGTCGACACAAGAAAGAATGTGTCGACACTCAGCAGAAGACTCAACACATGAAGAAAGTGTCGACACTAGGATGATGTGTCGACACTCAGCAAAGTTCAACAAAATATTCTAAGTACAAGTGTCGACACTAAGGAGATGTGTCGACACTAAGGAGATGTGTCGACACTCAGCCAATGTCTCAATAGAAGAAGAATGTGTCGACACAAGGAGCAGTGTCGACACACAGCAAGTATCAACACAGAAGGCATGTGTCGACACCAAGAAAGATGTGTCGACACTTAACAAGTTCAACACATGAAGATGTGTCGACACAAAGGAGTTGTGTCGACACTTACAAGAATTCAACTAAGTGCTGAAGAACAAGAAGTTGTGTCGACACAGAAGATCAGTGTCGACACATGATGAGTTTGTTTTATTGTAGTTTATATCCGTTTTGTGTGGGCAATTTTGTTGATGTTTGTGCAGCTTGTGGTGTTGCCGTGCTTTCCTATTTTGTTTTGGCTATTTGGATAAAAGAAAAAAGATAAAAGAAAAAAAATATGATAGTAAATAAAAAGAAAATTCCCATTGTGGAATTCAAAAAAAAAAGAAATGTATTTGTATATTTATTATTGCTGAGTTGTGCAATATGGTTGAGTTGTGTTCGTTATGGGCTTGCGCGCACCGTCAAAAGTCCAGGTCTGGTGATGCGTCGCACGTGTTTGTCCATTGTGTTTAGCTGTGTACGTTTTCGTGCGATCTTATTTTCGGTGTGCGTGTCCGTCTTGTTTACCTTTATATACCCCGGCTTCACCTAAGCCTATATTATACTCCAAGTCCTACGGATTCGTGCTTGAGTCTAACCAGTGTCGTGGAGAGAGTGTGAAACGGAAAGCATATGGTCACCGACATTGGTGGATTTCTTTGGAGGTTATCCCGAGCCATGATCTTTGGCAATGCTCGCCTAGCGATTAGTCTACTTTCTCCCTATACGTGACCGGGTGATTCACCGTGATTCTATTTTTGAGTAATAATAAAATGTTGATACGCATTGTGAAAAGTATAAACTATTTTGTATACTTAGAAATTTCTTCTATTATATTTTTACGCATGCGAGCATGCGACTTCGCATGGTACTCCGTATCACAATTTCTTTGTTAACTAGTATTTTCCCCTATATGCTTCGATTTTGTTTGCTCGGGACGCGCAAACAGTTAAGTCTGGGGGTGTGATGAGTCCGATTTATATAGGGTTTTTCGGACTTATCTGGACTAGTTTTCACGCATTTGCACTTCACTTTTAGTTCATTATCATATATATTTCATCTTGCCTATATTTCCATAGGAAGTACACATTTAAGCCCATGGTTGTGTATTTTGTTAGTTTTATAGTTTGTACTCCCTTTTGTGATTGTTTGGAATGTCTGCACAGATTAGTGATTTGTTTTTCCTATCGGTACAGTGGTCATGTGCGTGTTCCGGGATGGTTGTGAAACAGGAATACTGCGCACGATCATGGGATCTAATGCGCACGACCACTGGTCGTGCGCCCCTGATCATGCGCACTACTCTACGTTTTCCAGAATCAGCCTGGGGTAAGCGCACGACCACTGGACATATTGCGCACGACCACCAGTCGTGCGCCACTGATCGTGTGTATTGATTCCTCTTTTCTGGAATCCTGTCTGGGTTATCGCACGATCATTGGACTTAGTGCGCACGACCACTGGTCGTGCGCCACTACTCGTGCGCATTATCCCAGTTCTTCTTCCTGATATTCCATGCCAGTGCGCACGAGCACAGGACATAGTGCGCACGACCACTGGTCGTGCGCCTGTGATCGTGCGCATTGTTCATTTCTGCTTTTGTATAAATAGTGCAGGTCTCGCCCTAATGAAAAAGAGGATCCGGAGCTCGACATTTCTCCGCCATTTTCCGCCTTCTCCGCCGTTCCCCTTCATCTTCCACCTTAGGGAGGTGCTCCGGGCAAGCTTTCACAGCCAAATCCAAGCCGGAGCTTCCTCTCGGCCTCCTCCATCATCTCTTGGGTTCATTTCAAGTTTCAATGCCATAGTCATCAAGCAAAGGGAAGCTTACAACTTTCGTCCGCTATCGTGAGACGAAGAAGACGGGCCATTGGAAGGTGGTGACATCCCTTCTCTACCCCGGACGTAGTTGAGGACCGAGCTTGGATACGGATTGACAACCCGACGATTCCAACCGTGAATCCTCAGCAAGACTTCGGATTCGGTCGATCTCTTGCCTTGTTCTTCCTTTATTGTTGTATATGTGTGTTAAAACTTCATTTATATTGATGTTGTTGCACTTTAGATGTAAACTTTACTAGATTCATGTCTATGTGATTCTGTGTTTGTTTACGCTTTAGTTGCTTGAGGTGCGCCTTATATTCCATCCACCATCCATCCACCCTTGCCGCACTAGCAATTGCTAGTGGCGTGCGTAGCGAAGAGGTGCTTACGACCCTCATTCCTCCCTTCTCACCACCTCATCCGCAAGCCTTCTCGTCCATCTGCCTAGTGATTCGGTGCATAGCGGCCCGACTAGTCTTCCATCCCGCCTGGCGAAGCATCGCATAGCGGCGTTGTATAGCAGTAGTTGTTAGCCTTTTGTTTTCTGTTTCCGCAACATCAAAACCTCCCCTTAGATAGCTCCGACCTGAGAACTTCAATCTCAAGTCCTCCTCGAAATTAACTCCACCTTACTGTGTTCCTTGTGAGATCGATACTTGGGAAAACCCCCATTTTATATTGCTTGTGCGACCGGTTCACTGCTGTGATCTTACGCATCACTAAGCCATCCTTGGCTATTATACCATACACTTCCCCCATCTCTTCAGAAGTTGCTAAGCAACATAGGGAAAGTTTTGCTATTGCATAGCCAGTAGTCACTCCCCTTCCAGAAGTAGTGGTTATTCCCTTTTCTCAAATAATACCTTCAGCACCAACCTTTGTCATGGATGAATCCCCCATGACAAATTTAGATGAACTGATCTTGGCTGATATCGAAGATGAAAATAAGGTAGCAGCTGAAAGCTCTGTCCAAGTTAGTTCAGATTCTTTTGTAGCTTCTCCTCCAACTCTTGTTGAAACTCCTGCTCCTGCTCCAGAAAAGTCAACTATTTCTGCTAAAGCTTTGAAAGCTTTGGATGATCTATATGATAACCCTCAGTGTTCTGAAAATGATGATGATGAAGATGAGGATGAGGACTCAGATGAGGAGGATACAAAGAAGAGGAAGCAAGTACCAAAGAAAAGAAAAGCTCCTCCTCCTGCTGCTCCTAAGCCTAATACAAACAATGACACTCCCTATTACATTCTTCAAAAGATAACGCCATACAAAGGGATGCCAGCATGGATGTGAATATCTAAGAATAAGCAGAAGGAAAGGAAGAAGAGTAGAAGGTACGCTCCTCCACCAGTTCAAAGGTATAGAAAAGATCCACCACCTCCTCCTCCTCCTGCAACTGGTGCTCCTGGTTCAAGCTCTCAAAGGTCTGCCTCTGTTCAAACTTATTAAAGTCATCATGGCAGATCTTCCCCTGGTAGCAGTCAGCACAGGCAACAATCTTCAAGAAAACAACATCAGCAGTAACAGCAACATCAACAACATCAACATCAACAAGCTAAAAGTTCTAAAAGATCAACCTCTCCTCCTATTCCTTATAAAGATTCAGAAACAGCCAACACAACTAAAATGGCCAGGTTCCAGAAACTTGTAGGCCTTTTCATGATTAACAAGGCAAAGACGGAAGGGAAGGATATTTCTGAATACACTACAATGTCCAAATACAGGAGAGAAGAACTGAAAAGGTTTAAAAAGGCTAACAAAATTTTTAATGTTGATGATTATATGAAATTACATCCTGAAGCAATGGTCCCTAGAGAGACATCTCTGTAGATTATAGGGGTTGCTGACATGACAATGACAATGGAACAAGCTTCAAATCCAAACAGGGAAATAATCTTTACCAAGCCAGGAGACAAGGGCAAAGATGTAAAGAATCAGGAGAAGAAGCAGAAGAAATTAAATCTGAACTACTTTATTTCTATTTTTTTCTCTCTTAAACTGTTTCATAATGTCTGAACAAAGATTTTGTGTAAATATATCCGCTGCATGTGTTAATTATCTCTGCCAGATATATGTTTTTTTCTTGTTTTGTTTACTTTATGTTTTTTCTATTTTGAGT
Source organism: Platanthera guangdongensis (assembly GCA_039583875.1). Lineage (NCBI taxonomy): Eukaryota > Viridiplantae > Streptophyta > Magnoliopsida > Asparagales > Orchidaceae > Platanthera > Platanthera guangdongensis. The sequence continues at coordinate 98,908,488 of CM077147.1, read as the reverse complement.
CTATTAGTGACCTCACCCAAATTGGGGGAGATTGTTGGATCCCTAGTTTGATTTGGGATAGGTTCACTAACTTAGAATTATGTGACCCAACATGTATAGCCAGGGTCATAGTTGTGTCCTAGAGTCTAGGTCAAGTTCTCAGTAACAACATCATATGGACAAGCCATCATCAGACTGCCAGAGACTCAAGACTTAGAGTTTTTCTAGAGATTCAGAGACTTCTCAAGAAACTAAGTAAAATGAGTTCGACGTTCGTCTAACTCAGTTCGACGATAGTCGTTCTCAGCTCGATGATCTTAGAGAAATATTCTCTGAGCTGAGCTCGATGAACTTCAGTCACAGATCAATGATCCTTGGAATCCACCTTCAGAATTCTAAGTCCAGACTGTTCTCTAGACTCAGGTCGACGAACCTTGTTCTCAGGTTGACGAACTTCATTCTTTGCTCGACGATTTCTGGACTTCCACTTCAACTCTACTTCCAGAGGTTTATCAATTTCTCTCTAAGTCGAGAATAATTTTCAGCTCGACGAATTCAAGGTTCTCCAAACTTAGTTCGATGAATTCAAGGTTCTCCAAACTTAGCTCGACGAACACTATTCTTTGGCCGACGAATCTTTTGACTACAACAACATTCTGTCGAGACTATATTCTTTAGTCTCAGCTCGACGAACTCAGTTATTTGCCCGACGAATTCTGGAACCAGAAGACTTGTGTCGACACTCAGAGTATATGTCGACACCAACTAAGTCGACACTAAAAGAATTTGTGTTGAGATCAAGATCATCAGTCGACATTATGGAAAGGATGTGTCGAAACCACACAGAAGACTTGTGTCGACACATAGGATATCAGTCAACACAAAGAATATTTTACAACTTCAGAATAGTTGCTGAACTCCAGTCGACGAACACATTTACCAGCTCGACGAACTTCAGACATAGAATAGGCAAACGAGAGAGCAGTTCAGTTTCCAGCTCGATGATCATGGAACTCAGCTCGACGAACAGAAGCCGCGTGGTTGACGAATACAACATCTCAGCTCGACGAACTGTGGACTCAGTTCGACGAATTCTACTATCAGTTCTATGATTCCAGACTTAGTTATTTCTGGTGTTCTGTCCCCACTCTAATGCGATAATTCCTGAGCAATTAATGCTCTAACATTCTCTGATTATAACCGTTAGAAGGAGCATTAATTATGGTCTTCTCCAGTATTATTGCTTGCCGTTTTTCCACGGGACAGTTGGGGAAATAAGTCAATGCCGATTATTCTCAAGGCTGTCAGCATTAATTGCAGATGAATTCAAATTTTTGAAATATAGAGAAGAAGAGAATAACAGACACACAAACATAGATATACAGAAATAGAGTTAATCAAGGATCATCAAAAAAAGTTTTATACAGAGCACAGCTCACTCAGAAGCATACAGAGATTACTGAGACACAAAGAAAAACATTTAGTCTTGTATAATCTGCTCTGTCAACAAAGAAGGATTCTCTGATACACAGAAGCTCTTGACCAGAAGATCATCAGCACCTGAAGAAGAAGAACAATAATACCTATATCTAGAGTCATCTTTCTTCAAGCACTCTAGGACACTTCAAAAGGACAACTTTAGTTCCATCTGTCAAAGAAGTTCCTGAAGATTATTGCTGGTCAAGGATTCAGTTTGAAGACCTATCACCCGGAAGCTTAGCTCCTGTTTTTCTCATGGGGAGCCATAAGCTATAATCAAATCCACAAGTCTTCTCAGTTGTATATTGAGAAAGAGAAGACAAAATCATCTCTCACCCCCACTGTATAAAGGGTTGTCATGTCCCTTCAAAAGTGATTCCTTGGTTGCAAGTCTCCTGATCAAAAGACTTGGGTTGATTTTTGAGCACCTGATCAAAAGCTCATTGGTGTTAGGCACCTGATCAAAAATCTTAGTGGATTCCTACCAAGGGTGGTAGAAGAGTGGATGTACCCATGTTGTGGAACCACTATAAAATTCTTGTGTCGTCTGGTTGCCTCTTTTTCTTGTGTTCTTGATGTGCTTGTACTTTAGGTTTATTGTGTGCTAGCTATATTAATTTCTGCACTTTTAATTTACAGCAAAAGCTGTAATAGCTGTTAAGAATTTTTTTAAGAATACTCTATTCACCCCCCTCTAGATTATTTCAGATCTAACTCTCACTTTCAGTATATTTAGTGAACACTTCCTCAAAAGATGGAGATTTTGGAGGTGAGAGTGGTGGAAGAAATCCCGGTGGAATAGTGTGAGGTGGTCTAACCGTGTTCCCTAGATTGCTCCAAGAGAAGTTTGGATGATTCCTAAAACTCGAGTGATATGTGTTACCATATAAATTATAGCCCGAATTAAATGGTAGCAGACTCAGATTACCCATGTAATCCACATGTTCAGCGAAAGTGAAAGGTTGCCAGGTAGATGTAAAAGAGGAAGCATTCATCACTTCTATTCATTTATTTAGATTCTCTATATGGAGAGATAAATTTGAAAACATAAAAATTTGGTAAATCTCGATGGGTTAATTTAGGCGAGACCAGAGTGTCCTCCATTGATAGGTATTCGTGGCCATACCTTCTATAAGCTCTTTGGCTGCCGCCGACGTTTTGTTATTAAGCATTCCGCCGGTGGCGACATCAATATATTGTCTTGTTTGAGTATTAAGTCTGCTATAGAAGGTTTGAATTTATAACGAATCAGGAATTTGATGATGAGGACAAGGACGAAGTAATTGCTTAAATTTTTCGCATGTATCATATAATGTTTTAGTATCTATTTGGAAAAATAGGAAATGTCATTGTGCAACTTAGCCATTTTGGATGGTGGAAAATATTTCGTATGAAAATGTACAGGCATCTCGGCCCAAGTAGTGATAGAACCTCTCTGTAGAGAACCCAACCAATGTTTTGCTTTTGTGCGCAAAGTAATAGGAAAAAGACTAAGCCATATCACATCATCAGAAACTCTGTAAATTTTAAATGTATCACATATTTCTAAAAACGTTAGCAATATTGTGTTAGGATCCTCATCCTGAAGATCATCAAATTGTACATACTATTGTACCATTTGAATGATGCTTGGTTTCAACTCAAAGTTATCGTTCCCAATAGCAGATCAAACAATACTTGATTAAACATCATCCAAATTTGGCCGAGCATAATAGGAAATGGTCCTCTCTCCGGCCATATTCAAATTGGGATTTGGTTACCCCAAAAAAGAAGAAAGAGAAGAAGTAGAAAATGAAGAAGAAAGAAAAGTAAAAGGAAAAAGTAGAAGGCGACGAAGGTAGAGAAGAAGGAAAAAAGTGTCACCTGCGGATTCCACAAACAAATCTTGAGAATTGAGATCACAGATTTGCAAGCGTTGTCAAAGGGTTCACTCAATTTCTGGATTCAAATCAATTTGATCTCACAAATTCTCTCGGGTCATACACTAAGAAAAATAAAAATTTTATAATTAAAAGTTTATAAAATAAAATTTTCTAAATTTCTCAAGGACTATTTAATGATAGGTTCGCAAGGTACTAGACGATCTTGTGAGATGAAAAATCCAAAACGACCCTTATCTTAATTATAAAAATTTAAAATTAATTTTTCAATAAAAACGATATTTTTAGAAAATTAGAAAAAGATAAATAAAATGATAAAATTAATACCGCCTTGCTTTGAAAATATCGACAAAAAGATAAGTCCCCAGCAATGATGCCAAAAACATGATGATCTATATTTAAACTCTCGCTAGAGTGAGGACCGATAAGGCAAGTGCAATTATCATTTTAGTGTATATGATAAAGTGTTATATTTAGAATCGTGGCATGTCAAGTACTTGTATACACAAGGAAAAACAATTATTTTATCTAACGGAAATGTTGTTTGATTTGCAAAACTAATAAGGTGTGCGGTTAAAACTTTTAAGAGTGAAAGTGAGGGTTAGACTTGATATACTCTAGAGGGTGGGTGAATAGAGTATCTGAAGACTATTTTCTGTTTATAAAATTATCAGAGTAAAACAACTAATATACACAGTAAGAAAACGAGCAACCTAATATATCTTAACCTAACACAGCCACAACAGAACTAAACTAATATATCATAGGCACATTAAGTGCAAAAAGCAAACGGGCAACCAGACGACACAAGAACTTTATAGTTGTTCCCCAACCTGGGTACATCCACTCTTCTACCACCCTTGTAGGAATCCACTACAGGTTTTGATCAGGTGACTGCCACCAATGAGCTTTTGATCAGGTGCTCAGAAACCACCTCAAGTATTTTGATCAGGTGACTTGCAATCAATGAAATAACTTTTGAATGGAGTTAAAGAGCCCTTTGTACAGTGAGGGGGTGAGAGATTTATGGAGTCTTCTCTTTCACAAAACAACTGAGAAGACAATTCGATCTTGATGTTGTCAAAGCTCACCCTGAGATATTGACTTTGTTCTGGAAGATTGGAGCTTTGCTTCAGGGTGTAGGTCTTCTATCTTCAGCCTTGATTAGAACAGATCCAGGAACTTCTTGATTGATAGTGGTTTGTTGTCCTTGAAGAATCTTGGAGTGAAGATTGAAGAAGACTCTTGATATGGAATGAATGTTCTTCTTCTTCTTCAGAAATGTCAAGATAAAGACCAGATTATTTTCTGCACAGAGAAGGATTAGAATGTGATTGCTGTTGTTCTTCTCTATTTGCCTTGTATTCTCTTTCTGGTCTGGACTCCTTTTGTTATTGAAAAGAGAGAAAATCTCTTTTATATGATCCGTCGAATTTTAGTTTGAATTTGAATTCCTTTTTCATTAATTGCTGACACTTTGGAAAATGTAATACGGCTGGATAGAATATCTGTAGTAATTAGATTTCCCCAACTGTCCTATTGAAAAATGACAAGTAATAATCCTGATGAATACCATAATCAATGTTGCTTCTAACAGTTACATTCAGAGAATGTTAAGCATTGATTATTCAAGAATTACTGCAATAGAATAAGGACAAAAGAAGGAAAAATCCAAGTCTGGATATGCACAAAATTCGTCGAGAAAAGAACAGATTTCGTTGACCTGAGTCCAGAGTTCGTCGAGCGGAGAAATCTTGTTCGTTGACCTGAGAATCCTTGTTCGTCGAGCTAAGAACTAAGTTCGTCGACCTGAGAACAGCTAACTACTTTCTGATGAAACTTGCCAATCCTGTGCTCTAAGTTCGTCAAGCTGATAACATAAATTCATCGACTAGAGTTCAGAGAAAGGATTCTAGACTTAGAATGTTGAAGTTTAACTTCAAGAAATCGTCGACCTGAGCTCAAATATCGTCGAGCTCAACTCAGAGAATTTACTCTAAGTTCGTCGAGCGGAGCACGACTTTTGTCGAGTTAAGTTCGACGAATGCCGAACTCACTTTTCTAAACCTGATTTCCTTCTGCTGTCTTGAGTCTTCTGCTGTCTTCTGTTGGCTGGCCCATGTGTGATTATTTCTAAGGACTTAGCCTAAACTCTAAGACACAAATACATGACCCTGGCTATACATGGTGGGTCATATATCCTAGTTAGTGAACCTAGACCAAATCAAACTAGGGATCTAATAATCTCCTCCTATTTGGGTGAGGTCACTAATAGAATAAAAAATAAAAATAATCACAAAGCAGGAAAATATATATGGCAGGAAAATTGAAAACATGTAGCAGATATTTATACAATGTAGCTTTGTGGCAAAATGTAAATAAATAGTTTTTAAGACATACAGAAAGACTAAACAGTTTAAACTCATTTCTTCTTCTTTGACTCCTTTTGCTTATCCTCCTTAGCTCTATCACTAGGCTGAGTGAATTTGATTTCCATGTTTGGATTAGCTACTTGACTCTTTGACATAGTCATATCAGCATCTCCAATGATGTTGAGGGAAGTAGCCCTTGGTACAACAGACTTTGGATGCAATTTCATATAATCATCAACATTAAAGAATTTATTAGCTTTTGCAAAGCTACTTAGCTCTTCTTTCCTATGCTTGGACATTGTTGAGTATTGGGAGGGATCCTTTCCTTCAGCTTTCGTCTTGTTTATCATGGATAATCCAACCAGTTCTTGAAATCTGGCCAATCTAGCAGTGTTTGTTGTCTCAGGATCCTCAAAATGAACAGGAGGAGATTCAGGAATTTTTCAATTGTCAGCGTTTTGAGATTCATGAGCTTGTTGTAGATGCTACTGTTGATGATGATGTTGTTGTTGTTGCTTGCCTGAGGAGTACCTGTGCTGGCTGCTTCCAGAATGAGAGGAGGATCTACCCTGATGTCTCTGATAAGTTTGAAATTTGGTATATCTTTGAGAAGAACTGCCTTAAGCACCAGCAGTAGGTGGAGGAGGAGTATCTTTCCTGTATCTTTGAGGAGGAGGAGAATTCTTTCTGGTTTTCTTCCTTTCCTTCTGCTGATTCTTGGACAACCACTTACAAGCTGGCATGCCCTTGTAAGGAGTAATATTTTGAAGAATGTAATTAGGGGTATCATGAGTTGGGTTTGGTTTTGGAGTAGCTGCTGGAGTTGGAGTTGGAGCTGTAGCTAGAGGACTATGTACAATGTCTGATTGGTTCTCTGCCTCTATATCTGCCATTATTAACTAATCTAGATCTGGCATTGGGCTATCATCCATTATATATGTTGGAGAAGAAATATCCTCTGGGGAAGAGATAGCTTTGGGAGAGGGTGAAACAATTAGAGAATCTGCTCTTGGAGGAGGAGGAATAACTGGAGCCTCTAAGCTTGCAAAACTGTCCTTGAGTTGCAAGGCAACTTTGTGGCTTATTGGGGAAGTATAAGGAACAATAGCCATAGAATGCTTAGTGCTGTCTTCTGGAAGAAAGTTTAAATAAACTGTATCAAAAGTATTCAATAAACAGAATAAATCCACTGTGGGATTGATAATGTAATCACCAATAGTGTTTATTTCATTTGTATCTATCTCATCCATATCTATGTCAGAATCAATAAAAGCAATAAAATCAGCAGCTGTAACTGTATCAGGAACTACTGCTGCTACTACTGCTGCTGCTTCTGCTGTTGCTTCTGCTGGAGCTACTTCTTCATGGAGTATCTCCCCCAACCTGGTTTCATTAGTCACTGGAGCCAAGCCCCTGACTGAAGAAGGAGGGACAGAGAAGGCAGAGAGTTGGGCAGTAATTTATGAGATGGAAGAAGCAAGAGGTGAAATAGCCTCTACTATGAGGGTTTTGATGAGTGGAGTGAGAATTTCCAGAAGGGGTTGCAAGGAAGGGGGTCCAATTGTATGAACTCAGAAGGAGTCTGAGTGGATACAGAAGGATGGATGGAAGATGATTGTGGAGGGATAAGGAGAGAATCTGACATTGGCTCATCGGCAGGGGATGGAGTATGAAGAGGGGATGACAGTAGGTCAAAAGAAGGGAGTGAGAGGAGGTTGGAAAGGGGTATATTGTCTAGATGTGTTGTTAGAGGAGATGAGGGTGGGGTACCAAGGTGTGATGGAGTTCATGTACCATGTTGTGATGGAGTTGGTGTACCATGTTGTGATGGAGTTGGTGTACCATGTTGTGATGGAGTTGGTGTACCATGGTGGGATTGAGTTGGTGTATAAGATTGAATATGAGTTTGTGGATGATGCACTAGAGATGATGGAGGAGTAGGAGTATGGATTGTGGTGTGAACTAGTGAGGATAGATCAATGGGTTAGGCTGGAGGAGGTGGAGGTGGAACATCTTCAACATGGTGGGGAGTGGCTGAAACAGCCCTTGTACTCTCATAAGGTCTGGAGGATGATTAGGGAGCCTTTGATGGCTTGGTGATAGTCCTCTCCCACCTACCAAAGAGAGTACAAGTAATCCTCTTGGAGGCATTAATGAATATGGTCGGTGTGGCCAGGGATTCAGCAGCCTTGGCTTGAAGGAAGATTCCCAGAATCCTTCCAAAGCACACCTCTTTCTTGGTGTTTCTCTCCATGATAATCTCAAACTGAATCTTAGCCCAGTTCACAGGCTTCTTATTCACAACAGCACACATCAACAGGAATTGATGCCTAGTGATCTAGTCATGGGCTGTGTGTTTTCACAGTAGTACCTTCCCTACAACATCTGCTAGAAACTTGTTTTCATCAGACAAATATTTCTTTAGTAGTTTATTGGGAGTGTCTCGAGAGTAGCCCATCTTATGTAACATTTCATCGAATTCATCACTGTCGATCTTCAGTACTTCTTCACTAGTAGCAATCCAAAAATATCGGTCAGGATGGCGGGGGTAAGAGATATTGCATTACCCGATATGGTTCCCGTCATGGTGTCATCATCTGTGGAGGAGGAGGTGTAAATCCATTCTATTATTTTTGTTCCAGCTATCTTGATTCTTATGGTCATCAGATACCTTAACTGCTAATCTTCAAGCAGTTTCAGAATTTCAAGGAAGATACGATCTGATTGTTGAAACGACTCAAAGTCAAAGTCAAAGCATGTATCAAATTTCATTGCTCCAAGACTGCCTGATGGAATCACCATGAGTTCGCCTGCAACAAACACAAAGGAGATCTAGTGCAAGAGAAATGAAAGCGTGGGACGGAGGTTGAAGAAAAACCTAGATATATGATTTTTCAAAGTATGAATCGACAAACTCCGTTCAATGAAAAATTAAAAATTCTTCGAGCTGAGGTCGACGAACTATTTGATGTTCAAAAGAATTCGTCGATCTCTGTCAGAAGATGTGAAAACATTTCGTCGAGCTCCGGTCGGAGAAAGTTTTCTGAAGCAAATTTGGCGATCTCTGTTCCACGAAAATAACTTCACTCACAGAGAGTTCGTCGAACTCCGCTCGACGAATGTCTCTAGAACCTTTCACAGTTCGTCGATCTCAGTTCGATGAACTTTAAACAATTCGTCGGCTGAAGATAGAAATCAAATTAAGTCTTCTCCATTTATCATCCCAAGCTGATTTATGAAGAACTGATGATTCCTCTCATCCAAATGTTTGGTGAAGATATCTGCTCTTTGTAAATCAATGTAGATATAGAGAAGATTAATTTTATTTTTGTCTACACACTATCTAATGAAAAGATGTTTAATGTCTATATGCTTGGTCCTACTGTGATGGACTGAATTTTGTGCTATGGATATAACACTTGTGTTGTCACATAATAGAGTTGAATTATTTAAGTTGAACCAAAAGTCTAGGAGTTGGTTTTGAATTCACGGCATCTGGGAATATCAACTGCCAGCTATTATATATCCTGCTTCAGCAATTTATGTGGACACAGATGACTGTTTCTTGTAAAACCATGAGACTAATCTTATACCAAGGAACTGGCATGTTCCTGAGGTACTTTTTCTGTCTACTCTGCATCCAGCAAAGTCATCATCTGAGTATCTAGTTAACTCAAACTCTGACTCAGTAGGATACCAGAGTCCTAGACAAGGACAACTCTTTATATATCTTAAAGTTCTTTTTAAGAAAACTAGATAAGATTTTTAAGGTTCACTTGGAACCTGGCACAAAGACATGTAGCAAATATTATGACAGGTCTGGTTGCTGTAAGGTACAATAGGGATCCAACAATGCCACTATATAATTTCTGATCTACAGGTTTCTCATTTTCATAGGAGTCTATTACATCATTAATGGCCATGGGTGTTTTCTTTGCTGAGTCATCAACCATCCCATACTTTTTGAGAAGCTCCTTTGCATACATAGCATGGGATATGAAGATGCCATCAGGTAGCTTCTTCACTTGGAGACCAAGGAAGTAGGAGAGCTCACACATGCAACTTATTTCAAACTTTGAATGCATGTGGTCAGAAAATCTCTTGCATAGTTTGGAATCTGTAGACCCAAATATAATGTCATCTACATAAATTTGTACTAATAATATTTGATCCTTATGGTGCCTAGTGAATAATGTACTGTCTACAATACCTCTAGTAAATTTATGCTCTAACAAGAAGCTAGCTAAGGTCTCATACCAAGCTCTTGGAGATTGCTTTAAACCATAAAGAGCATTATGCAATCTAAAGACATATGAAGGATAGGTTGGAGAGATGAAATCTAGAGGTTGTTCAACATAAACCTCTTCTTTAAGTACTCCATTCAAAAAGGCACTCTTGACATCCATTTGATAGACTTTAAACTTCTTGTAGGTAGCATATGCAAGAAAAATCCTGATTGCTTCCAACGTTGCAACTGGTGCAAAAGTTTGGTCATAGTCAATTCCTTCCTCTTTCATATAACCTTGAGCAACAAGCCTAGCATTATTTCTCACAATTACACCATGGGCATTTATTTTGTTTCTAAATACCCACATGGTTCCAATTACTTGATAGCCTTTGAGCCTTGGAACCAAGTCTCAAACTCTGCATCTCTCAAATTGATTGAGCTCCTCTTGCATTGCAATGATCTAGTGGTGATCTTGCTCTGCATCATTTATGGATTGAGGCTCAACATGATAGAGGAAACAGCCATGCATCACATCTTGATTGAGTTGATGCCTTGTCTATACACCTACTGACATATCCCCAATCACTTGAGATCTAGGGTGATCCCTTAGTGTGACAAAGTTAGTGGGTGGAGTTGGTACAACAACATCATTTGGAGTTAACTCCTCCTATGGAGTAATATCTGTTGTTGGATGAAGTTCCACTTCCAATAATTCTTCTTCACTATCTTCATCAGCTTGTGGAGGAGGAGGTGATATAGCCTCTTGTGTAAGGTTCAACTTACCCAAATTCTCATACAAGTGAGGTACCTGCAAAATATCTGTTGTAGAAGAGTCCTTCTCCTTATAATACATATTAGCTTCATCAAAAAATATGTATATATTCTTCCATTTTTAGGGATGATTTATTGAAGACCCTATAAGCCTTGCTAACTTGGGAGTATCCAAGAAAAATTCCCTCTGTATTTTTAGCTTCAAATTTTCTAATGTTTTTCTTATTATTGTTATGAATGAAACACCTACACCCAAAAATTCTAAAGTAATAAATCTTAGGTTTCTTCCCTTCGAGTAATTCATAGGGGGTCTTACCCTTAAGTTTATGTATCAAAATCCTATTCAGCACATAGTTTGATGTGCTCACAGCCTCTGCCCAAAAGGATTGGGGCATGTGTGCATCTGCAAGCAATGTTCCTGCAAATTTAATGAGGGTTCTGTTTTTCCATTCTTCTACCCCATTTTGTTGAGAAGTTCTAGGAGTAGAGAAATAATGCCTGATACCTTCCTCCTCACAGAATCTTTGCATGGGATGAGATTCAAACTCAGTACCATGATCACTTTTGATCAATGCAACTGGAGTAGAATACTCAATCCTTATGCTCTTAAGAAAGTCTGTAAGGACTTTAAAGTTATCTGACTTGTTTCTCAAGAAGAACACCCAAGAGAATCTAGAGAAGTCATCTACAATAACTAGAGTCTAAGACTATCCTCCTAAGCTTTGTACAACAATGGGTCCAAAGAGATCCATATGTAGAAAGTACAGAATCTTAGGTAAGTCACTCTTATTAATTGACTTAAACCTATTTTTAGTTTGCTTGACTTCTTGACATGCCTTGCATAGGCTTTCCTTATTGTAGGGGCCAAAAGGCAATCCTCTGACAAGGTTATCCCTAGATAACTTAGATATGTTCTTAAGGTTAACATGACCTATTCTCTTATGTCAAAGAATATTATTATTACTAACATGATTGAATAAGCATATTTCTGAATTAGCAGAGTTAAAATTTATTAGGTATATGTTCTCTTGTCTACAACATGTTAAAACAGTTTGGTTATTTGAAGAAATAATACATTTGGAATTAGTAAAGCAAACCTGATAACCTGCATCACATAACTGACTTATGGATATTAGGTTATGTTTGAGAACATTTACATATGCCACTTTTCTAAAAGTGACTGCTCCACTGTTGAAGTCTCCAAAGCCTTAAGTTTGTCCAAAGCTGGAATCTCCAAAGATCACTCTTGGACCCAGCTTTGCCTTGAAATTGATTAGGATATCCTTGCATCCAGTCATGTGCTTTGAGCACCGACTACCTAGATACCACTTATTTTGAGTGATAGGATAGTTCTTCACCTACAAGGAAATAAGTTAGATATTTTTGACCCAAGTCACCTTGGGTCCTTGTTTCTTTTCATAAGAAAAACTTGAAATGTAAGAATATTCAGGCTGGCTTTTATACCCTAAGGGGTGATATCTTCTAGGAGGAATTATCCACTGATTAAATTGATTACTGAATATTCCTGGTTGGTTATAAGTTTTGGAGAAATTTGAATTTCTGTTAAATTTTTCTGCGTTCGACGAATCCTGGTGAGATCATTGACCGGAGTTCGACGGATGGGGATGAGTTCGTTGAACTGCACTCAGAGAATGATAGAAGTCATTTTCTGAGCCCCAAAATCGTCGATCTCTGGTCGACGAACCATACTGGTTTCTTCGATCGTAGTTCAACGAATTATTATAATATAGATCTTCGTTCGGAGTTCATCGACTTGAGTTCGACAAACTGTACATGTTTCGTCGATCGAAGTTCGACGAAAACTTCTGAACATTGTTCTGATTATTATTTTCCATATTCTTTCTTCTTTTCTTATTCTTGTGTGTAATTTTAGTTTGATAAAATTGTTATCTTCTACTTTCTCCTTACCTTTTTCAGAAACAAATTTTATTGGGGTGGTTAATATGTTTTTCTGAATGAGTGGGGGTAGGCTTGATGAAGCACCTAAACCCAGCTTGCCACTAAGTCTAGCATTCATTATGCTACTGATGTCAATCAATTTGATGCTACTCCCATTCAGGGATTCTTCAAGTTTCCTTGCCTCAATCACTTCAGATCTTAAAGACATAATTTGCTCATTTGCTAGGGTTAGATCATCTTTCAATTTAGTATTTTCAGAAAAAACATTTTCTTGATTAGTGAGTTTTTCCCTAAGTATTTTGATTTCTTTTTCAGAGTTAATTAAATCAATACACATGGTTTTAAATTCAGTATTGAAACTATCAGAAATATAATCAAATGAGGATAATACCTGATCAACTTCTATTTCTGAAGCCTCTTCGTTATCAGATACTTCTTCATCATCTGATGGGTTGCTAGAGGAATTGATGGCCATGAGGTAGACTTCCTTGGCCTTTGCCTCTTCTTCCTCTTCATTGGATCTGGAAGATGTGGATTCATCTTCTGTGTCACTCCAAGTATCAACAGTGAAGCCCTTCTCCTTCCTTTTCTGTTTGCTGGAGGAAGTCCTGTTGTATTGTTATCTTCTGGAGTACTTCTCTCTTCTTCTCTCTTTCTTCTGATTCTATGGACACTCTGTGATAAAGTGTCCAGGTTTCTTGCAGCCAAAACACACTATTTCTTTAGTGGGGTTTTTATCATACCTGGGCTTATCATCCTGCCTGGATGATTTTCTCCTGAAGTCTTTTCTTGCCATTTTATGGAATCTCTTGGCAAAGAGACTCATTAGTTCTTCATTCATTGTTGAAGCTTCTGTCTCTTCAGAATTCTTGAATGCTATATTTTGCTCCTTTCTAGCTGGTGGAGGAGTCCTTTATTCTGCAGCTTCTCTAGACTTTATCAGCTGCTCATATGACTTGAGCTTTCCCAATAGAGATTTTGTGGAAATCTCATTTAAACTCTTGACCTCCTTGATTGGCTAGATCCTTGAATCCAATGAGCTTGGGAAGCACATGTGGATTTTATCATTCACTTCAGTAAGAGTGATGTCCTTATCTAAAGTATTCAGCTCATTGATTATTGAGCTCAATCTGTTATACATGTCAGCAACAGATTCTAACTCATCCTTCTTGAAGTTCTTATATTGGGAGAAGAGAGTTGATCTTCTATCTTTCCTCACATCAGCAGAACCAGCTACAATTTGGTTAAGAGTGTCCCAAATGGCTTTGGCTGATGTGCATTCAGCCACTTTCTGGAAGATGTCATCAGACATAGTCTGAGACAGAATATTCATGGCCTTTTCATCAGCAATATTGGCCATTTCCTGAGCTTTGGTCCATTCAAGTGGTGGAACAACATGTGTGTTTGAAGTTGATGTAGATGTAGATGCAGATGGTTGAGGAGGACCTGTCAAAATGGAATTGTAGATGTCCTCATCAATGTAATTCATATAAAGTTTAATTCTTGCCTTCCAGATGGCAAACTTATTCAAGTTGCATACTGGAGGTATGGTGCTTGCATAATCCTTGTTTCGTGCCATGCTGTGAAAATAATCCTAAGAGAAATAAGAGATTAGATCTAACACGGGATCTTTTGGTTCAAGGGTTAGCTTGTACAACCAAAGGAACCTTGCTCTGATACCAATTGAAAGTGAGGGTTAGACCTGATATACTCTAGAGGGGCGTGAATAGAGAATCTGAAGACTATTTACTGTTTATAAAAATATCAGAGTAAAGCAACTAATATACACAGTAAGTAAAGGAGCAACCTAATATATCTTAACCTAACACAACCACATCAGAGCTAAAATAATCTGTCATAGGCACAGTAAGATCAAAAAGAAAAGGGCAAACAGATAGCACAAGAACTTTATAGTGGTTCCCCAACCTGGGTACATCCACTCTTCTACCACCCTAGTAGGAATCCACTACAGGTTTTGATCAGGTGACTGCCACCAATGAGCTTTTGATCAGGTGCTCAAAAACCACCTCATGTCTTTTGATAAGGTGACTTGCAGCCAATGGAATAACTTTTGAAGGGAGTTAAAGAACCCTTTGTACAGTGAGTGGGTGAGAGATTTATGGAGTCTTCTCTTTCTCAAAACAACTAAGAAGACAAGTGGATCTTGATGTTGTCAAAGCTCCCCCTGAGATATTGACTTTGTTCAGGAAGATTGGAGCTTCGGTCAGGGTGTAGGTCTTCTATCTTCAGCCTTGATTTGAACAGATCCAGGAACTTCTTGACTGATAGTGTTTTGTTGTCCTTGAAGAATCCTGGAGTGAAGATTGAAGAAGACTCTTGATATGGAATGGATGTTTTTCTTCTTCTTCAGCAATGTCAAGGTAAAGACCAAATTATTTTCTACACAGAGAAGGATAAGAATGTGATTGCTGTTGATCTTCTCTGTGTGCCTTGTATTCTCTTTTTTGTCTGGACTCATGTTGTTGTTGAAAAACATACTCGCGAAATATGAATTTGAAGTAAAATTATTCAAAGATAAATCAAAGTGAAATAAAATAAAGAGCCTGTCAAAGTTTTTAGAGACAACAAAGTTTAATTTATTCCAAAGTTCATCATGATCAAGTGTTAATGAAAATTTAACTACACATCGTAATGAGCAAATTACACAAAAGAAAAGAGAGCGAAATGATTACTAAAATTGAAATAGCCTGAATTGAGATTATGAGGAAAAGGATTACATTAGTAAAGAGAATACAAGAACAAAACTAGCTAGTAGAAAAGAAAATACAACTGAAACAAACCAAAATTATAGAAAATCAGCTCCAAAATCTCCCTCCTCAGCTCATGGACTTCTCTGAAATTTATAGAAATGTCTGCTTGAGAGTCACACCACAAGGTCACTCCCTTGATAGGGGCATGTCTGGTACAGAATTGCCATCTTAAAATGCAAGGAAACGTTAAGAGATAATCTGCCAAATGCATTAACATGCGAGTCACGTCCCTAGGTCACGCTCGTGATTAGGGCGTGTCTTAATCGAGTCTAGAAAATCGACAACAAATGGGTGATTTGGGAAGATGTCACGCTTTAGGTCACACCAATGACCTTGGCCTATTCTTTGAAAAGTCACATTGGTGCGAACAACTAGCTTGAATGCTTAGCCATGCCCTTGGTTTTCTAGGCACACCCCCTATCACACTTGTAACAAGAGCATGTAATTTTAATCCAACAAGACAACACATCTGGTATGCTGGAGAAAGAGCAAGGTGCATAGGGGTAGTCACACCCCTGGTGACGCCCGTGACCAGGACATGTAGCTTTTGACTTTTCCAAAAAACATCCAAAAAGTGTCCAAATTTTTCCAGTGAGCTCAAAATTGTTAATTACAGGCCAAAATATCCTGAATTTTAAAAATAAGTCATTTATAGGTTATTTTAACACAAGAAAAGTAAAATAATAGAACAAATTATTTAAATAAAACTAACTAAAAATAAAAATAATAATAATAATAGAGTTATCAATAGATACGAAACATTTGTAGTAGATGCATATGGAGCTAACATAGCGGTAAATTAGAAGATAAAATAGAAGAAGGAGGGGGAGTAGAGAGAAGTACTAAGGGTTCTTCCTTTTTCGAAGATACCTCCTTTTCATTGCGGAGGGTAATTGTATTCACGCTTTCCCATGGATTTGGTTCAGTATTTCCAAGCAGAGCTCCATGCTGTCACTTGGAGAAAAATGTTGCTAGCTGCCCACTTGATTCTCTAAACTTTTAAGAGATCTGGTGATGTTCCATATGTTCGATTCATTTGTAGCAACATTCTTTTGGAAGACCTCTTCAAGCGGATAGGGCTTCTGTGGTTAGGGTTAAAAATTGGGAGAATTTCGATTAAGAGGTGGATTAAGATTTAGAGAGGGATTAAGATTCAGTGGGCATTGAGCATTTCCTTGTGGTTTCCATGAGATATTCAAGTGGTTCTTATAACCCACATTATAGGTGATATTGTACAGAGCAGTGTCTGGGTTATAGGTAGAATGAGGCGAATTTCCCATGAAGGCAACATGTTTTTCTATTAAGTTACTATTTGACCAAGGAGGAGTGGCGGAGGAAGCGGTCATCTCCATCATTTGTTTTATCAGAAGCTCAACTTGTAAAGTAAAATTTGAAGTGGCATTTGATTTCAAAGATTCTGGCTTACTTGCTAGGCCGCGCATAGTTCCACTAATATGCGTTCATGGTCATTTCCTCAAAAATCTCTTGAGCGACCTAAAAAATATTGTCATTTAACGTACCCCATACAACTACATCAATCATCTCCCTTGTTTGAAAATTTAAGCCATTATAAAATATTTGCACTTGTTGCCAAGTGGGAAGTGTGTGGTGCGTACATCTATGCAAAAGTTTCATGAAGCGCTCCCATGTGTTGCAGAGTCTCCAAGTCTATTTGCATATAAGAACCAATATTTGTCCGCAATTTAGCGGTCTTCACATGCGGGAACTTAGTTAGGTATTTTTCCACCATCTCGGTCCATGTAGTGATGGACCCTCCAGGAAGAGAGCTCAACTACTGCTTGGCCTTTGACCACAAAGAAAAGGGTAAAGGCGCAATCGAATGGTGTCATCAGTGACACCATTTATTTTAAACGTATCGCAAATTTCGAGAAAATTAGCGAGGTGACAGTTTGGATCTTCTTTCGAGAAACGTCGAAGATCACCGACTGCTGCACCTTTTGAATAATGCTGGACTTGATCTCAAAATTATTGTTCTCCACCATGAGTCAGACAATACTTGATTATGTACACTCCAGATGCGGCCGTGCGTAACAGGACGTGGTCCTTTACTGGGCCTCATTAGGAATGGGCTGATCAGGGTTCATATTTGTTGTGGTGTTGTCCCCGATTGACTCTTTGATGCCTAAATGTGATTCCTGATCACGAGTATGGAGGCGCCACAAAATAGTGCACTCTATCTTAGGATCAAAAGAAATATCAAAGAATTAACTCGGGTCATACACAAAAAAGGAAAGAATGTGGAGAGTGAAAAAAAGAATGAAAATAGAGAGCGCGAGAATAAAGAAGAAGAAAGAAAATTAAAACTTCAAAAATATTACTATTATTTTTCTAAAGTGGATTGAGTTAGTCTTGGACTTCCCAAGATCTACCATATGAAGGGTTCACACTAGTACGAGGTGTGATGAGATGATAGCCCAAACCACCCTTTCCAAGATTTAAAGTTACACCTTTAAAAATTGTTCTGAAAGAATAATAAAAAAAAGTGCGAGAAAAAAATGATAAAATTAATAGCTATCCTCTTTTCAAAACAACAAATCAAATCCCCCGCAACAACGTGAAAACCTTGATGATTTAGATTTAAGGTTTAGAAAAAGAAGTGAATGATATTCTCCAGTTTATATCCGATAAAGGCAAGTGTACCATATCGTCTATAGTATAAGATACTTAAGTTAAATAACATGGTCGTATTACCCTTGGGGTAATGAATACTTCTACTTCGAGGAGATTATCAATTAAAATTTTTATATGATTCTACTTAGCTAAAAAAAGAAATAAATTTGCAAGTTAAGAAAAGGCTTAAGGAATGGATAAAGGATTAACAATCAATCTTGAATCACCATGGCATAGGATAATAAAATGGAAATAACAAAACTAATTCTTTTCGAGTAAAAGTATTTTGATCGTGGAGGTTCCCAAAGCATGAACACGCTTCTCTCAAAGAAGTGCCCAACTGAGTTTAAAAATATCCGACTGAACTCTCGTTACAAATCAAATACCTAAAGTTTGTTATATGTAGTGAACCCTACTATTGGATTTGACTCAAATCCAGGTGATTTACGTCATCTTCTCTCGAGTGGTGCATGAAACTCTCTTTACCCTTGAGTGATCGATTCAAATTTTAAGTCTCCCAGCTAAGTAAGAATGAAAATCTAATTGAAAACTATATACTGATATTATAGGCTCACTACTTTAAAAATCAAGGGTAAATCTAAGGTAATTACTTAAAAAAAGAACTTATAACATCTGTTAAAATTTGTGATATAGCGGAAAATAGGAAACTAGACGAACAAACATTCAACCGTTCTGTGTGAAGAAAACCAGATGCACAAAGCAGAGCAATAATCTTGAAATATATAAAAAACTTCTTTACAAGACAAGGCATACATGACGAGACATGATTGCCAAAAAATTTGAAGAAAGCAGGAAAAAATACAAGTCCAAATCAAACTGTGCGGACTTAAGGTACCGACCGTCGGCTCTGCTGCTAACTGCTACGGAGTCCGTTGAGGCTACCTAGTCGCAACAACGCAACAAGCCATATGGACTGCTCATAATTCCAGTAAAAAAAGAACTCTATCCGCCTGAACTACAAGCCGTCTGATTGTGAAGTCGCCTAGCAACCAGAACGAGCGGACTGCTGCCACCGAACTGAACAAACCACCCAGAGGCGGACAGCTTATTGAATAGAAGAACAAGTTGTAGAAGAGAAAAAACCGCTGGTCCTAAGCGACCTACAGTAAACTGCCGATTGTAGCCGCAGAGTCCGTACCAACCTCAGAACCAAGTCCCTGGTCCTTTAGTGTTGTCTGAACTGCAGAAACCAATTTAGCTCTTCAACCCACGTGGATAGAAAATCTAGTCCGCAGCAACTTTTTGTGAGTAGACTTACTGTTCACTCAGTTAAATATGATGTGATGGGGGGTCCTATTTATAGGCACGAGAGGAGTGTGGTAACCGCCCCATCGATAGGAACACCAACCGAGCTAACATTGAGCACAGAGTGTATTCGTACAAATCTAGGGATACAACCCACAGTCTTCCATGACAAGACAGAAACCAGTCTGACATACATCAACATGGCCAGACTTGATCACTAGCAACAACACTGTGGAGACCTACCCAGTACGCCTAACCATGCAGACATAGATCTAGTCCGCACAGCCCGCAGACTTTGCTCCAACCCTCACAAACCATGCCTACAACCAATGTATAAAGACAACTGCCGGACTCGATGACAAAGGAGATCAATCCGCATTGTCTGCACCACTAGACGGAGTTCGCCTGGTACTTAGAATAAAACCAAGACCACCATTAGTCCGCTGGAACATGCAGATACACACTAGCTCGCCCAAACTGGCAACCAAAATAAGCCAGCTGGAACTAGCGAACACCACCGCTAGACTGGCCAGACCGCGAATATACAACCAATCCACATGGCTAGCTTCAAGAACACACCACCAGGCCGCAATCACCAGACCGCTCAGGCCACAACATCAGTCTACAAGACTATTCTCCCAGGCCGCGCAGCCTGCCTGATCAACCCCGCACTTCTACATAAATAGTTTCAACGCTCCCCCTTGAAGTGAGAAGTGGAAACCAGCCCTAGCAGATCTCGTAACCGTGTAAACGGCCCCTTTGATAGTGGCTTCGTGAAGATGTCCGCGATGTTGTCCTCGCTCCTCACATATCCAACCACCAGAGATTCCTCCAACACCTTCTCTCGACCGAAATTTTGCTCAATCTCAATGTGCTTAGTCTGTGTATGACACACTAGATTATTAACTAGTTTTAGGGCACTCTCATTATCACCGCGTAGCAGAGTAGGAACGTGCACTTCTTCATGGACGTCCTCTACTAGTCTCCTAAGCCGGATGGCTTCCCGAGCTGCAAAGGCTGAAGCATTGTACTAGGCTTCTGTAGTAGAGACGGACACCGAATCTTGCTTCTTACTACACCAAGAAATCCTTATTGATCCACTTTTGAAGACATAACCGGAGGTTGACTTTCGTTCATCTGAATCTCCCATATAATCAGCATCTGTATAACCATACAAGTTGAAGCCTGTGTCTCTCCCATAAAGGAGACCCATGTCAGAAGTGGACTTCACATACTTCAGAATGCTCCTTGCCACCATCAGATGAGGCTTCCTAGGTTTCGCCATATATTGACTTACTTCGGCCTACAATATATGCAATATCTGGCCTTGTAATCATCAAATAGATAAGACTCCCTGCCAGAGCACGGAATACCATAGGATCTGAAAGTATCATCCCCTTATCTCATCGAATCTTGATGCCAACCTCAAGAGGAGTAGAGCAACTCTTCCCTTCCCGCATGCCGAATCGCTGAACGATCCGATCTGCATAACCGTTTTGGGAAACAAGTATGCCTTTCTCTTCCCTCTCTACCTCGATTCCAAGGAAGTGGTGGAGCTCACCCAATTCCTTAATCTCAAATTGAATGGCTAGCTCTGCCTTGAGCCTTGCCACCTCCTCCTTGGAGTTACCCGTGACAATTATATCGTCAACGTACAACAGTACCAAGACCTAAAGCTCCCCCTTCTTCTTGACGAACAAGCTCGAATACAAGTCAGAGGAAAAATAACCCCAGAATTGGAGATATTCTGCGATCTTTCCATACCATGCTTGTAGAGCTTGCTTCAACCCATAAAGAGCCTTCCTGAGCTTGCAGATGTATCCTGAATGATCTTCAGACACTAATTCAGGACGCTGAACCATGAAGATGTCTTTTTGATCTCCTCAAAAAGAAAATAATTCTTTATATCTAACTGTCAAATCTTCCAGCCCTGACAAGCCTCCAAGGCCATCACCACCCAAACTGAAGTCATCTTCACTACAGGACTGAACGTATCCTCATAGTCTTCTCCATACTGCTGAGAGAACCCTCGAGCTATAAGGGGAGCATTGTACCGCTTGTTGCTTCCATCCACGGCTTCTTCTTCAGCTTGTAGACCCACTTGCATGTCACATAGGAGTAATGTCGTTGACCTTCTGTACAAGATCCCAAGTATCATTCTTCCTGAGGGTAGCCATCTCCTCATTCATAGCATCTTCCCACTCCTTGACCCCAGCAGCATCGTCAAATTTAGAAGTATCTCTCTCATCTAGAGGGCCAGTAAAGAAACAAGAGACCAAGCTCACTGCATTTCCTTAGCTATAACGAGCCAGTTGTTTGATGGTCCTCTTCGATCTCCGAAGGGTCTGAACTTTGCTAACCACCTCAGCTGCTTCTTCTGAATCAGCTCTGTTCCCAAGCAGATTTGGAGTAGCGCTCCTCCGATTTCCTGAACTAGAAGCCTCTGCTCTAGAGCTAGAAGCACCCGGAACTCCTGGTGATATAGGCAATTCCACCAAAATATCCTTTGCAGCCTCTCCCAGCTCGCCATCTAACCTGCTTTCATGCAGCTCCATAGAGGAGCCACCTTCATATGACGCCAGCTCATCGAAGATCACATCTCTTGAAACCATGAACTTCTTTTTCACAGGGTCCATACATTTCCACCCCTTCTTCCGCTCATCATAGCCTACAAAGACAAGTTTCCTTGCCTTTACATCCAGCTTTATCCTTATATCATCTGAGATGTGAATGTAGCAGGTAGGTCCAAACATCCGGAGGTGTAAAACTCCATGCTTCTCCTTGAACATCATCTCATGTGGAGATTTCAAGTTGATCAGACTCAGAGGCATCTGATTGATAACATAGGTTATGCAGGCCATTCCCTCCACCCAGAAAGACCTTAGAATGCCTTAAGCATGATTCCCACTACTACGTTTCCATCAGATGACGGAATCTTATGCTCTTCTACTCCGTTTGTAGTGGAGAATGTGCACAAGTGAGCTCACTTTGAATGTCATGCTTCCTGTAGAAGTTCGAGAACTCAGTTGAAACAAACTCACCTCCATTGTCTGTTCTCAACTTCTTAATCCGCAGGACAATCCATCCCTCTACCAGTTCCTTGAACTCCACAAATAATTGTAAAGCTTCTTACTTCTCTTTCATAAGTACACCAAAGTGTGCCTAATGTAGTCATCAATCAGGACCATCATATATCTAATGCATCCAAGGCTGGCTGTGATAGTCGGCTCCATCAGTTCACCATGTATACAATCCAAAGGTGCTTTACACCAGTCCAATGACTTGTTAAATGGAAGGTGATGAGCTTTTCCATATTGACATCCCGCGCAAACATGACCGTCGCCAAAGGATGACAACTTAGGCAAGCCCTTCATAAGGCTCTTCACTTCCATGGCTTTTAGATTGTCCATCCCAACATGTCCCAGCCGCTCATGCCAGATAGCAGCACTATCGTTGGCCCTCATTCGATCAACATAAGAACTTATTGATAAAACAAACAAGTCCCTCACGCTTCACCATATATGAGCAACGTTAGCCTTCACCGCTGACACGTTGCGAAGAAACTTCACTTCTGTTGGACCTAACAGAACGTGATAGCCCGCATCTACCGCATTTGTCACAGAGAAGAGGTTCTTCTTCATGCCTTTTCACAACTCAAAGATACTACACCTTACTTCTCTACAGCATGAACAGTATCATCAACAGTTATGATAGCTTCGTTACCTGAAAATGTCCGCAGAGAGGAGAACTTCGACTCATCCCCGGTGAGGTGATGATCACATCCTGAGTCCACGATCTAGTCATCTTGGTAGTCGACGATGGGCAAGGATCGGACATATATGCTGGTCATGAATGCTCCTCCCCATCAGACTTACTCACCATTGGACTCAGCTTCGTCCTTGTCTGCAATATGTCCAGGCTGCAGTTTGACCTTGCAGTCTCTTCTTATGTGTCTTGCTGGTTGCATCTGTAGCACTTAAGCCATTCCTTCTTCATCTTCCAATATCGCTTAGGAGCAATGCTCTCTTCTTGCAGATATAAAGTATAAGGTTCCTCTCCAGCATCGGACTACTTCTTCTTCTCCAACCTCTTATTCTTCCCTAAAAAAGTGCCTCACTACCTCCTTCAGAGACAGTGACTCCACCTATCTGCCTGGCCAAGCTCTCTTGTGACGGTAATAGGTTCTCCAGCTCCAATAAGGATGGCTGAGTGTCCCAGCCTTGAACTGAAGTGACAAAGGCCACATACTCCTTCTGCAAGCCTCAAATTAAGTGCCTCCTCAGCTTTGCCTCAGAAATAGGCTCATCAAAGTCCAGTGCTGAAATCTCAGTGCACAAGTTCTTCATTTTTAAGAAGAATGTCGAGATGGACATATCACCTTAAGTGGCCCTTGCCAACTCATTCTCCAGAACTGTAGTTGTGCAATATTCTTACTGTTGAACAAACCATCAAGGGAATTCCAAATTTCCGCAACAGACCGACATCCGATGATGTGGTCAAAGAGTTTTAATGAGAAAACCCGTGTAACGCCCCCACTCCTCACATGGAATATAACGGTGGGTCTGGCCGGGGCCCCACGCCATATTTCATAGACAAGCGGTGGAATTACGTGTGGAAATCAAAATATACTCGTACCCTAACTCAAAACATTCAAGAGCAGCATTTAAAGTTGGATGAACTTAGCTCAATGAATGTCCACTAATATACAAACTCCACATTTATATATCAAAGTCAGGAATGTATACAACACACACACACATGGCCTTAAGGCCTTACAGATTCCTCTTTACACATTAGACAATTTCATACATCGGCACGCAGGCCGGCCAGACATGAAATCCAAACACGCTTTCTTCGCACGGCCTTCAAGGGCCTTTAGCAGCAAGCCTCCATTCCGCTCAAATCAATTCAATCATCAGCACCTTCAATTAGATATCCACCCAAGAGCGGCAAACAAAGTAACGGTCAGCATTAGCTGACCAATTATAACAACCCTACCCCTTACCCAGGGTTGTGGTTCCTTCCCTGTATATATTGCCATCACAACCTATCAATCTACCAATCATAACCACATTATAAATGCCGGCAACCACCAGACGCTCCGTGCACTCAAGGCACCTTATTGGTGTACCGGGGGTCCCAGTCGTACACCACCAATCAGAGGTTTTTGTCTTGTTGGTTGGGCGGTTCAATCCTAGTCCACCAATCCCATATGCTGGTGACATTCCGTCCATTCCACTTAGAGTTACTACCTCACAGCATCCATAAACAACTAGAGCAGATCGACCCACCCAAGTGGTTTAGCAAGGCGGGTTTATCATGCTCCCCAGGCATTACCACCAATCAACCCCTCACCTATTTCCGATCGACCCACCCCTGTGGTGCAGAAAGTCGGGTTTAGCTCATCTCCCCAAGCATTGCCACCAATCGATCCCTCATCTATCCAGATCAACCCACCCTAGTGGTGTAGCAGGTCGGGTTTATCCGCAATCCCCAAACATGCTACAAATTGATCTCTCATCACAACCAGGAGCTTACTCAAAGCATCCATACATTTATAAGCACATCCATACATCCATCCAACAAAGCATAAACCATTCATATCATCAAATCCACAGAGTCTTATCTGATTTACCCATAATCATCACCAATCCAAACAACCCATCCAGATGGGCTTCACACATCATGCATATGTCGTACTCCACACTTCCGGCTCTAGATGAAAATTCAACCAAGGAATCGCTTGCGCTATCCACCTCTTGGTGGATGATCCCATTCACATGCATAAAGAAAGGACTTCAATGTCCAAGAAGGAGATCGTTACCCTTGACGATCGCTTTGGCGCCATGAAGTAGCTGGATGGAAGTCACCGCCTCGGCTCTGCCTTCACGAATCCGATCTCGGAACTTTGCTCCGCACTCCGCAGCTCATCCAACAGCTGGTTTCCTCTTCTCTTTCCTTTCCCTTGCTCCCCCTCTCTCTTTGCCCTGTGACACGCCCGTGTCACAGGCCATGTCACTTAAGCAGTAGGCAACCGACTCCAATCCAACCAGTACAGGGTCGTGTGACACGCCCGTGTCACACCCTACACGCACGTGTCATGCCCGACACGCCCGTGTCAAATAGGCGTATACTTCACACATCACAATCTCCACTTCACCCGAGAGGGACACGGCCATGGGACACGACCATGTCCTAGGCTGTGTATACCAGGACACACCCGTGTCCACCAGTACATGAATTCCCGCCTGAAACCTGCAAGGGACACGCCCTATGACACGCCCGTGTCACAGGTTGTGTCCTATGTACACGACGATCGTCGACCAAATTTCGTCGACCACACACTCAAACCGAGCAGGACAAGCCCTAGGATAGGCCCGGGTCGCAGGCCGTGTCCCCCAACATGAAACCCAAATTGGGCCTTGGGTGTTACAATCCTCCCCTCCTTCAAAACATTTCATCCCCGAAATTTGGCTCATCTCCAGACATTCACCAAAACACTCTTCGTTACACCATACCATAAACAACCGAACACTCAAATAAAACGAGCCGAGTTTGAGCTCCGAGGCTGCAGCTTGTCTTGCCCCGTAACATCGCACAAACAAAACAACACATAGCACATACACACATACATCACCTCCTCATGTGCACATTCATCCACAAAATTCATCAAGTGCGCTATATTCAAAACAACATTATATCACAATTGATCGAGAACTTACATAACACCAACTGTGCACCAACTGTTCAACGTTTAACATAACATACAATATATATGTGCACTAGTATCATCATCAGTATTTATAGTAGTCATATCATCCAAGTGATACAAGTCACTTTTCTATGATTCCTTTCGCTCAGCCGCTTGATTAAACACTCGAGCTGTCAAATTAAACACTCAAGGCTAGACTTCACCAATTGAACTTTACGGCTCTTGCACCCCCAAATTATACAATCGAGGTTACGCCCGGGATGCAGATGACTCAGCCACTACTTTACACTTTTCTTCATACGAAGCACCTGTCTTCTTTTCACTCCCTGTCATGTCATTCCAACAAAATTTAGCTATGTATCCTTGCTTCCTGCAATTATAACATATACGTGTATCCACACGTCCTTGTCGATACGTTGCTCCCGAAGAGACAGTTAAAGGAGCTGATTAAGTAGGCCCAAATATTTTCTTCTCTCATCCATGAAACTCTGATTGCTCCGACTGGGGCACTTTGAATTCTGGCTTCTCCACTGCCAGTTAATTCTTCTCTTGTACCCGCTTCAAGTGCTTCTCCAATGCCCGGGCTGTATCTACTAATGCTTGGAAGCCTTGGTTCACTGAACTCGGGAGTACTAACCTCAATTCATCCCGCAGTCCCTCATATAATCGATTCGTCTTTCGTGCTTCCTCCGCGAAGGTAGACCCTGCATAACGCCCTAGTCTAGTAAACTCATGCAGATACGTATCAATATCAGTCTCACCCTGCACCAGACATTGAAACTCATTCTCCATCGCAATCCGCTGCGACACTAGCAAATACTTGGCGAGAAACAATCTGGAGAATTCATCCATGGAGACCTCCCGTAATCCTCGACCTGCCAAGTGATGCACTTCCACGTCATCCAACCACAATCTCGCATCTCCTTCTAGCAGAAAAGTGGCTAAGGTCACTTTCTGCTCCTCCACAGTCCTGATCGCCGTCAGGATCCTCTTCACTCTAGAAAGCCAATCTTCCGCCTGCATTGGGGAAGTCGCCCCACCAAACGTAGGTGGATGAAACTCCATAAAGTGCTTCAATGACTCATCTGTTTCTTGCTCGTCCACCACAAATGCAGCGGGCTCTTGCCTTGCACTAGGCCATACTGGCACCCCTGCAGGTCCTGCCTGCCCAATAGGATGTGCCTGTAACAATGCAAGCACCGTCTCCATCACCATCTGTATGGTCTCCGCCGAAGGAGGTGTAGACCCTTCAACTGGTGCCACACTCTCATCGGACCGCTGGGACTCAGACTGCCCAGCACCACTCCCCTCCACCTAGCAATGTACAAAACACCATTAATCATCTATGTCATAATGATAATTATACATTGACTACACACTCACGCACTTTGCGTGCATGGAATACATTCCTAATGGACATTCGTGAGTTCACATATGTTCTTCCTCCCAAATAATCTCAACTTGGATTTGATACCACTTTATAACGCCCCCACTCGTCACACGGAATATAACGGTGGGTCCGGCCGGGGCCCCATGCCATATTTCACAGACAAGTAGTGGAATTACGTGTGGAAATCAAAATCTACTCATACCCTAACTCAAAACATTCTAGCACAGCATTTTAAGTTGGATGAACTCAGCTCAATGAATGTCCACTAATATACAAACTCCACATTTATATATCAAAGTCAGGAATGTATACAACACACACACATGGCCTTAAGGCCTCACATGTTCCTCTTTACACATGTACACAATTTCATACATCGGCACGCAGGCCGGCCACACATGAAATTCAAACACGCTTTCTTCGAATGACCTTCAAGGGCCTTTAGCGGCAAGCCTCCATTCCGCTCAAATCAATTTAATCATCAGCACCTGCAATTAGATATCCACCCAAGTGCGACAAATAAATTAACGGTCAGCATTAGCTGACCAATTATAACGACCATACCCCTTACCCGGGGCAGTGGTTCCTTCCCTGCATGCATTGCCATCACAAGCTATCAATCTACCAATCACAACCACATCATAAATGTCGGCATCCACCAAATGCTCTGTGCACTCATGGCACCTTATTGGTCTACTGGGGGTCACAGTCGTACACCGCTGATCTGAGGTTCTTCACTTTTTGGTTGAGCGGTTCAATCCTAGTCCACCAATCCCGCAAGCTGGCGACATTCCGTCCATACCACTCAGAGGTACTACCTCACAACATCCACAAACAACTAGAATAGATCGACCCACCCAAGTGGTGCATCAAGCCGGTTTTATCGTGCTCCCCAGGAATTACCACCAATCGACCCCTCACCTATTTCTGATGGACCCACCGCTATGGTGCAGCAAGCCGGGTTTAACTCGGCTCCCCAAGCATTGCCACCAATCAATCCCTCATCTATCCAGATCAACCCACCCTAGTGGTCTAGCAGGTCGGGTTTATCTGCGCTCCCCAGACGTGCTACCAATTGATCTTTCATCACAACCAGGAGCTTACTCAAAGCATCCATACATTCATAAGCACATCCACACATCCATCCAACAAAGAATAAACTGTTCATATCATCAAATCCACGGAGTCTTCTCCGGTTTACCCATAATCATCACCAATCCAGACTACCAGCCCAGATGGGCTTCACACAGCATGCCTATGCAGTACTCTACTCTTCCGGCTCTAGATGCAAACGAAACTGTTGGATCCCTAGTTGATTTGGGCTAGCTCCACTGACTTAGGATGTGACCCATTATGTATAGTCTGGGTAAAGTTTTTGTCTTAGAGTCTAG
The DNA here is from genome assembly GCA_039583875.1 of Platanthera guangdongensis. Lineage (NCBI taxonomy): Eukaryota > Viridiplantae > Streptophyta > Magnoliopsida > Asparagales > Orchidaceae > Platanthera > Platanthera guangdongensis. The sequence continues at coordinate 98,879,698 of CM077147.1, read as the reverse complement.
GACAGTCCTCTATCTCAACTTCAAATGGACCAGCCTTCCTCAAGACCATCAGGAACTCCAGATCTATCAGTTTTTCAGACTAAGTGAAATGAGTTCGACGTTTGTCGAACTCAGCTCGACGAAGGGAGTTCTGCGCTCGACGATCGTGAGATAATTCGTAGTGCTGAGCTCGACGAACTATGTTCTTTGCTCGACGAACACCGGGATTCTACCTCAAGCTTATCAGGACTACTTCAGAATTTCTCTAAGTATAGCTTCATGCTTCGGTCGACGAATTATATGCTAAGCTCGACGAACTATATTCTTTGCTCGATGAACACCGGGATTCTACCTCAAGCTTATCAGGACTACTTCAGAATTTCTCTAAGTCCAGCTTCATGCTTCGGTCGACGAATTTTATTCTGAGCTCGACGAACTTGGACCTCAAGTTCACAGCTTCTCAGGTCAACGAATGCTAATCTCTACTCAACGATTTTCGTACTTAGAGAATCTGTGTCGACACTTAGGGTTTGAGTCGACACCAGACGATTTTTGTCGACACCAGGATTTCAGTCGACACCAGCTTATGTCGACACCAGGATTTCAGTCGACACCAGCTTATGTCGACACCAGAGGATTTGTGTCGACACCAAGATCAATCTGTCGACACCAATTTGTGTCGACACAGCATTTCAGCAGATGCAGAGTATTTCGTCTTAGTCTAGAACTTTTCTCAGGTCGACGAATTTGGTTCTCAGCTCGACGAATTTAGTTCTCTGCTCAACGAATAATGTTTGTCTGATATTGAAGATTGTCTGTTCAACGAATGAAGACTGTCAGCTCGAGGAACTCTGCTCAGCTCGACGAACTCAGCTTAGCACGACGAACTCAGGCTCAGCTCGACGAACTCAAAACTCAGTTCGACGAATTATGTTCTTCGGTCGACGATTCCAGACTAGGTCTTCTTCCGTTCCCGTCTCATTCCATGGCGCTGATTCCTGAACATTTAATGGCAGTTCTTCCCAGAATACTACCGTTAGAATGCGAAGTTAATCCTGGATTATTACATACCATTTTCCCATGGAAATAGTTGGGGAAATAATTAATTGCTACTTCCTTTCCAGGTCGTCTGCCATTACTGCTATATATTCAAAATTCGAATGTTTCTTATGAGACATTGAGAGATACAGAAATAGTGAGTAATACAGAGATATACAACAACAAAACAAAAAGACAGATAGTGATTCAGACAACACAGAAAAAGGAATTCATTCTTGGCGCAGAGAGAAACTGATCAAGAAGAAGAAGAAGAACACTACATCAATATCAAGAGTCTTCTTCATCTGCTTTTACTCAGGATAACTTCAAAGACAATACATTCATATTAGTCACAAGAAGTTCCTGGAGACTTTCTCTGGACCTGGAATTCTAGGTCTTTGAAGACCTATCACCCTGAAGCAGTGCTCCAGCATTTTTCCTGATGCATTCTACATCCCAGGGGGAGCAAAGCTGTTAAACAACAATCCACAAGTCTTCTCATATGACTTGAGAAAGAGAAGACCTCATCACCCTCTCACTCCACCTCTGTACAGGGTTTTAATTCCCTTCAAAATTATTCTGGTTGCAAGTCTCCCTCCAAAAGACTTGAGGGTTTGGTTTTTGGGAACCTGATCAAAACCCCATTGGTGCCAGGACACCTGATCAACCCCTTCCTGCAGTGGATTCCTACCAGGGTGGTAGAAGAGTGGACTACCCAGATTTGGGGAACCACTATAAAATTCTTGTGTCGTCTGGTTGCTTTCTTTTCCTTTTTGTTTTCTGGCCTTGCTCTGTGAATGTGCTGTGATTAGATAGTTGCTGCATCTTGGTTTATTGTATTTGCTTCCCTGCACACACACCTAAAATACAACAACAGTTGTAAAAGTTTTAAAATCACCAACATACTCTATTCACCCCCCCCCCCTCTAGAGTATATCTGATCTAACTAACACCTTCAAGTGGTATCAAGCATACCTCCTGAACTTTCAATTGATATCAAAGCGAGGTTGGTTAATAATACCACATCTTCCAGGTTGGTTAAATTACCAGACCTTACAGGTTGGTCAAATTACCATACCTGATTGGTTGTACAGGCTAACACCTGAACCCAAAGGTCCTTTAGTTAGATCTGTTTGTTTTTATTCTGTTATTGGACTTATCCTTCTCACAGACATGGCCCAAAACAAGGACTATACAAGCATCAGACCTCCAGAGTGCAATCTTAATAAGTTTGCCATCTGGAAGGCAAGAATTAGATTATATATGAACTCCATTGATGAGGATATTTTTTCTGTCATTTCAACAGGTGTTCCTCCAGCCCCTGCAACTTTTGCCAGCACATCAACTAATCTGAGTGCAGTACCACCTCCAGACAATACTGAAGCCTATAAGAAAGCCAAGATGGCTGATGCAAAGGCTATGAATATTCTGGCCCAAACAATGTCAGATGACATATTTCAGAAGGTGGCTGAGTACACGTCAGCCAAGGCCATTTGGGACTCTCTCAATCAAATTGTAGCAGACTCAGCTGATGAAAGAAAGGATAGGAGATCCAGTCTCATTTCTCTCTATGAGAATTTCAAAAAGGATGAGACAGAATCTGTGGCTGAGATGTACAATAGATTAAGTTCAATCATCAGTGAACTCAAGACTCTTGACAAGGACATCACCTTAACTGAGGTGAATGACAAGATACTGATGTGTTTCCCCAGTTCATGGGATTCCAGAATCTGGCCAATCAAAGAAGCCAGAAGCCTCAATGAGATTTCAACAGAATCTCTGTTAGGCAAGCTGAAGTAATATGAGCAGCTTGTCAAATCAAGAGAGGCAGCAGAACAGAAGGCAACTACCCCAGTTAGGAAGGAGCACAGCTTGGCCTTCAAAGCTTCTGAAGACAATGAAACATCTACATCCAATGAGGAGTTAATGAGTCTTTTTGCCAAAAGATTCTACAAAATGGCAACAAAGGACTTTAGAAGAAAATCATCCAGGCAGGATGATAAGCCCAAATATGACAAGACACCAACTAAGGAGGTTGTGTGTTTTGGATGCAGAAAGCCTGGGAACTATATTTCAGAATGCCCAGAGAGTCAGAAAAAGGACAAGGGCAGGGACAAGGATTCCAGAAGAAAACAAAGCAGCAGACCCTCCTCCAACAAACATAAAAGGAAAGACAAAGGATTTGTTGGTGAGTCCTGGAGTGACACAGAAGAGGAAACATCCTCCTCCAGCTCCAGTGAAGAAGAGGAAGAAGCCAGATCCAAGGAGGTGTGCCTAATGGAAATAGATGACTCCAGAAGCAACTGTGGATCAGAAGAGGATTCTGAAGATGAACGTGCCTCAGACTCAGAGGCTGATCAGGTGATTTCTAGTTTTGATTTCAATTCTGACTTATTTAAAGTAGAATTTAAAACTATGTGCATGGATCTAATAAACTCGGAGAAAGAAATAAAAACCTTGAGGACTAGACTAGAAAACCTTGAGTCTGTCAGGACAGAAAATAGAAAACTAACTGATCAATTGACTCTAGCTAATGAACAAATAATCAAGTTAAAATCTGAATTATGTGAGGCAAAACAACTTGAGCAGTCTCTCAATGAGAGAAGCCACAAGCTGATGGATATCACAAACACAGTAAATGCTAGATTAAATGACAGGCTGGGCATGGGTGCTTCATCAGGTTTACCCCCCATAATAAAGAAGAATAGACTTTCTACTCCCATAAAGTTTATCACTGCTAAAGGTAAAGAGAAACTAATTGAAAAACCCATGTCAGAAAATAAGTCAAATCCCCTAGACAATAGAAACAGAAAACAGAAGAAAGCTGTTAAAAACCAAGTTCAGCAGAATTCGTCGAACTTAGATCAACGAAATCCTGCAAGTTCGTCGAACCCCGATCGACGAACTCTGAACGCAAACTTCAGAAATAATTATTCGTCCAACTGCGATCGACGAACTGTATATGGTTCGTCGAGTAGAGGTCGATGAACGTGCGACGTAGAAAATGACCATGGTCATTCTCTGAATGGAGGTCGACGATCTCATCCCCATTCGTCGAACTCTGGTCGACGAACTCACAATAATTCGTCGATCCCATAACGACCAAATATAAATCATTTTTCCTATAAAAATTTTAAAGCAGCTAACAAGACATTTAATCCAGTAGCTGATTGGATAATCCCACCTAGGAGATATCACCCTCTAGGGTATAAGTCTCAACCTGCCTTATCAGTCATTTCTAGTTTTACTTTTCAGCCAAACCAAGGACCCAAGGTAACCTGGGTCAAGAACAATTGAGCTTTATTCTTTAATGCAGGTATAGGCGAAGAGCTGTCCAAGGTTAAGTCAGACCTGGTACCTGGACAGTGGCTGCTCCAAGCACATGACTGGCAGCAAAGCAAATCTCTCCAGCTATAAGTCCAAGCTAGGACCAAAGGTGATATTTGGAGACTCAAAGAGTGGTCAGTCAAAAGGATATGTCAGAGTAAGCATTGGAGCAGTGACCTTCAAAAAGGTGACATATGTAAGAGGACTTAAACATAACCTTATATCCATAAGTCAATTATGTGATGAAGGTTATCAGGTACATTTCAACTCTACCTCTTGCTCTATTATAAATGATAAAAAAGAAACTGTTTTAATTGGACTTAGACAAGGAAACATATATTTAGTAGATTTCATTTCTGCCACAACTGATATTTGTTTACTCAATATCACTAGTAACCAAAATGAGTTATGGCCACAAAAGGCTAGGACATGTAAACCTTAAGAACATATCTAGGTTATCTAAAGACAACCTAGTTACAGGTTTACCTTCTGGTCCCTACAAGAAGGAAAGCCTATGCAGGGCTTGTCAACTAGGCAAGCAAACTAAAACTAGTTTCAAATCCATTAATAAAAGTGATTCGCCTAGGATATTGTATCTGCTTCATGTGGATCTTTTTGGACCCATTGCAGTACAAAGCCTAGGAGGGAAGTCTTACACCTTAGTCATTGTTGATGATTTCTCCAGATTCAGTTGGGTAGCCTTTCTGAGAGCTAAGTCAGATACATTCAAAGTTCTTACAGATTTTCTCAGGACCATACAGATTGAGTTCTCTACTCATGTTGTATTGATCAGAAGTGATCATGGCACAAAGTTTAAGTCTCTTCTTATGCATGAGTTCTGTGAGAAGGAAGGTATCAGGCAGTGCTTCTCAGCTCCTAGAACTCCCCAACAAAATGGGGTTGCTGAAAGAAAATATTGGACACTCATTGAAGCTGCAGGTACATTGTTAGCAGATGCTTACATGCCTCTATCCTTTTGGGCAGAACCTGTAAACACAGCTAACTATGTCCTGAACAGATGTCTTATACATAAACTAAAACATAATACCCCCTATGAATTACTTAAAGAAAAGAAACCTAAAATCACTTACTTTAAAGTTTTTGGTTGCATATGTTACATCCACACTAATAACAAAAGATACATTAGAAAATTTGAGGCTAAGGCTGAAGAAGGGATTTTTCTAGGATATTCCCAAGTAAGCAAGGCCTATAGGGTTTTCAACAAATCATCCCTTAAAATTGAAGAATCTGTCCATGTGTCTTTTGATGAAGCTAACATGTCTTATAAGGAGAAAGACATTTCTACCAATAGTCTTTTGCAGGTTTCACCAATGTGTGAGTCTATGGATGGACTAAACCTTACCCAAGAGGTTCCAACTCATCCCACTCCACAGGCTGCTGAAGATAGTGAAGAAGAAGTCCAAGAGGAAGTAACTGAACTTCCATCAACAGCCAGTACCATTCCTCAAGAGGAATTATTTACAGAAGCTATTGCTCAACCAACTCCACCAACTGATCTTGTCACACTTAGAGATCACCCCAGATCTCAAGTGATTGGAGACATTTCAGTTGGTGTACAGACAAGACATCAGCTCAATCAAGACTTGATGCATGCCTGTTTTCTCTCTCAAATTGAACCTCTCACCATCCATGAAGCTGAGCAAGATCCCCACTGGATTCTTGCAATGCAAGAGGAACTAAATCAATTTGAGAGATGTAGAGTTTGGGATTTGGTTCCAAGACCCCATAACTACCCAGTTATTGGAACCAAATGGGTCTATAGGAATAAATTGGATGCACAAGGGAACATAGTAAGAAACAAGGCTAGACTGGTTGCTCAAGGCTATAGATAAGAGGAAGGAATAGACTATGACCAAACCTTTGCCCCTGTTGCAAGGTTGGAGGCCATTAGAATATTCCTAGCCTATGCAGCCAACAAAAAGTTCAAAGTATTCCAGATGGATGTTAAGAGTGCCTTTCTGAATGGTGTACTTCAAGAAGAGGTTTATGTAGAACAACCTCCAGGTTTTATCTCTCTAACTCAACCCTCTTATGTTTACAAATTGCATAAAGCTCTCTATGGTTTAAAGCAAGCTCCAAGAGCTTGGTATGAGACCTTAGCAAGCTTTCTTTTAGAGAATAAATTTACAAGAGCAACAATAGATAAAACCCTTTTCACTAGACATCATAAGGACCAAATCTTATTGGTACAAATATATGTGGATGACATTATTTTTGGTTCTACTGATCCCAAATTGTGCAAGAGGTTTGCTGAACTCATGCATTCCAAATTTGAGATGAGTAGCATGGGTGAGCTTTCCTACTTCCTTGGTCTCCAAGTGAAGCAGCACCCTGATGGTATCTTCCTCTCCCAATCTAAATATGTTAAAGAGCTTATTAAAAAGTTTGGGATCGGTGATGCCTCAGGAATGAAAACACCTATGGCTACCAATGCTGTTGTGGATTCTGATGCAGCAGGGAAACCTGTAGATCAGAAACATTATAGGGCAATTGTTGGATCCCTATTGTACTTAACTTCTAGCAGGCCTGACATAATGTTTGCCACATGCCTTTGTGCTAGATTCCAAGTGAATCCTAAAGAATCTCATCTTATGTTTCTAAAAAGGATTTTGAGATATATAAAAAGTTGTCCTAGTTTAGGACTCTGGTATCCTGTAGAGTCAGAATTTGAGTTAACTGGATACTCAGATGCTGACTATGCTAGATGTAGAGTGGACAGGAAAAGTACCTCTGGAACTTGCCAGTTCCTAGGTATGAGACTTGTCTCTTGATTTTGCAAAAAGCAGACATCTGTGTCTACATCAACTGGTGAGGCAGAGTATATGGCTGCTGGCAGCTGCTGTTCACAGATGCTATGGATACAAAACTAGCTCCTAGATTATGGTATTAACTTAAATAATTCAACCTTATTTTGTGATAATACTAGTGCTATTGCTATAGCTCAGAATCCAGTTCATCATTCTAGGACTAAACATATTGAGATAAGACATCATTTCATTAGAGATAATGTAGACAAAAAGAAGATTAACTTGATTCATATTCCTACTGATTTACAGAGAGCAGATATTTTCACCAAACATTTAGATGAGAAAACCCATCTGTTCTTTATAAATCAACTGGGAATGCTTAATGGAGAAGAGTTGAATTAATTTTTGTCTGCATTCGACGAATTTTCCAGAGTTCGTCGAACAGAGTTCGACGAATTAGGGAAAGTTTAAGAGATTCTCGTCGAACGGAGTCCGGCGAATTCTCTATGTGGAAACAATTTTCGTCGACCGGAGATCGACGAACCTTGCTTCAGAAACCATTTCGTCGAACGGAGTTCAACAAACTGTTTTCAATTTTTCTAAATGAGTTCGACGAACTACTCACCTCTAACTTATTTCGTCGACCTCAGTTCGAAGAACTGTCTCTTTTTGTGGAACAGAGCTTGTCGATTCATATTCTGAAAATCTTATATCTAGGTTTTCTTCGACCTCCGTCCCGCGCTTTCAGTTCCTTTGCTCTTGATCGCCATTTTCTCTGTGATTTTCTTTGCAGGTCATCAATGGTGATTCCTCCATGAGCACTTGCGGCGATGAAGTTTGATGCAGCATTCTCCATGGATTTTGAGTCTTTCCAACATTCCGATCCAATTTTTCTTTATATCCTGGAATTACTTGAAGAATTGCATCTCAAGGACTTCATGACTCGCAGCATCAAGCTACACTCAACCGAGATAAGAGAATGGGTGTACACTGCCACCGTTTCTGAAGACGGAAATCTGACAGGACATATTGGAAACACTGTCGTTTCCCTGTCTCCAGCAGTACTCTCTGAAATTTTTGGACTGATCAATGGTGAAGACAACTTGGAAATGGACGCTGAGGAATATTCTGATATGTTGAAAGTAATGGGTTTCTCCGGCAGCAACCCTAATAAGCTTTTGAAGAAGGAACTATCTGACGCCTATCAATTTTTGGCCGACATTGTAGGAAAAATTCTGATGGGCAAGCACTCGGCACATGACTATATCACTCGCCATCAATTCTTGATTATGTGCGCAGTGCTCAACAAACGACAGGTCGACTGGGGCATGGTCTTCTTTGACCTAATCAAGAAGAAAACAAGCAAGAAGGAAGTCTGCTACGGCAGAATCCTGGGGATTTTCCTCCAGGAAAAGGCCAGTGAATGTTTGGTCTCCCCGACCACATTCATCAATGCCAGCAAGCGCCTCACCTGCGCCTTGTTTGGAAGATGGGAGAGGACAATCACCAAACCCTCCAAGGTTTCCTCCTCCTCCATCAATGCTTCTGAGAACACAAGGACCGTCAAGGTCACTCCCCACCCTGACACTGAAGAGGCCATTCCCCCTCCCAAATCTCTTCTCACTCCTCCTGCACCTCAATTGACTCCACCCCAACATCAATCTCCACCATTTGATCATGCACATATCCCTACACCTCCAGTTTCCCCCACTGAAACTCATATTCCCTCACCTCCTCAATCCCCTCTTCCCCCACACATATCCACTATTCCATCATACACCATACCCACTGAACCACACACTGTTCTCCCTCCATTATCCCCTCCCTATATTCTTCCTTCCTCCTCTGCTTCTATCCCCTCCACCATTCCTTCTCCACTTCTGGACTCCTCCACCATTCCCTCCATCATCTCTCTTCTGACTCCTCTCATTCAAGCACTCATCACAGAGGCCATTACACCTCTGGTGAATTCCATTAATTCTTTATCTGCACAAATCACAGCCCTTTCTGCTGCCCCCTCTTCATTCAGGGGCCTGGCTCCAGGTTCTCCTGAACCCAGGCAGGGGGAGATGCTCCATGATGAAGCTGGTGCAGCAGCTGCAGAGGTTGATACAGTTGATACAGATACAATTGATACTGCAGATCCAATTTTTGATACTACAGATACAGTTGATACAGTGCTTGATAATGCAGTTGCAGTTACAAATACAGCAATTGATTTTATTCAATTTATGGACACGGACATTAGCTTTGATGAGTCAGTAGATGCAATAACAACTTCTGGTGATTTCATTATATATCCTACAGTTAATTTATCTGAGTTACTTCATACCTTTGATTCTGTATATATGAAGTTTCCTTCAGCAGAGGTTGCTAAGCCTTATTTGGTTATTGTCCAGTATACCTCTCCAGCCAGTCCAGCAGTTGCCAAGCAACTTTGTGACACCTTTGCTGCTCCTACTTCTGTCCCAATTCCTGTGTCCATTCCAGAAATCTGCTCTGTCCCAGATTTTGTCATGGATGATTCTCCCATGCCTGATCTGGATGAGCTCATTCTGGCAGACATTGAAGAAGAGAACAAGGCGGCAGCTGAAAGCTCTGTCTCTACTGCTGTTGAACCCTCACCCTCTGAACCTTCTATCCCCCCTCAAGAAAAAGCACTTATCATTCCTGATGACACTCTGAGGAAGTTGAATGCTCTGTATGACAATCCTCAGAGTTCAGGTTCTGATGATGATGATGATGATGAATCAGATGAGGAGGCTGCTAAAAAGAAAAAGAAGTTGCTTTCTAAGAAAAGGAAGGCTCCTCCTCCTCCTGCTCCCAAGCCTAATCCTACTGCAGACACTCCATATAATATTCTGCATAATGTTGCTCCTTACAAAGGAATGCCTGCATGGATGTGGCTATCAAAGAACCAGCAAAAAGAGAAGAAGAGGAGTAGGAGATACTCTCCTCCCCCAGTTCATAGATACAGAAAGGATCCTCCTCCTCCTCCTCCAGCAGCAGGTGCCTCTGGCTCTAGCTCTCAGAGATCTGCCCATATTCAAACTTATCAGAGACAAACAGGGAGATCTTCTGGTGGTAGTCAGCCAAGGCCACCATCTTCAGGCAGACAACACCATCAACAACAGCAGCAGCAGCACCAGTAATCTAAGGAACATGAAGCTGAAAGGCCCTATTCTCCTCCTGAAGATCCAGAAACAGCCAACACAGCCAGAATGGCAAGGTTCCAAGAGATCATTGGCTTATCTCTAATCAACAAAGCTAAAGCTGAAGGCAAGGACACAACAGGCTTAACTACTATGTCTCAGTACAGGAGAGATGAGCTAAAGAGATTTGGGAAAGCAAACAAGCTACTCAATGTTGATGAGTACATGCATCTTCACCCAGAAGCAGTTGTCCCCAGAGCCACTTCACTGAACATCATAGGGGCAGCTGACATGACTATGACCAAGGCTCAAGCTTCAGATCCCAATAGGGAAATCATTTTCAAAAAGCCAGGAGATAAAGCACCAGAAGACAAGCTAAAACAGAAGAAGACAGAGAAGTAATTTTGTGGTTATTCCATTTCTACTTCTATTTCAGACTATTTCTTGCATTAAAACAAAGCCTGTATGTATATATATATCTGATGCATGTGTTGTAAATTCTCTACCAGATATATCTCTTAATTTTGCTTTGTTTTTCTGTTTGTTCTTTGCTTGGAGTCTCTGTTAGTGACCTCACCCAAATAGGGGGAGATTGTTGGATCCCTAGTTGATTTGGGCTAGGTCCACTGACTTAGGATGTGACCCATCATGTATAGTCTGGGTCAAGTTTTTGTCTTAGAGTCTAGGACAGTCCTCTATCTCAACTTCAGATGGACCAGCCTTCCTCAAGACCATCAGGAACTCCAGATATATCAGTTTTTCAGACTAAGTGAAATGAGTTCGATGTTCGTCGAACTCAGCTCGACGAAGGGAGTTATACGCTCGACGATCGTGAGATAATTCGTAGTGCTGAGCTCGACGAACTATATTCTTTGCTCAACGAACACCGGGATTCTACCTCAAGCTTATCAAGACTACTTCAGAATTTCTCTAAGTCCAGCTTCATGCTTCGGTCGACGAATTATATGCTGAGCTCGACGAACTATATTCTTTGCTCGACGAACACCGGGATTCTACCTCAAGCTTATCAGGACTACTTCAGAATTTATCTAAGTCCAGCTTCATGCTTTGGTCGACGAATTATATTCTGAGCTCGACGAACTTGGACCTCAAGTTCACAGCTTCTCAGGTCGACGAATGCTAATCTCTACTCGACGATTTTCGTACTCAGAGAATCTGTGTCGACACTTAGGGTTTGAGTCGACACCAGACGATTTGTGCCGACACCAGGATTTCAGTCGACACCAGCTTATGTCGACACCAGGATTTCAGTCGACACCAGCTTATGTCGACACCAGAGGATTTGTGTCGACACCAAGATCAATCTGTCGACACCAATTTGTGTCGACACAGCATTTCAGTAGATGCAGAGTATTTCGTCTTAGTCCAGAACTTTTCTCAGGTCGATGAATTTGGTTCTCAGCTCGACGAATTTAGTTCTCTGCTCAACGAATAATGTTTGTCTGATATTGAAGATTGTCTATTCAACGAATGAAGACTGTCAGCTCGACGAACTCTGCTCAGCTCGACGAACTCAGCTTAGCTCGACGAACTCAGGCTCAGCTCGATGAACTCAAAACTCAGTTCGACGAATTATGTTCTTCGGTCGACGATTCCAGACTAGGTCTTCTTCCGTTCCCGTCTCATTCCATGGCGCTGATTCCTGAACATTTAATGGCAGTTCTTCCCAGAATACTACCGTTAGAATGCGAAGTTAATCCGGGATTATTACATACAATTTTCCCATAGAAACAGTTGGGGAAATAATTAATTGCTACTTCCTTTCCAGGCCGTCTGCCATTAGTGCTCTATATTCAAAATTCGAATGTTTCTTATGAGACATTGATAGATACAGAAAGAGTGAGTAATACAGAGATATACAACAACAAAACAAAAAGATAGACAGTGATTCAGACAACACAGAAAAAGGAATTCATTCTTGGCGCAGAGAGAAACTGATCAAGAAGAAGAAGAAGAAGAACACTACATCAATATCAAGAGTCTTCTTCATCTGCTTTTACTCAGGATAACTTCAAAGACAATACATTCATATCAGTCACAAGAAGTTCCTGGAGACTTTCTCTAGACCTGGAATTCTAGGTCTTTGAAGACCTATCACCCTGAAGCAGTGCTCCAGCATTTTTCCTGATTCATTCTACATCCCAGGGGGAGCAAAGCTGTTAAACAACAATCCACAAGTCTTCTCATTTGACTTGAGAAAGAGAAGACCACATCACCCTCTCACTCCACCGCTGTACAGGGTTTTAATTCCCTTCAAAATTATTCTGGTTGCAAGTCTCCCTCCAAAAGACTTGAGGTTTTAGTTTTTGGGAACCTGATCAAAACCCCATTGGTGCCAGGACACCTGATCAATCCCTTCCTGCAGTGGATTCCTACCATGGTGGTAGAAGAGTGGACTACCCAGATTTGGGGAACCACTATAAAATTCTTGTGTCGTCTGATTGCTTTCTTTTCCTTTTTGTTTTCTGGCCTTGCTCTGTGAATGTGCTGTGATTAGATAGTTGCTGCATCTTGGTTTATTGTATTTGCTTCCCTGCACACACACCTAAAATACAACAACAGTTGTAAAAGTTTTAAAATCACCAACATACTCTATTCACCCCCCCCCCCTCTAGAGTATATCTGATCTAACTAACACCTTCAGGTGGTATCAAGCATACCTCCTGAACTTTCAGAAACCAAGGAATCGCTTGCGCTATCCATCCGCTCCAGGATCAAGTATGGCCTGCAACAGGGTTTCTTCCGAATGGAGCTGAAGAGAGTTCCCCCCCCCCTCTCCTACGAGGAGCTGATGGAGAGGGAGGCAAGAGAAGTCGACGGGGAGGTGTCGAACCCGGAATTTGCAAGGAAGCTGGCCAGGTGGGCAACCGAGGAGGAAAAGGAGTCGAAGGGAGGAAGAGGACAGGAGGAGAGGAGAGGATACCCCAGGCAGAGGGAGCAGAGACAGCTCCAGGGGCAAGCAGCAGCCAAGGTGGGGGCGTTCAAGAGCCCGACCGACGGCTAGGATGGAGACCCGAGTGGCAGGGGCAGGGGCCACAAAGAAGGTATTACGGAAGGGATCACTACAAGGGGAGGCAAGATCAGTTCCACCCCCAGGCTGGAGGCAGGGCCAGAGGCCCCGGCTCCCCGATCAAAAAGAGGCCATGGCCATAGCCTTGGGAGCAAGGAGGGGAGCGTGGAAGAGGAGAAGAAGGGAGGTCAGGGTGGAGCTACCCTATTGCGACTTCCATCAGGAAGAGGGGCATGCCACAGCCACCTGCCCAGAGTTCCTCGAGATGAGAGGGAACAAGGAGCAGCAGCAGCAGCAACAGCTGGGAGGTCGGCAAGAAGTGATGATCGAGGAGGTCCTACCTCGGGCGGAGGAGGATCGGTGCGAAGACCGGGTGGATGTTGGAACCCGAGGGGGATTGGAGTGATCCACGGGGGAGTAGGGGTCGAGGCCTCCCGCAATGCAAGCCTCCACACCATGAACCGGCAAATCGTCGCCTCCACATCCCAAACCCCACCCCCGGAGGAGATGATCACTTTCTCCAGGAGCGATATGCCGGACCACGAGGACCATTCTGCGATGCGCTGGTCATTAAGGCAGCCATCGAGAACTTCACCGTCTCTCGGATCCTCGTGGACAACGGGAGCTCCGTCAATATCGTCTTCAAAAAGGCGTTTGACGCAATGAAAGTGGAGGCTAAGAGGGTGCTGGCCTCAGACGGGCCCTTGTTCGGGTTTTCAGGAGAAAGGAAGGAAGTAGAGGGAGGAGTTGGTCTTCATGTCACCTTGGGGGGCAGTCCCGAAACTGCAAGTTCGTCATTGTGGACGCCCCCAGTAGCTCAGGGTACTCGAATTGAGCAGAAGGTGGTGGTGCACTTTCCCATTACCAACAACCAGGCCGAGTACGAGGCCGTGATAGCAGTGCTTCGCCTGGCCAGGGAGCTGGGGGTGTCGGATGTGGAGGTTCTTACTGACTCCATGGTAGTAGCTTCCCAAATCAACGGGGAGTTCGAGGCAAGGGAGCCAACCCTGCGATCATACTTGGCCAAGGTGAAGGGGGTCATTGGCACTTTTCAAACTTTCACCATCCGACACGTGCCCAGGGAAGAGAATGAACAAGACGATCAGCTAGCAAAGCATGGTCCCCAGGTGGGGGGCACCGTTACCGACCTGTTCTGCCCCTCCATCGAAGGAGGAGAGCTCATGGAAATCGATCAACAAGCTTCATGGATGGATCCAGTGGTGTTTTTACTCTCCACGGGAGAGTATCCGGAGGGGGAAGATAAGAAGAAACTAAGGCACAAGTCAGCATATTACCTCCTCCAGGACGGGCAGCTATACAGGAAGACCCTCTCAGGAATGCTAGCCTGCTGCGTGACTCAGGGAGAAGTGCGAAGGATCTTGGAGGAAGTCCACTCCGGGGAATGTGGGAGTCACTCCGGGAGTCGGACCCTCGAAGGGAGGATAGTCAGGCAAGGGTATTTCTGGCCCACCCTGGGTCGAGACGCCGCAGAGTTCGCAAGAAGATGTCATAAATGCCAGCTGTTTGCACCTCTCCAGCTACAGCCGGCCCAGCGACTCAGAAGTATCATGGCCCCATGACCCTTCGTAATTTGGGGAATGGATTTGGTTGGGCCATTCCCCCAAGCCAGCGGACAGAGAAGATTCGTCGTAGTAATGATTGACTACTTCTCAAAGTGGATGGAGATGAAGGCGTTGGCCAAGTTGACCTCCCAGGTGATTAGGAACTTTGTTTGGGGAGAGATCATCTGTCGCCATGGGCTGCCCTAGGACATCGTCACGGACAACGGTCCCCATTTCGCTAGTGCCGAATTCACTAGCTTCTGTGAGCAGCTTGGAATCGACCTCAGGTCCGCCTCGGTCCATCACCCCAGGAGCAACGGGCAGGTGGAGGCCGCAAACAAGATTATCGTCAACCTCCTCAAGAAGAAGGTGGAGAATTTGAAGGGGATCTGGGTGGAGCAGCTTCCCGCAGTTCTTTGGGCCCTAAGGACCACCCCCAATACGGCTATGGGAGAGACCCCCTTCAAACTCTCCCATGGATGCGAGGCAGTGCTCCCAGTAGAATTCGAAGTCCAAACAGCGCGAGTCGTTGCGGCAAAAGAAGGCCGTGAGGAATGGCAAGCAGAGAATGAGGAGGAACTGAGGATCTCCCTTGACATGGTGGAAGAGGTGAGGGACCTTTCCACTATACGGCAGGAGGAGGTGAAAAGAAGAATGGCCAAGTACTTCGACAAGCATGTCAGGGTCAAGCAGTTCGTGGAATTGGACTTGGTGCTGAAGAAGGTCGATGCAGCAGGGAGGTCAGTATCCGTATGGAAGCTCAATCCCAGCTAGGAGGGACCATTCATTGTAAAGGAAGTCTTAAGGTCAGGGGGCTATTGACTCCAAAATGTAGAAGGCGAGACCCTCAGTCTCACCTGGAGTGGTGACGACCTAAAATGATTTTTCCCCTGAGGCGTGTAAGCAACACTTTGATTATGATAAATTCCTTCAACACTCTAATATTTTCATAGCTAGCCTGCATAGAGGAATGTTATGTATTTTGGACCCCGAGCAGATCCCGCTGCCAGGCTCTCACATTGCTGACAGGGGTAGAAGTCACTCGGTGTCATCCTTAGCCTCGAGCAGATCCCGCTGCCAGGCTCTCACCTAGCTGGTAGGGCTGGAAGTCACTCGATGGTGTTGGTAGTGGACCCCGAGCAGATCCTATTGTCAGGCTCTCACCTAGCTGACAGGGCTGGAAGTCACTCGGTGTCATCCTTGGCCTCGAGAAGATCCCGCTGTCAGGCTCTCACCTAGCTGGTAGGGCTGGAAGTCACTCGATGGTGTTGGTAGTGGACCCCGAGCAGATCCCGCTGTCAGGCTCTCACCTAGCTGACAGGGCTGGAAGTCACTCGGTGTCATCCTTGGCCTCGAGCAGATCCCGCTGTCAGGCTCTTACCTAGCTGGCAGGGCTGGAAGTCACTCGATGGTGTTAGTAGTGGACCCCGAGCAGATCCCGCTGTCAGACTCTCACCTAGCTGACGGGGCTGAAAGTCACTCGGTGTCATCCTTGGCCTCGAGAAGATCCCGCTGTCAGGCTCTCACCTAGCTAGCAGGGCTGGAAGTCACTCGATGGTGTTAGTAGTGGACCCCAAGCAGATCCCGCTGTCTGGCTTTCACCTAGCTGACAGGGCTGGAAGTCACTCGGTGTCATCCTTGGCCTCGAACAGATCCCGCTGTCAGGCTCTCACCTAGCTGGCAGGGCTGGAAGTCACTAAATGGCATTAGTAGTGGAGCCCGAGCAGATCTCGCTGCCAGGCTCTCACCTAGCTGGCAGGGCTGGAAGTCACTCGGTGTCATCCTTGGCCTCGAGTAGATCCTGCTGTCAGGCTCTCACCTAGCTGGCAGGGCTGGAAGACACTCGATGGTGTTAGTAGTGGACCCCAAGCAGATCCCGCTGTCAGGCTCTCACCTAGCTCGTAGGGCTGGAAGTCACTCGGTGTCATCCTTAGCCTCGAGCAGATCCCGCGGTCAGGCTCACCTAGCTGACAGGGCCGGAGGTCACTCGATGGTGTTGGCCTTGAAATTGTCAGATACGGGTCAAAGTCTCAGTGCCAGGGAACAAAGGGGAAGAGGTTCTATCAGGGAGAGCTCGGGCTCGGCAAACCCAGCTCGACATGATCAAGAAGGCAAGCCAGGCTGGAGGACTCTGCATGAGCGAGTATGGACTCGTCATTCCCGGCTCGGCATTGGCGAGTGGAACGCGAGCCCGGGCCTCGCCAGAGGAAAGCAAGCCAGACCGGGGCACCTCGACCCCTTTGCCCATTAGACTTAAAAAGGAGTCGAAGGGAAAGCAAGCCAGATGGTGTTCTCCTTTTTTCGGGCTCAACCATGATGGCTCACGTGCGAGTTATGGTGGTGTGACAAGGGCGGAGAGCAACTCGCCCCCGAATAGTTTTGGGCTCGGCGAACACTCAAAGCGCATCCACTCGCGGGCACGCTCTCATAACTACTCTACTCGCGGAACCTGTCTCGGTGAGGTCGCGTGGGGAAACACTCGCTTATATTTAAAGCTCAACAAAGAAAGTTAAGAAAAGAAACGTGGCACGGGTATGATCAAAAAACTTTTATTATTTACAAAAAGTAATTACAGGGTCTCGCCTCGGCGAGTAAACGAAAAAGGAAGAAAGAAAATACAGGCTACCCTCGGGGCTCGCCCCCTCCGCCGGACTGGTCCTCGCTGTCGCCCGAAGGATCCTGAAAGCTTTTCCCGAACATCGCGTCCAGGCTGTCCTCCTTCTCGCTGGGCGGCGTTGCCGGGAATATGCTCGGCATTAGGTCCCGAGCCGAGATCCCCTCGCACCCCTCCACTAGCACCCCAGAGTCCTTCATCATCTGGAGGGTGCACTCGGTGGCTTGGATAGATTTGATCCGCAATCTCTCGACGGGGTCGGCCTCGCCAAAGATCTGCGGGCTCTTGTAGGGGAGGGTGGGGTCGAGGTCATGAGGCAGGAAGAAGATCTCCGCCTGGCGGCGCACCTCGCTGAGGAGGTGCTGATTCTCCCCCCTCAACTTCGTGTTCGCACCCTCCATCTCGGCAAGGCGTGCGCGCAGCTGGCCGATCTCCTCCCCCTGCTCAGCGTTGTGAGCCTGGAGCTCCCCTGCAGCCTCGGCATCCGCGGCCAGTAGTGCGCGCAGCTGACTGACCTCCTCCCCCAGCTCAGTGTTGCGACCCTGAAGCTCGCACGACGCCTTGTCATCCTGGAAAAGCGTCCATTCAGCAGCAGCACAAAATATTCTTAGTGAAAAAGAAGAACAGCGCTTGAAACTTACCAACCTGCCAGTGGCTTTGGAGAGTAGACCCTCCGCTATGCCGAGCCGCCTCGCCTTATCGGTGACCTTATCCTTGGCAAGGTCGCGAGCCTGCTCAGCCTTATCTAGTTGGTGGCTGAGGGAAAAGCTGCGGCGTGCCAGCATGTGATGCAGATCCAGGGTCTGTAGGTGGGACTACAGGCCCTCATTGCCGAGCTGCCGAAGGGTCATCTTCTTGTAGGCCTCGGCATCCTCCCGGCCATATAGGCCGAAGCGGAGGGCATAGGCATGACCGGTGGTAGGCTCGTGGTCGTGCTAGGAGGGGTGCAGAGTGGAGACGGAGACTCGATAAGCGAGCTCGTCCCACTGTATCATGGGCTCGCCCGCCGAATCCTTCCAGCGCGCGCCGAAGTTGAAGAGGGGGTGTTGCTTCGGCAGCGCGTGCTCGTGGGCAGCCCTCTTCGCCGATGGAGGAGGGGAGATCGCCGCCGTGGAAGAGGGGCCCTCACCACCTTTCTGCCCCTTGCTGGTTATCTCCTTTAGCGGGCTCTCCGACGATGCGTCGGGAGGGGTCGCCGACGAACTGATGTACTTGGGGCTGGGCTATTGTTGTTGCCCCCGCGGAGCCAGCAGGGCTCTCCACATCTTCTTCATTTGTCGATGGCCGAATGGCGGGGTCAACCCCGCATCCTCAGGTCGCCTCTTGCTGGAAAAGGGCTGCGAGAGGGCCGCCTCATCTCGGCAGGCCATCGCCGCCGCCCTCTCGCGAGCAAGAGGGTCGGTATGGAGCCCCGGATCCGCGAACGGCGGGTTCACGGGGATTATTCGCTCCCCTACAGGAAAACACATAAAAGTTAGGAATTCAGTAATGATATGGTGTTGGGTACATTGGTTAAATGTACTTGATTTGAAGAAGCCTCACCCAACTCAATGATATACATCATAATGTATTTGATGTATGTTGAGTTTACTTGTGCAGGTTAAGTAATCACTGGACTGAAGCAAAAAGTTTCTAAGTCCATGTGTCGACACCCAGAGGGAAAGTGTCGACACTTAAGAAGGCTTGTGTCGACACCCAGACAAGCAGTATCGACACTTGGAGTCATTGTGTCGACACCTGGGATGCAGAGTCGACACCAGACAAAAAGAGTCGACACAAGGAGCTGTGTCGACACTCAGTGAAGAAAAGTACAGACAGAAAGTGTCGACACAAGGAGCTGTGTCGACACCCAGTGAAGCTGTGTCTACACCAGAAAGTGTCGACACCCAGAACAATGTGTCGACACAACAAGAAGAGTCAGCACTTGAAGAAAGTGTCGACACCAAAAACAAAGTGTCGACACTCAACAGAAGAGTCAACACATGAAGTAAGTGTCGACACCTAGAACAATGTGTCGACACTCAGCTGAAGACTCTACACTTGAAGAAAGTGTCGACACAAGGAGCTGTGTCGACACTTAGCAAAGAACAGAATTATCTCCAAAATATTCTAAGTACAAGTGTCGACACTAAGGGAATGTGTCGACACTCAGCTGAAGTCTCAACAGAAGAATCAAGTGTCGACACAAGGAGCTGTGTCGACACTTAGCAAGTATCAACATAGAAGACTATGTGTCGACACCAAGAAGCAGTGTCGACACTTAACAGATTCAACACAAGAAGTTGTGTCGACACAAAGGTGATGTGTCGACACTTAGAAGAATACAGCTAAAGATAGAAGATCAAGTACTTGTGTCGACACTCAATTTCAGTGTCGACACCTGAAGAAGAATCTGTGTCGAGACATACAAGGAGTTGTGTCGACACCTTGTAGACTTGTGTCGACACTTACACAGCATGTGTCGACACTTGGACTATAAGTGTCGACACTTAAAGACAGAAAGTCTCGACACTTTCAGACAGTTAGAGATTTTCAAGAAATGACTGGATGACTTGACAGCTGCCGTTCCAGCCGGTCTACAGCACCTGTCAGAGATGTCAGAAGACAGTTATGAACCGGACCAGCCGGTTACCATGAAGAAGGCCTATAAATAGGCACCTACAGTTTACAGAAACCAGAGAGTTCAGATTGTTGAAAAACAAGTTGTTAAAGTGGTACATAGAGTATCAACACAAGAAGATCTTGCAGTCCAAGTGCAGATCTAAGAAGTTGGAGAGAGAGGGCTCCATCCAAGAAATCAGCCTTTGGAACTAGGCTGAGAAGAAGGGTTCAGATTTATTCTGAATTCTAAGTGGCAGAGGTCAAGGAACAACTGCAGAAGGATTCATTCTTATTCAGTTCTACTTTCAAGAAGCTTTGAAGAAAGCTAAGTCAGATTGGATCCAGCTGAGTTCTTCCAAGAACTCATCAAGAAACTCTCAACTCCCCTCTCTTGTTTCTGAGTTGTAGAGTTAATATTTGTAAAATCATTTTAACTTGTAGGATCCTTTGGATCTGAGTGAATTGTAAGCCTGTATTTATAAAGGCTGAGGGTAGGGCTTGAGAGCCTGAGTGTAGGAGATTGAAATCTCTGAGTGTAGGCCTTGTTGGCTGAGTGTAGGCCTTGATTGGCTGAGTGTAGGCCTTTGTGGCTGAGTGTAGGCTTTGGGAAAAGCTGAGTTGTAAGGCCTTGGGCCTGAGGAGTAGGAACCAATTTGGGTTCTGAGACAGTGGAGGAGTTTGGCCGAATCTAGTACACTGCTAGATAGGCGAAGGGGGAAAGTGGATGTACCCAAAGCTTGGGGAACCACTATAAATCACTGTGTCTGCTGTGCTGTGATTGTTATTTGCTGTGTATGCTTTGTTATTGCTGTGCAAAAGTAGTTAGAAATCTGTGATATAACTGATTGCTGCCATTAAAGTTTAATAAGGATTAGGTCACCTATTCACCCCCCCCCTCTAGGTGTTTAGGTACCATATCTTTCAAGTGGTATCAGAGGCAGGTTCCTCAAAAGGACTAACAGTCTGAGGAGATCCTGATTGGCAGATTCAGTGTAAGGCAAAATACAGATTCAAGAAATTCATAAAACATGGGTTCCTCTGAGAATCACAAGGAATTAGGTTCCATGAAATTGCCCATATGCAGGAAAGAGATCTTTGGGATCTGGAAGGAAAGGGTAAGGCTATTTATGGAGGCCTCAGACCCTAGAATCTACATCACAGTAAAGGAAGGGCCTTATGTGCCCATGAAGATTTCAGTTCTAGATGCAAATCAGAGAACTCCGAAGGATTTCTCTGAGATAACTAAGGATGAGATTGTCCTAGCCACCATGGACAAGAGGGCACAAAATATTATAGTGAGTGCCATAGATGATGCAACATTTCAGAATCTTATACACTGTAAGACAGCCAAAGAGATGTGGGACACTCTTATAGTGTATATGGAAGGATCTGAAGAAGTTAGACAAGATAGAAAATCCTTGCTAAATCAGGAGTATGAGAGTTTTAGACAAGGAAAGGGTGATAGCATAACTGAGTGCTATAAGAAGTTCTACAGAATAGTGAATGAACTCATGTCTTATGGAAGAGAGTTCAGTAACTATGAACTAAATGACAAGTTCCTAAGGTCCCTAACCAAAGATTGGGACACCAAGATCTGTGCCATAAGAGAAATGGCTAAGTTGGGGGAAATTCCTCCTCCTACACTGTTTGGCAAGTTATTGTCTTATGAGATGCAGTTGACAGTGAGAAAAGAGGAGGAGAAATCAACAAGAACTGAGCACAAGGAAAGAACAGTAGCCTTCAAGACAGAAGCCTCCAGGAAGTGCAAAAATAAGTCATCAACTCCACCTCCAAAGGTAGTTGAATCTGAGTCAGATGAGTCAGTCAAGCACCAAATCAGCAAGCAGTGAAAGTGATGAAGACTTTGCTGCTTTCACTAGACACTTTCAGAAATTCCTGAAGAAGAAACAGTGGAGGTCAAGGCCTTCTACTTCAAAAGGAAAGGAAGATTTTTATCAAGATAAAAAGGCTTCAAAGAAGGACAGGAAGAGGACAAAATCTAGCAAGGCAACTGGTTCAAAGATTGTGTGCTATTGCTGCAATAGACAGGGCCATGTTATTGCAGACTGTCCTGAAAAGAGGAAAGAATCTAGTGACAGGAAAAAGACTTATTTCAAAGGCAATAAAGAAAAGTCTTTTGTTGCTAAGAAGGAGAAGACTCTATCAGATATCTCTTCTTCAGAAACTGAGTCTGAGGCTGAGGCCTACATAGGGCTGTTTGCTGAAGAAGAAGAAGAAGAATTCATGCAGATAATGGAGTCTATCTATGAACAAGAAGACTGTCAGTGCCAAGGACTGATGGCATTGACTGAGAGTGACAAAATCCTGGAGCAGCCAGGACCCAGTAAGGTACAAAGTTCAACTCTTAGTTCAGTTTCTTGTTCTAGTTCAGAATCAGATTCATCTTCATCAAGTGATGAGAATGTATCTGAGTCAGAGGATGATATTCATCAGCTTATAGATGAATATAAGGTGCTGTTGCAGGCTTACAAGAAAAGCAAGTCCCTAGCCAAAAGTCAGGCAAAGGAAATTGCTGATCTTAAAGCTGCTGCAACAGATTTTGAGAAGCAATTTGATCAAAAGCTGAATGAGATAGCCAGGCTGAAACACATAACTGTGATTCAGATGGGGACTATCACCTTTAAGAATGATCAAATCAAGAGTCTGGAGATCAATCTTCAGAAAGAGAGAGAGCTTGTTGCTAGGTTTTCTAAACCTAAGTCAGTGCTACCTTTAATTGATGAATTTGTTCATCATAAAGGCAAGACTGGACTGGGCTTTATTAGACCTGCAAGGACTGAGCAGTCCAAGTCTAAGTCTAAGGGCAAAGCCCCAACATTCAACAAGTCTGCTGTAGACAAGACAGCCAAGACAGTACCTAAGCAAAGGTACAATAAGTTTGAATGTTGGTGTTGTGGCAAAGTTGGCCATTTTGCAGTGGACTGTTGGCACAATGCTAGTGCCAAAGTGAGTACCAAACTACCTGTTGGAAAGCCAGTAGGTAGCTTTGTCAGATTGCAAACTAACAAGTACCAAGGACCCAAGAATTCTTTGGGTTCTAAGGTTCATTAATCTGTTTTGCAGGTGAGTCCAAGTGGCCATACCCCAACATGGTACTTGGACAGTGGATGTTCCAGACATATGACTGGAACTAGAGGATTACTAAAGGACTACATACCAATAAAAGATGGTCCAAAAGTCACCTTTGGTGGTTCTGAAAAAGGAATCATCAAAGGATTTGGTAACATTTCTAGCAACTTGGTTACCATTACTCAAGTGGCTTATGTTAAAGGGTTGAAACACAACCTAATAAGTATAAGTCAATTAAGTGATGTAGGGTATGACATCTCATTTGTTAAAAATGGTTGTCATATCAAGAGGTCAAGTGATCAAGAGATCATTTTGACAGGTTATAGGAAGAGGAATGTCTACTGCCTAGACATTATGATTGAGAACAATGGTTCTCCAGTTTGTCTTGTAGCTGATGAGACAGTCTCTCATTGTGTCAAATGGCACAAGAGGCTAGCCCATCTTAACTACAAGACTATTAGCAAACTCTTTAGCAAAGAGTTAGTGAGGAATGGTCCTCAAGTTAAGTGTGTTAAAGATGGTATTTGCTCAGCTTATCAAAAGGGCAAGCAGACTAAATCCACCTTTAGAAGCATAGAAAACAAAGATGCTGTGAGGTGTTTATACCTCTTGCACTTGGATCTCTTTGGTCCAATGCCAGTTCACAGCTTAGGTAGGAAGGTCTATACCTTTGTAGTTGTAGATGACTACTCAAGGTTTTCCTGGGTGTTCTTCTTAAGACAGAAATCTGAAACACCTAGTGTCTTCTATAGCTTTGTCAAGCAAATTCAGAATGAACTAAATAGTACAGTGGTCAAAATTAGAAGTGACCATGGTACTGAATTTCAGTCTGATAGCATGACAAAACTATGTGAAGACTTTGGGATATTTCAAGAATTCTCTTCACCTAGAACACCTCAGCAAAATGGCATTGCTGAGAGGAAGAATAGAACCTTGATAGAGGCTGGTAGGACCCTATTAAGTGATACATCACTGCCAGAGTATTTCTGGGCTGAAGCAGTTAATACTGCATGCCATGTTATAAATAGGGCTACCATCACTAAAAGGCTTAACAAGACCCCCTATGAAGTTGTGAAAGGCAGGAAACCAAATCTATCCTATTTCAGGATCTTTGGTTGCAAATGCTTCATACTTAACAATGGGAAGTCTTACTTAACTAAGTTTGCTGCCAAGTCCCAAGAGGGAATTTTTGTTGGGTACAGCAATAATAGTAAGGCTTATAGAGTCTACAACTTGACTACACAAGTTGTAGAAGAATCTGTGCATGTAGTTTTTGATGAGACTAAACTTATTAACAATGAGTTGTCTAGTAGTGTATGCAGCCCCACAGGTTTAACAAAGAAAATGGACAAGCTTACTATAGAAGAAGTGCCTGCTGCAAGACAGCAAGGAGAGGAGAGTAGCTGTTGTCCAGGGGGAGAACTACATGTGCCAATTGCTGATGAAGTACAAGGAATACAGCATGATGGAGATGCTGAAGAGGTTCAACCAGAAGTTAGGATGCCTCCAGCCAACAGGCATCTAAGAGATCATCCAGTAGAGCAGATTATTGGAGATCCAAGACAAGGAGTACAAACCAGGAGCAGATACATAAATGCAGCAATCTACTCCAGCTTTCTGTCTCAAGTTGAACCTAAGAAATTTGAAGAAGCAATACTGGATCCACAATGGACTGAAGCAATGCAAGAAGAGCTTAATCAGTTCAAGAGGTGCAAGGTCTGGAATTAGTTCCTAAACCTAAAGACCACAATATAATAGGAACTAAGTGGATCTACAGGAATAAGATGGATGAACAAGGGGTCATCATTAAGAATAAGGCTAGACTGGTTGCTAAAGGATATAGGCAAGAAGAAGGTATTGATTTTGATCAAACCTTTGCTCCAGTAGCCAGACTGGAAGCCATAAGGATGTTCTTAGCCTATGCAACCTATCAAGGATTCAAGGTTTACCAAATGGATGTCAAGTCAGCATTCCTAAATGGTAATCTTCAGGAAGAAGTCTATGTGGAACAGCCTTCAGGTTTTGTTGATCCAACTCTACCTCATCATGTCTATAGACTTAGGAAAGCTTTATATGGGTTAAAGCAAGCCCCTAGGGCTTGGTATGAAACCCTATCTAGTTTCCTCATTGAGAACAAATTCTCAAGGGGGAAAATAGATAAGACTCTATTCCTTAGGGAATCTAGAGGCAAAGTCATACTAGTCCAAATATATGTAGATGACATTATATTTGGGTCTACTGAAAGCAGCCTTTGCAAAAAGTTTGCAAAACTTATGCAAGGTCATTTTGAGATGAGTAGTATGGGAGAGCTGAAGTTTTTCTTGGGTCTCCAAGTTAAACAGAATGAGAGTGGTTTATCCATTTGTCAGTCCAAGTTCACCCTAGAACTCATAAGGATGTATGGTATGGATTCATCCAGCACCATGAAGACTCCTATGGGGTCAAGTTTGTCTCTTAGCAAGGATGATGCAGGGAAACCTGTAGATGAAACCTTGTATAGAGGGATAGTTGGCTCCCTATTATACTTGACTGCTAGTAGACCTGACATCATGTATGCTACATGTGTTTGTGCCAGGTATCAAGCCTGCCCTAAAGAGTCTCATTTGACAGCAGTCGAAAGAATATTGAGATATCTAAAGGGCACTCCCTATCTAGGCCTCGGGTACCCTAGGAATGGAGATTTTGATCTAACAGGTTATTCAGATGCAGACTTTGCAGTATGCAAAGAAGATAGAAAGAGCACTACTGGAACCTGTCAATTCCTAGGTGGGAGACTAATTTCATGGAGTAGCAAAAAGCAAACCAGTGTGGCTATCTCCACAGCAGAGTCAGAGTATGTGGGTTACAGGAAGTTGCTGTGCTCAACTTCTGTGGATACAACATCAGCTAGAGGACTATGGATTTCAGGTAAGTAGAACTCCACTTTTCTGTGATTCTACAAGTGCTATTTCAATAGCTAATAACCCTGTATCTCATAGTAAAACTAAACATATTGAAATTAAATATCATTTTCTTAGGGAGAATGTAGAAAGAGAAGATATTTTATTAGAATATGTTAAAACTGAAAATCAAGTAGCTGATATGTTTACTAAGCCCCTAGAAGAAGCTAAGTTCAATAGATTCAAAATTGAACTAGAAATGATAAACTTAGAGTAAGTTTACAGAATTAAAATTGGCTATGTAAAAAGGTGTCGACACATAGACAAGTCTATGTCGACATAGTATAGTAGTGTCGACACTTCAGGAAATAAGTTTCGACACATCTAGGATGTTGGTGTCGACACTTCAGAATGTTGGTGTCGACACATGTCCAGTAGGTGTTCGACACATCCAATGTGGTGTCGACACTTAAGTTTTACTCAGAATTTTCTAAGTAAAGTCTCGACAATGTGTCGAGTTATGTTGTGTCGACACATAACCAAGTGTCGACACATAAAATCTGTGACTAAACTTGTGTCGAAACATATGTGTCGAGACATTATAAGTCTGTGTCGACACTTATTGCCAGTGCCGACACATTTTAAGTTAACTATCCTGCATGTTCATCTTCAAAATTAGAAAGGTATAAATAGGGTTCGGTCTTTGTTTGTCGACACGCTTTCAAAGTTTCGAGACCAAAACTACTGTGTCGACACCTCTCTTCTCTCAAGACAAATTCTACAACCCTAATGGCGCCTAAGCTAGAGGAGAACGTCAACGAAGGATATGAGCTGGTGTGCGGCGCTTTCAATGATGCTGATGCAGAAATCAAGGCGGTCGTAACCCTAGTTGCAGATTCTGGGTTAGAATACTTAGTTTCTGAACCTACAAAGATTTGGAAGAAAGAGGTTCTTGAATTCCTAAATGGAGCTGCAGTAGATGAGTCTGGATACAGAATCAAATCCAGAGTTCATGGAACTAAGGTCAAAGTATCACCAAAGAGTCTGCGGAAGATTCTACAGCTTCCAAAAACTCAAGATGATGAAGAGGTTACTGCTTCAAAGACCAGGGAAGCTCTAACCTGGTGTGGTCTTAATTCCACGATGAAGATAGGTTCTATTTTTAACAGGAAAGGGATGAATAGCCAAGGCAAATTCCTCTCTGAGATAGTGGGAAAGGTCTTACTCAGTAAGCCAGGAGGGCATGACAGAGTGTCTGCCTCCATGTTCAATATAATGACAAGAATTATCTTCACTATAAGAACTGATTGGTCAGTTATAGTGTTTGACAAGATTAAGGAAAGTCTGAAGAAGCCCAATCTAGGCAGAATCTTAAGTCTCTACCTAGCTGGTGTGATACCAGAGTTAATGAGTACTGCTGCAGGCAGCAAGATAAATCATATGAGGAAGATGGATCAAAGGATCTTTTCTAGATGGGATAGGGTGTTGTCAAAGGAAATGCCAACCCCTGAGAAGGCAGTTACTGAGAAGGATATTCCTCCAAAGAAAAAGAGAAAAACTGCTCCAGTGGCACAAGAGTCCTCCAGCAGTTCTGAAAGTGAAGAACAAGTTGTTTTCACTCCAGATGACCAAGAGGAAGAGACTGCAGTGAAATCTCCTGCTCCTCAAGAGGCTGCTGAGATCCAGGGGGATCTGCCTCAAGCTAGCCCCATCCACAAGGATCACAGCCAGGGGGAGCCTCCAGTTGTAGAAGAACCCTCTACACTGGAAAGTGAACAAGCCACTACCATCATACAAGAGGTACTCACTGACCTAAGTACTTTAGAATATCTTATAGAAGATGCTGATTTATCTGATGTTCCTCAGCAAACTCAGCTGGATAGTCCAGTACCAGATGTTGTTGACGATGACACATCTGCTGTATAAGTGATTCCTGATCCAGTGGTTGAAGAGCAAAGACTGTCTCCAGCTCCTTCACCACCAGAATACACAATGGAAGATTTATTCCTGAATCTGGATCAAGCAGATTTTGACAAGGAAACAGATGATACTGAGAATAAGAATGCTGCTGCTGAGGGGGAGCAAGTGCAAGTTCTGGAAGAGCCTATAAGGCAAGAAACTGAGAAGGCACTTGATGTGCAACCTGAGAAACCTTCAAGCCCTAAGGACAGGGTTGATATAGCCAGCACTTCTGCCTCTGAAGATGAGGAGAGTGCTAGGGCAAAGAAGAAGAAACTATATGTCTTCAAGAGAAGAAGTCAAAGTTATAAGAAAACTCTGCAATCTATTGCCCCACAGCCTATAGTTCAGCAAGCTCCAACTGTTGATTATAGTGCTTTAATGATTGATATGCAGATTAAATTGGATGAACAAAGAAAAGCCATAGAAGCTTATGTGGATGAAGGGCAGAAATCATTACAATTTGATCTAGCCCAGGACATCAAGTCTATAAGGTTTGAAATGAACCTTAACAAGAAGGAGATGACAGACTGCTTCCACAAGGGTGGCAATGCAGTGGTGTTCTTGGCAACCCACCAGGAAAAGATAAAGGCACAGGTAGATGATATAGCATTGAAGCAAGGATATGTTCTTGAAAATCAGTTAAGAATGAATGACAACTTGACTACTTCACATAATGCTATAGTCACTGAATTGAAGAACAAGGCTGCTGAACCTTCTACTTCTACTGCTGTTAAAGCTGAATTTGACAAAGCCTTTCAAGAAGAAATTTCTGCTGTTAAGTCTGCAATCCAAGCCTCCCAGAAAGCCATCTCTGAACAACTTCAAAAGCTCAAACCAAATAAGATTTCAAAAGGATGATGTCAGAGATCATATGGCTAGAGAAGTCATAAAGGGGGAGAGATTTTTAGTCAAAGCTAGCTCTGATCATGCCAAATGGATATCTAATTCCATCAGAGCTACACTGGGCTATCCTCCACTCTGTGATGATGACAATGTTGCTAAATCTGGGATTCAAACTGCATATCTTGGAGTTGAGCAACCAGAGGTAGCTCAAGTGATCTATCCTCCACCAGATTTTGACATGGTGCAAGCTGATATTCATCAGATGTATAGCCCAACTGAAGGGAAGTCTAATGTTATTCTGGATAAAGTGGTTCAGCCTATTACTGAAGCCATGCAAGAGGCATTACAGAAGGAGGAAGAGACAAGGTTGTCTAAGAAGAGGTTTAGGGAACAAGCAGAACAAAGGCCAGACTTTGAACAGTGGAGCCCTACCTCTAGGAATATAATATTAACTGCCTGGAAAGCTGCCAAGGATAACACTAATGACAAGAACAAGTGGTTTTCTGAAGCTGAATGGAGAAAACATGAGATCAGGCAGGAAGCAATAGTTCAGTATAGAAGGAAGGCAAAGATGGGAAAGCTACCTCCTACTGCAGTGGAGCCTAGCAAGTACTTTCCTAAGCCATACCATTATTTTGAGAGACAGAAGATTAAAGCTGAAAAGCTTAAAAAGAAAGATCTAAAAGGCAAGAAGCCTGCTGATGCTGAAACTTCTGATGCACCTGTCAAAGCTCAAGTTCAAGCTGGCAAGGGAATAATTATCAAGGATCCTGAACAGAAATAGTTTAAGAATTTACTTGAAGATTATATTGTAATCTTTTGAATGTAAAACATTTTTGTAAACTACTGAGAATGTATAAGACAAATGTTACAACAATATATGATCAATATATTTCATGTTTGTTCTGTGAATGTGTCTATTTCTTATTTGTTCTGAAATGTTGAATTTGTATACATGTGAAATTAATACATGTTTATGTTTACCCTGCGGAATATAACCTGCTTTACATCATTTTGTAATTTTTTTTTAATTATGAATGGTGTATATCATTGACTAAGGGTTATGACTTCTCCAAATAGGGGGAGATTGTTGGGTACATTGGTTAAATGTACCTGATTTGAAGAAGCCTCACCCAACTCAATGATATACATCATAATGTATTTGATGTATGTTGAGTTTACTTGTGCAGGTTAAGTAATCACTGGACTGAAGCAAAAATTTTCTAAGTCCATGTGTCGACACCCAGAGGGAAAGTGTCGACACTTAAGAAGGCTTGTGTCGACACCCAGACAAGCAGTGTAGACACTTGGAGTCATTGTGTCGACACCTGGGATGCAGAGTCGACACCAGACAGAAAGTGTCGACACAAGGAGCTGTGTCGACACTCAGTGAAGAAAAGTACAGACAGAAAGTGTCGACACAAGGAGCTGTGTCGACACCCACTGAAGCTGTGTCTACAATAAAAAGTGTCGACACCCAGAATAATGTGTCGACACAACAAGAAGAGTCAGCACTTGAAGAAAGTGTCGATACCAAAAACAAAGTGTCGACACTCAACAGAAGAGTCAACACATGAAGTAAGTGTCGACACCTAGAACAATGTGTCGACACTCAGCTGAAGACTCTACACTTGAAGAAAGTGTCGACACAAGGAGCTGTGTCGACACTTAACAAAGAACAGAATTATCTCCAAAATATTCTAAGTACAAGTGTCGATACTAAGGGAATGTGTCGACACTCAGCTGAAGTCTCAACAGAAGAATCAAGTGTCGACACAAGGAGCTGTGTCGACACTTAGCAAGTATCAACATAGAAGACTATGTGTCGACACCAAGAAGCAGTGTCGACACTTAACAGATTCAACACAAGAGGTTGTGTCGACACAAAGGTGATGTGTTGACACTTAGAAGAATACAGCTAAAGATAGATGATCAAGTACTTGTGTCGACACTCAATTTCAGTGTCGACACCTGAAGAAGAATCTGTGTCGAGACATACAAGGAGTTGTGTCGACACCTTGTAGACTTGTGTCGACACTTACACAGCATGTGTCGACACTTGGACTATAAGCGTCGACACTTAAAGACAGAAAGTCTCGACACTTTCAGACAGTTAGAGATTTTCAAGAAATGACTGGATGACTTGACAGCTGCCGTTCCAGCCGGTCTACAGCAC
Organism: Platanthera guangdongensis; assembly: GCA_039583875.1. Taxonomy (NCBI): domain Eukaryota; kingdom Viridiplantae; phylum Streptophyta; class Magnoliopsida; order Asparagales; family Orchidaceae; genus Platanthera; species Platanthera guangdongensis. The sequence continues at coordinate 98,848,676 of CM077147.1, read as the reverse complement.
CTGTCAGAGATGTCAGAAGACAGTTATGAACCGGACCAGCCGGTTACCATGAAGAAGGCCTATAAATAGGCACCTATAGTTTACAGAAACCAGAGAGTTCAGATTGTTGAAAAACAAGTTGTTAAAGTGGTACATAGAGTATCAACACAAGAAGATCTTGCAGTCCAAGTGCAGATCTAAGAAGTTGGAGAAAGAGGGCTCCATCCAAGAAATCAGTCTTTGGAACTAGGCTGAGAAGAAGGGTTCAGATTTATTCTGAATTCTAAGTGGCAGAGGTCAAGGAACAACTGCAGAAGGATTCATTCTTATTCAGTTCTACTTTCAAGAAGTTTTGAAGAAAGCTAAGTCAGATTGGATCCAGCTGAGTTCTTCCAAGAACTCATCAAGAAACTCTCAACTCCCCTCTCTTGTTTTTGAGTTGTAGAGTTAATATTTGTAAAATCATTTTAACTTGTAGGATCCTTTGGATCTGAGTGAATTGTAAGCCTGTATTTATAAAGGCTGAGGGTAGGGCTTGAGAGCCTGAGTGTAGGAGATTGAAATCTCTGAGTGTAGGCCTTGTTGGCTGAGTGTAGGCCTTTATTGGCTGAGTGTAGGCCTTTGTGGCTGAGTGTAGGCTTTGGAAAAAGCTGAGTTGTAAGGCCTTGGGCCTGAGGAGTAGGAACCAATTTGGGTTCTGAGATAGTGGAGGAGTTTGACCGAATCTAGTACACTGCTAGATAGACGAAAGGGGAAAGTGGATGTACCCAAAGCTTGGGGAACCACTATAAATCACTGTGTATGCTGTGCTGTGATTGTTATTTGCTGTGTATGCTTTGTTATTGCTGTGCAAAAGTAGTTAGAAATCTGTGATATAACTGATTGCTGCCATTAAAGTTTAATAAGGATTAGGTCACCTATTCACCCCCCCCCCCCTCTAGGTGTTTAGGTACCAAATCTTTCATATGGAGAGTTCAGCAGGCAGGCGAACTCGGCAAGATGAGGAGGGAAGCATACCTTCGCCGGGCAGAATGGGGGGAGCGCATCGAGGCCCCTCCGCAGGAAGAAGACCTCGAAATCTTTGTGGATGAAGAATTTGTGGAGTTCGGCGTCGTTGCCGGACACGGCCGGCGGGCGGTACACCTCCTCGCCCTTCTGCTGATGCGAGTAGGGGATGTTGCCGAGATCGCCCTTGATGAAGGCGATCTTGGTCATCCAGGTGTGGTGCTTGTTCGCGATCTCACGAACTTTGATTAGCGAGCCGCCAAAGTAGGCGACCCCGTCCGGCATCGCCTTGTAGGAGAAGAGCTTCCTGAACACCGTCAGGTTGAACTTGATCTTGTCCCGCCGGAGGTAACTCACGAACGCCACCATCATCACGATGGCGTTGGAGTTCAGCTGCGCGGGGACAGCCCCGTAGTACTTCAAGATCTGCCGGATCTCCGGCCACAGGGGAAGGTGCAACCCCACCTCGAAATGCGAGATTAGGAAGGCGAGCTCATCTTCATAAAAGGTGTTGATGGCCTCGCCCGTCCTCGGCCTGCGCGACTCGAAACCCGACGGCACGTGCTCCGCCATGAATTCAGCGAGCTCCTCCTCGCTGGTGTGCCCCTCGAAGAAGCAGTAGTCCGTGAAGTGTTGCACGCACTTGGAGCGGCCATCGGCATCTGGATTGGTCTTGCCCATATTCGCAGGAAAAAAGCACTACGCGAGCAGGGAAAGAGGAGAGCACAGAGAAAGGGAAGCAAAGCAACAAAGGCACAGTACGGGGGGTAGGTGAGGGGGGGCTATTTATAGGAAAAGGAATCTGGGGCGGGCCGTCAAACCAACTCAGCTCGCCGCCCCAGCTCACCACCCCAACTCGCCACCCCAACTCGCCGACTTCCGGCGCATCCCGACCAAGGCTAAGTCGAACATTGCGGCATTTTATTCAAGTAATATGATTAAGAATATTCTAAGAGTTGTTTATTACAGAAATAAAGTTCGGGAGTAAAAAAGACGGGGCGCGCAAACAGGGAGAGCATCGGGGTGCGAGTACCGGTCGGCTCGGCAAAGGAGCCGCCCAATTACCTACCCCGGCTTCGCGACCCCCGCCCCCCAGGCTTCCGCGCATGGAGCAGCTCGCGAATCCTTCCGGAATTCCTCTGCGCAATCGAGAGACCGTCATCTATCTCGTCCAGGAGCCGGGAGGGGGACATCAGCTCGCCGGCTTGGCCGTGGCGCACCTCGTCATCAAGACGCGCATAGACGCGCTACAGCGTCTCGTTGACCCCCTGCACCTCACGCAGTCCGCACACCAACTTTTTGAGGAGCCTGACCTCCCTCATCGTCAACTCGCCTTAATCCACATCAGGACCCAGGTAAGAGTCCAGCAAGCTCGGGGAAGGGAGGGGAGAATAGTGGGCTGCCCGTGAGGATTCCTCGGCAACCGATTGACTGGGAAGAGCTGTGAAGACAGGTGTTAGCAAAGAAAGGCAGGAAAAACTCATGAAGAAAGGAGTCAAGCAAGACTGACCTGAAGAGCTCGGCAGTTCAAAGGAGATGCGGGGAGGACTGAACCTGAGATCCTTCCCGCGACCCGGACTGCAAGCCCCAGGCGAGACGAGCTCAAATCCCAGGGTGGGAATGGTCCCCAGACCCTCCCCCGCGACCACGTCAGCTTGGCGAGGAGGGGAGGTGCACACTGGCGAATTCGGCCTCTGCGAGCTCACAGGCAGGATTCCAAAGAGCAGAGGCGGGTCCCGGGGATGTCTATCCGGTGCCGAAAAGCGCGAGTTGGCGAGCGTGGTCTCGCCTCGCGGTGTGGGCTCTCGCGGCGCGACGCCCTCGCCATCTGGTTGACCGTCCAGGTCGTCGCCAACTACGACCACCTCTCTATCCTTCTCAAGAATAGTTCGGGTGGAAGAACCGGTCTCGCGAGCCTGGGTGGCCCTCAGGTCGTTGAAAATGGGCTCAGCCGCCTCATGGAATGGCTTTGACTTCTTGGAATTGGGCTCGACAGAATCGGAATGGGGAGCTTTCGCAGGGACCGCCGTCAGAGCGGCAACGCGAGCCGTGGAGGCCTGGCGGGCTCAGTCTATGCGCTCCTGGATCTCCTTAGGAAGAGGCATCTTGGCAGGGCAGCAGAGGGAATGGCAAGAGTCAGGTAGTTGGGCAGGTGCACATATATATAGCCGCAGGTGGCCCCCACCAGAAGATTCCCTCCAACTCGCCAACCAGCGCTCGCTGCACACTTGGGGTTAGATGTTTCTTTCCGAGCTTTGACAAGCTCTAAAAGAGGGGGGATTGTGTACAACCCCGTGTCCGGCGAGCAAGGTCACCAGGGTCTAGGCAGATCGGGCTGAGGACAATAGGCGAGCTCGGCAGTAAAGGGGCGAGCCCGAGCTCGGCATTCGTCGACCAAAGATCGACGATCGGCGACCCCGATCTCGGCGTTCGCCGAGTGAGGCACAACTCGCGTCCTCGCAGTGGAGCTCGGCAGCAGTAGGCGAGCAGAGCATGCCGAGGCGGTCAAAGCTCCCCAACACTCCTGGATGTATGAGGTACTTTTTACTATTTTGCCCCCACTGGTCTGCCCATAGCCCTTCAAAACATCGGAGTTTGGCTGTTGGCAGACCCAACCAAGGGTTTCCTGGTAATTTCAGGTCAGTTCTTCTGGTTATTGGCAGTCCGTATTTCAAAAGCTATAAATAGGCCCCAAGGGGTACCCCAGAAAGGGGTTCTTCCCTGTGCTCTCCTGCTCCAATATTCAAGTGCTTTCTGAGGGTACCTTGGCTCGGCTTCTAGCTAAGGAGGGGAAGCGCTCTGAGATCTTCCGGGTTTGTGGTGGGACCTCCCCCGCCGAGCCCTTGGGTTTGTGTTACCTCGTCTTCTTTGTTGTTTTGCTTGCAGGATCGAAGTAGGCGCGAGACCACCCTTTCCCCAGGGCGAACTCCACGAGAGATCGAGGAATCGATTTCAACAGTGATATTATCACTTCTTACCCAAGCTGATAGGACCGCCTTAAGGAGAACTGGTGCATATAATATATTTGTGGAATAGTTGGGTACTCGTAAACTTAACCCTCATACTGATGACTTGAGTACGTTAAGACAACCACAGTGGCAAATACTAAAGGTAGAATAAGAATTCAGGAAACCCATTTTGGTTGGGTCACGTGCTGATTTTGAAAAATTGGTCGGATAGTAACCTTGAAGGCTTAAGGTATATAATATATTAATTAAGGTAGAAATCCAGGTCTAAGATTGTTAAACCTAAGGATTGCGTGCACATATAAAAGGAATGCACTGTAAATATTAAGGGAATTTAGCCCGAAAGGTATGGGGGCTCATCCTTTTGTTTATTCGGCTAAATTGGTAATAACTTGAATTTCTCTAGACCTGGTTTATAAAACATGTGTCACAAACATAGTAATCTAGAAGACTTGATTAATTCAAATGTTGCTCACATAAAGATGAGGTTTTGCATTCGCATAATCGGCAAAATAATCAACCCTCCCTTGAAGTTTGGGATATACGTAGAGGGTTGCCCGCTTAGATATATTACAACCCTAGAACAAGGAAAGTCCACATGAGACGTTAGAAACTTCCGCGGACTCGTGAATTAGATCATTACTTGGCACAACTTTAAGAGAGTTTGTAATTTCGTCATTGCATTATGACAAGATGTATCCCAAAGATCGAAACAAGTTGCGTATAATCCACCAGAAATCGAAAAAGTGGCCTTTCGATAAACTAAAATCAAGCAGTAACGACGACACAAAAGGTTTTATGTATAATTAAAGGAATGTGTTACCTCAGCAAATCACGTTCCTAGATGCCCTAACACCTTAACCTAATTGACATCACACGCGATTAATATTTATATCATCGGTTAAGGATTTGATTAATGAACTCAGATATATTGCAAGAGAAAACCCATGTGAATAGAGAATTCAGTATAAGTCAGAATGATAGTTGGAAATTCTGCATAGCTGTGGCTCTTAGGAAAGTGACTATGACTTTCACATAATAAATGTGTAGAATTGGGGGAAGTGGAAATGATGATGGATCACTGCAATCTGCGCCTACCTGGCATGCTCAAGTCACAATATTAGAAACATACGGATCAAAATAGAATAACATCATGGTAACGTGAAGGAGTGATTATGGGTCTTAACTATGACTTGATTGGAGCCCATCAAGTAAGGATTGAAATAATTGAGTAATTATGTCTATAACACTAGGGGTATAACAATCCCAGAGAAACTTAAAGTCAAGTGAAAAATCAAAATTGGAAGACATATATTATAGGTATGATCTTTTGGATGTGACTCTGATGATCATAAGAACCAAAACAAAAGTGTTCGATGATGATTTATGGGTGGTGTATTATCTCAAAGAATCAACCCTTTCCAAATTTAAATGGTTTACTCACCCTTATACCTTGGGAGATAGTTAAGTTATAATTAGAAATCTTGATAGGATAACGTCTTGCATTTAAGAATATAATGATTAAGTTTGCTATGGTTATGTATGATTTAGTACTACCTTGTTTGATTCTAAAAGGGGCAGGGATTTGGAGAACTAAACACAATGATGAAATATCATTACTATTCACGCGTACATAATATAGCCTGTCACTTGATCATAATGGTGAACTATAACCTTGAATGACTCAATTAAGCAAAAGCCATTATATTGGAACTTAAGAATTGAAATGAGGTAACTTTATGATAGATAAGATTAATCTCCTATGGCATGACATTAAAAATGTAACGACTCAAAAAAAAATTCAAATGAGGTGGATGATTAGTTGAAACATACGCATAGGTATGATCCCTTGATTATGACAACATCGAGAACTGGGACACATACATTGATAACATCATGATCATTTTAGGAAATTCATGACTATGAAGGGACCAATTTTTGTTTGCTAAGGTGAATACGGTGAAATTACACGAGCAGGAATGAGTGTTTATAAGATTCTGGTTATGATGGAAATGATTTGTGTCAGACCTCACCATTTCTGAAAAGATACGCTTATAAATTTATGATTTAGATTATATGTGAAAAGCGATTGGGAGTCATCTGTATCAACATCAATATCAATACTGATCGCTTAATGTACGCTTGAAAGGTGAACACTCTATAATCATGTATTACTATTTATATAGAGGTATAATAAGTCATGAATCTGGAAGAAACAATATGATGATCTCTTCATCACATCATAATCTTGGATATTGGTTAATTACTATGCATAAGTTGGATCTTCGTCATAAATGATATTACGATAACTTGTATTGGAAGAATCTATATGGTATAAGATATAAGGCATGATGCGATTCTAGAAGAGAAATATGAGATTTATGTGCTCAATTCTACATATAAGATTACTAATTCTCACGTACTTGGTGATCCTTGTTCGTAAGGGACATTAAACCAACCTATGATTAAGGTTTATTTAATGATAATGTGTCAGAAGACTTGGAAATTTGCTCACGTAACCTTGATTATGAATATCACAAAGTATAATGAAAATACACTTGGAAGGGACGGTTACCACTGATAGAGTTTTCTTATAAAGAACATACGCGAGACAAGTATTGAAATGAGTCCTTATAGAGCTTTGTATGAGAAGAAGTGTCGGACGCCGCTATCTTGGGTTTAGGATGTAGACACGAGGACTCTTAGTTCTGATTATATGAAGGATACAGAGGCACAAGAAGCTCTGTCCTCGATACATGGGGCCATACTTGATCCTGGAGCGGATGGACCCCTTAGCTTACCGACAGCAGCTGCCACCGGAGATGAGTATCCTACACGATATCTTCCACATCTCCTCGCTACGAAGATCTCTCCATCGGCCAGAGCAACATATTACCGCTATAGTAGGCCCGATAGATCCTGATAGATCAGCTCGTTTAGAACCGATCCGGATCAACGATACAACGGTCCGAGTGTTGCGGGAGAAGAAGGTTCACCTAGTAAAGGTAATGTGGTTCAACCACGGATGGGAGAAGCACACCTGGGAGTCGATGGACCTGATTCAAGAACAACACCAAGTGTTATTCACTTTAGGTAACGCTTTAATTAATGCTTGAAGTATACTTGAAAACCCCGTATACCCAAACTTGAATTTCGGGGACAAAATTATTCTTTTGTTTATTGGAATTTGTAACATCCCATGTTACTTCCTGACCCCTTAATATTCAGATTGGGTTGGACATGGGGTGGGTATTAGGGAAATTAGCTAGGTTTGACCCTAAGTAGTAGGTTGTAGCTAGGTGGGGCCCACTATACGGACCTAAGTTAAACTAGGTCAAAATAGCCTAAATAGGAACCCTAACCACACCATGACCCCACCACATTGCCCTAAACCTAAAATAATCTAAGTGGACCCTAAGGCATATCACTAGGTTAACCCTTTGACCCTAGTTGTCCAAAGTCAATCATGACCCTAAATTGGTCAAACCTATACCTATAGGCCCAATCAGCCCAATTTCAGTAGGCAAAATTTTGGGTGACACGGCCTGGGACACGGGCGTGTCCCAGGGCGTGTCCTGCTCAGGTAAAAAGTCGTCGAGCGTTTGACGAAATGTGTTCGACGAAAAGTGTTCGGGAAGAACATGCCAGATGACACAGGCGTGTCTGGACGACGTGTCCCCCTGCGTTCGATGATCGACGAAAGCTACTCGACGATTGTAGCGTGTTCCCTCTGCGTTCGACGATCGATGAAAGCTGTTCGACGATTATCACGTCCCCTGAGTTCGACGATCGACGAAAGCTGCTCGACGATCGTCGAGTGACCCCGCGTTCAACGATCGACGAAATTTGCTCGTTCGACGATCGTGAAATCCTGCGTTCGACGATCGTTGAATTTCAAGTAAGAGGTAGAGGCCACTTGGTCTTGGTTTCTTCTATCCAAAAAGGTGCTAGCCGGCCTCCTCAGTAAAATCCAGCAGACTTTTGCACTATGGTGGCCACTTGACACCAAGGGTGAAGTCTCCAAATCCCCCAAATCGAGCTCACCTTGGTTGTATCTCCCTATACAACCACTCCCATCTTAAATCAAGCCCACCATCAGCTTCAGTGAGTGGAAACGAGTGGAGAACAAGTCCTGGAGCAAAGCTTTTGGTAAAGGATCGGGATTTTGAGCAAGAGATCTCCGGAGCAGCTCATCCATGGCCAATCGCTGTAAATCTCACTGCCGTGCCGCCATTCGGGTTCGTTTCACCGTACCTCTACCAGTACAAGAATCCTAGATCAACTAGGGGAGATATCGGGCTCAATTGATCCCAATGCCATGGGAGAAATGGGAGAGTTTTCAAGCTTTTTCTTATCGCTCGGGATCGCCATCGCCGTCATCTCCCGCCGCCTCATCACCGGCAAAGGATAGCCACCACCACCGTGAAGATGATGGCACTGTTGGCCCGGGGTGGTGCTGCCTCAGGTGGCCGTAAATGGCCCCGCAATATCCCCCAGGTCGGCTTGATCTCAGCCGTTGAACACTTGGGGAAGATGAAAGGATGCCGTCTAAATCGCTTTAAGATTCGTGCTGCATTTGTTTTTATTAAAATCAATTTAATTCTGTTATTATTTTAATGAAATGAAATTTCATTTCTATCACACTATTTCAGTAATATTGCATGTCAAATATAGGGCTCTTAGAGCCATTTCCAGAGGGTGACATGAACATGAAATATGTAGCCCCTTGTGTTAACTTTAAATTTCCACCCTTAACTTGAGATTTGGTCCAGTGTTCTGACCTATAGTACCATTTTTCTAAGGTTGGTACTTAGCTAGGGCAGAACTTCAAAATGATGCCCAAGTCAAACCATTCATCCCAAAGGCCCAAAATTTTGGGTGCATGCATGTTTATGGCTTGGTTAACCCCTGTACAAAAATGAGAATTTTTTGGAAAACATTTTATATAGTTTTTACTAAAATACCCAAAATGAAATAATTGAAATATTTGTAGTTGTGCAACTCCCAATGGCCCAAATTTTGTTGGCAAGTCCTTAGGTACATTATAAGTGTATGTTTTAAGTTTCAGAGAATTTGGACCAATTCATGTTGGGTAAACCCACTTGCATGTGTTGGCTTGTTATAGGCTTGGTGTGCATTTAGCCTAAAATGAAATAATGTGTATTCAGCCAACTTGGAAGATTCAAAAATCATGATTTTCATTATGGAGACACATGAGGGTGTAATACACCACTCATAGCAATGATGGGATTTTTGGGAACAAAAATCCCATTATTTTGAATTTCTGAAAATTTGGTCCTTTTTAGAAAATAAATTTAAAATAGGTTTACCCTTATCATAAAAGGTTCAATTTCTGTTGAGCACTAAGGAGTGACATAATAAGAAGTAGAAATAAATTATATCTCTGTTGGATGAAGTTTAAGTAGTTTAAGGAGCAAAATGACCATTTTACACTTATGGAATTTTGTGTAGAAATGATGGGTATATTCCTTTGAAAAATCTGAGAAAATTCCTATTGCAGTAAATGTATGTTTTATACCTTGTGAAATTATTTCCGAATTTTGTAGTGCAAAATAATGCACTTAGGCCCCATAATGGCATTTTGGTAAATAAGTCAAATTGATCATGGAGAGGCCATTTCAACCTAGATGTAAATGGAAATCTGGACATAACATTATTTCATTATTATCAGGGCTCTGTAATTTAATTAGAATTTTTGAGATAATATTTTATGTACTTTATTTGGAAAATGCTAGATTTGTGGATATAGTATTAAATAGGAATTGATTATAAATCTGAATTGAAAAGGCATGAAATTTTGGTATAATATACCTGGAAGAACCCCTAGGATAGTCGGTTTAATATTGACAATACTTCATGTGCAAAATGACTAGGGATTACATTTAAAGAAATTAATTTAATGGTGTAAGTAATTTGGAAGATTATGGAATTCATCTTGTTCATCATATAGGTCCATACCATCCTAGGATAAATAATTTGAGGCATATGGCCAGAGGAATTTGAAGGTCATATTTGTGGGTGGTATTGGGACATGGGTAAGGGTCTAGCACCGATGTTCGTACTAGTAGGGCCACCAGGAGAGGAATTTGAATAACTAGTAAAGTGAGGATCTTAGTGGAGGAATTAACCCTGGTTGTTCTCCTAGAGGATTCCTTAACCATGTGTGGAAGAGTGCAAGTCCCGTGACAGCAATAATAACGGGGACCGGCGGAAGACCGCCGCGCTCTTAATAACACCTTAAGTCTTTAGGGTCGTTCTAAAGTAATACGAGAGTTGGGGTAAAAATCCGGGGTAGACAATAATAAAAGTAATTATCCTTGAGAAAGGGAACTTTGGGCGTAATCCCATCATAGTTCCTAGTGCCCCTGAGAGCCCTTCACCGGGTATACCCTGGGCAGTCCTGGGATTAACCTTAAATCACTAAGTATAAGAACCCGTAGACAAGAGTAGTTAATATGTTAAGATATTGTGGTTCATTCTCACCCGTGTTTGGTTGGAGGGAGACTTGTGTAACATGCTCACCCGTGTAGGGTTTGAGGGATTTGGAATAAAGGCACTATTGTGCGTTCTCACCCGTGTAGGGTTGGAGGGATTGTGATAAATGCTTACTCGTTTAGGGTTTGAGGGATTCTGGACGGGTTGGTCCTGCGAGCTGAAGGCTCGGGATGAAATACTTGCAAGTGCATAAATTTAGTGGCAGGGCATGCGGTACTGGCCGTTCATCACACCAATGGCAGTACGGTGCACTAGACGGTTGTGAGGATTAGAGGGGCCAGTGGGTTGTTTTACACTGCGGTCTAGAGGATGATCCCCGATAACGCACATCCGACCTAAAAAGACTGACGGGTTGTCAGCAAAGTACGTACGCAAAGACTCTAGAGTGCACCTTGGACGTGTACAGAGGCGTATGAGAGGGGTCTAAGGTTTGGTAGTGTGCATACCGGCCTAGAAGTGGAGACGCCAGCTTCGCTGCCGCCGTAACCACAGCGGTGGTACCCGAGAGTGATGCTAGCTCTCAAAAAGTGGGAACTAAAGGTCTGTGATCACAGAGTCATTGTGTGTGAGTTGCACTTGCCTGTACATAAATTGCATCATAACATTCATTCATATTAGGTCATACGCTTCATAAATCCTTATCATATAAATTAGTATGGGCTCTTTTATATGAGAAGTTAAATTTCCTAGAAACCATAACTTATAAATTTGTATGGCATTTTTATAAGTTAAGGTACTTTTGTGATGGTAGTATAGTGGTATCCTAGTTTTATTTCCCTACTCTTACATTCTGTTCTTTACTTCCTTTACTAGTACTACACTTTACTTGTATTACATACTTAGAACTGCCAGAGTAGGATAATATTATCTATTATAATTTCTAGTTTGTTCTTATCACCTGCTTCCACTTTTGCTACCCCTTTTTGTCCTCTGGTTCGTCCTTTCGCTCGGTGCCTAGGAGCTGTGGGGCGAGGTGCGGAGGAAACGACTTAGTCTTTTTTGACTAATAGTCGGTGACCATACTATTTTAGGAGCTCGTGGAGATGGAGCACCAGCACGACGAGGAGGCAAACTTGAGGAGCAGATACCGCTACCGCAGACTACTACTACTACTGCGCACCCTCAGGTGGGACGAGTTTTGATGTATTAGATTAGCTTCTGCTTTGATTAGAGAGAGAGAGTTGATATGATGTACTGTGCATAAGCCCATATTACTCTTTCATTTGTACTCATTGTGGACTATGTTTCTGTACACTTCATTTTATATATGATATGTACTCTGTGACTTGTGGACTAGTGGATTTGATGTACTGCTACACTTCTATTTCTCATATTGGCCTACAGGTTATATGATTGTAATAGCCGGCAGAATCGACGTGTTGCGGTGTCGATTAACCTGTGCCTTAGTATCACCGTAAGACGGCGGTTCTCAGAATAAGACCGGGAGCCTCCTTGGTAAGGGGAGGGGGGTCTTACACGGTCAGCCATGCTGACCAAATTATAATGATCCTGCCCCCATTTCGGGGCGGTGATGCTCCTTCCTTGCACTTTATTAACACGACCAAACATTATATTAATACATTGCATCATAGGTGTCAGCACGCACGGCCACACGCCCCGTGCTCTCAAGGCACATTCTTGGTGATCGCAGTCTAAGTCTGCCGACTCACCACCGTCCTCGGGATGGAAATCTCTCGTGAGCAATTGGTCTTTCTGGCCACTGCCTAAGACCCTCCATCTATGCCAACGGTAAGTGCCAAGTCACTTTACGTCTCTATAACCGAACAACATAGAGCGGGTACGGTTCCGCCTGACACGTTGCTCACACCGCAACGTTAATTTAAAACGTATGCGCGAGTCAAACTTTCTCGAGTCCCAAATCGTTTACAAACATCACATAACCCAGTTATGTTCAAGTTGGCTCCCAGGTGCACATGATGACAGAACCACGCAACTGCCCAGTTTTCTGGGTGCACCTTGGAGTTAATCCCCAAGGCTCCCTATTGTAATCTACCTTGTAGAAAACCTGAAAAAAACAAACATTCGCACGGAGTCTTCTCCGGCCACTTATGCAATGCAACATCACCGATCCAGACCAACTTGTCCGGGTAGGCTTCACACATCATGCCTATATCCATTCTCGATTACGGATTCTACATGTACACAACGGGGACTATTCATGTCTACCCAAAGGAACGCCTCAAACGCACCGCAAACTGGCGAGAGCGGGCTTCCCTATGCAAAAGAAGTAGAGCTTCACATGCTCAAGTAGAGAATCGTTACCCTAGCATTCTTCCTTGGCACCATGAAAATATAAGCGGATGAAAAGCAGCGCACTCTTCTTGCCTCCGTAGATCCGAAGTCGGTTCGCGATTTGAAGCTCCGAAGCTCCACCGGTGACCGGATCTAGGCTTCTTCGTCCTCCTTTGCTCTCCCCTCTCTCTAGACTTAGAAAGAGAACCACTCAAGTGAAATGAGGGTTTCAAAGGCCCAATCTCGGGTATATCCCAGTAGTAACAACCCCCAACCATCGGATCCCAAACTAAGGAAACAAACGGCTACGATCCGTAGCAGGAAAGTAAAACTTGGGCCGAACATGGCCTGCGACACGCTCGTTTCTAGGGTTGTGTCCCTCATTCGCCGTCAAAATCGACACATTACTAATATTACATGGGTCCCGAACACGCCCGTGTTTAACCTGACACGCCTGTGTTTACACTGACACGGCCGTGTGGTTGGCCGTGTGCCCCCATCGACACAGCCCCGAAAACAACCCGAGACTCACACGGGTCTTGGACACGCCCATGTCCTATTTGACACGCCCGTGTCAATTCCAAACATGCCCGGGCTCCACGCCGTGTTCACTATCTCGACACTTCATCGAGCGCAGTTCGTCGACCACTAGACAGGGCCTTGGACACGGCCGTGTCCTAGGCCGTGTTCCATGTCTGGACACAACGTCAAGCGAAAATTGTCGACTTCCATGGCAGATCGTCGACACGAGCTTGACACGCCCTGAGACACGCCCTTTTCTCAGGCCATGTTTGATGCTCGATGATCGTTGAATCCAGAATTCGTCGACCTCACGGCCAAATCGTCGACTCGAGCATGACACGCCCTGGGACACGCCCGTGTTTCAGGCCATGTGCCCCTTGCCAAATTCCAAATTTGGCCCAAAATGCCTCCCGTCGCTCTTTTGAGTTTCGGGGTGTTACAACTCTCCCCCTCTTAAAAGAATTTTGTCCTCGAAATTACATAAAGGAAAGAAACATAATACTTAAATGGTACCTGAGTGAAACAACTCCGGGTACTCCTCAAGCATAGTCTGCTCTCGCTCCCAAGAGAGCACCTCTCGACCGCAATTGTCCCAGCGGACCTTGACCGTCCTGATCACTTTATTGCGTAGCCGCTTGACTTTCGAGTCTTCAATACGTACGGGTTTGACATTCGTCGTCAACCCACTATCAACTGGCACTTGATCGACCGCGATCACTTGCATAGGCTCTTGCACAGCCTTTCGTAGCACTGATATATGGAATACATCATATACCACGAAGCTCCACAGATAGCTTCAACCGGTACGTTGCTTCACCAATCCGCTCCAGAACGTCAAATGGTCCAAGGTACCTCGGGCTTAGCTTCTTCAAGCGCCGCACCCGCGAGACACCCTTGAACGACTTGATCTTCAAGTACACCCAATCTCCAACAGCGAACTCCACATTCCTGTGCTTGGCATTATAGTACTTAGCCTGGCGGTCCTGAGCGATTAACAACTTCTCCCGAATGGTTCTCACCAAAGAAGTAGCATCCTCCACTTCTAGTCGCTTATACAACTTTGATTCACCCGTTTCCAACCAGGACAATGGCGTGCGACATTTTCTACCATAAAGGGCCTCGAAGGGCGTCATTTGAATGCTCGCCTGGTAGCTATTGTTGTAATCGAATTCCACCAAGTATAGGTGATCTTCCCATTGCTTTCCAAAGTCCAGGACACACATGTGAAGCATGTCTTCCATTGTCCTATTGACCCTCTTGGTCTGCCCATCCGTTTGCGGATGAAAGGCTATGCTAAAACTTAGCTTTGTTCCCAACATTTACTACACCAGCCTCTAATCATTGGACGTGAACCGCCCATCTCGGTCACTCACGATGCTGCGGGGCACACCAAGAAGCCGTACAATATTATCTACATACAGCTTTGCCAATTTATCAACCGGATCATCCTTCCTATGCGGAATGAAATGCGACACCTTCGTTAGATGATCTACGACCACCCAAATGGCGTCGTTCCCTTTTTGCGACCTTGGCAATCCGTTGACAAAGTCCATAGTAATGTCGTCGAACTTCCACTCCGGAATAGGCAAGGATTTCAAGAATCCTCACGGCTTTTGGCATTCCGCCTTCACCAAGGCGCAAGTTTGACACTTCGCCACGTAGAGCGCCACATCCTTTTTCAGTCCTGACCACCATAATAATTTCTTAACATCGTGGTACATCTTCGTGCTCCCCGGGTGAATTGAGTACTTGGTATGATGCGCCTCGTATAATAATTCCACCAGCAATTTGCCCATGCTTGGGACGCACAGACGACCATCTTTCCAAAGTAATCTGTCCTCCACAATGAATTGGGAATTTAACCCATCCAGAGCCTCTAGCATGAGTTGCTTCATGTGGACATCCATATCCAACCCCTGCCGAATCCAAACAGCCAGGTCATATTGGACTTCAGTCCAATTCAATACTGCTTCAGCACTTGATTGCTTATCAATGCAAAAGATCTCCAATGCCTCTAACTCCCGAACCAACCGCTCGTCATGGACCGACAGCCAATTGGCTTGAGCTGAGGCCCGGCGACTCAACGCGTCCACAACCGCATTGGCTTTACTAGGCACGTAGTGGATCTTGAATGTATAGTCCCCCAGGAACTCCATCCATCTACGCTGTCGCATGTTCAGATCTTTCTGATCAATCAAATATTTCAGGCTCTTGTGATCAGTGTAGATATCTATCTTTACACCGTATAAATAATGTCTCCGTAGCTTCAATGCAAAAATCACGGCCGCTAAATCCAAGCCATGGACCGAATAGTTCCTCTCGTGCACCTTCAGCTGTCTCGAGCCATATGCTATAACGCTTCCATGCTGTAACAGCACACAACCCAAACCACTGCCCGAAGCATCGCTATAAATCTCATAACCTTTGGTCCCACTCGGCGAAGTCAACACAGGCGGAGTGGTCAACCAACATTTCAACTCCTCAAAAGCTCGCACGCACTCTGGCGTCCAAACAAACTTCTGCTCCTTCCTCGTCAAAGTAGTGAGAGGTAACGCTATCCGCGAGAAGTTCTCTACGAAGCGCCTATAATAGCCGGCAAGCCGCAGAAAGCTCCGAACTTCCTCTACCGTAGAAAGCTCAGGCCACCCTCATATCATAACAATCTTCGCCAGATCTACTGCAATACCTTCCCCACTCACTATATGACCGAGGAACGCCACTGAGGACAACCAAAACTCGCACTTTGAGAACTTGGCGTACAATTGATTCCTCCTTAGTGTCTCCAAAACCAAATGAAGATGTCTGAAGTGATCTTCCTCACTTTGCGAGTACACCAAAATATCGTCGATGAAGACGATCACAAAATGGTCCTAGTACTCCATGAAGGTCCTGTTCATCAAATCCATGAACACTGACGGCGCATTCGTCAGCCCAAATGGCATGACCGTAAACTCGTAATGCCCGTATCTTGTACTGAACGCTGTCTTATGGATATCACTCTCCCTTATCCTCAGCTGATAGTAACCAGACTTGAGATCCAACTTAGAGTACACCGTCGACCCGACCAACTGATCAAAAAGATCATCGATCCTTGGGATTGGTTACTTGTTCTTTTCTGTTAGCTTGTTTAACTCCCGATAATCAATACAAAGTCTCAAGCTCCCCTCCTTCTTCTTTACAAATAGGACCGGTGCGCTCCATGACGACGAACTTGGACGCACAAACACTTGCTCCAATAAATCTTGAAGTTGCACTTTCAGCTCTGCCATTACCTTAGGCGCTAGCTGATACGGATATCGTGATACAGGCTTCGCACTTGCACTAGCTCAATCGTGAAATCTATCTCCAGTTGAGGCGGGGCTCCAGGAAGATCTGTGGGGAACACATCAGGGTACTCAGCTACCACTGAAATACTATCCAACGTAGGCTTCAACTTTGCAACCTCCACCAGTGTAAAGAACAGCTCTGCACCAACACGAACCGCCTTCACCACCTGACGAGCAGACATCAACGTCTTGCTCGACCCTTTCAAGCCCGTAAAAGTCATCTCACGACCTGTTCCCAACTTGACTTCCTTGCGATTTCGATCAATGTATGCTTGCTGCTCCGACAACCAGTCCATACCAAAGATCACGTCGATCTCCCCTAGCGGTAGTAATGACACTTGTAAGTCAAAGTCTTGACTCCCAGACCACAACTAAGTGCAACAGATTCTACCCTCGCGCATTGAGCACCATTGGACCATAACGCATACATTTTGTCTCTTACCATCGAAGGAGGTACTCTGACGCATAATATAATTCCTAAATAAAGGAATGCGAAGCTTCGTTTACACGAACGGTGCGCTCGCCGGATAAACGAAAATCAGAACAAAGCTTAGCACAAGTAGTTCTAAGCTAACATGCACAAGGGCGACAAGTATTTAAGGTTAAACTGCTATAACTTTAAACCATACCTTTCCTCACGGCGGCGTGCTTTCTCTCGGACTTTAGGCACCCACGAGCATAATGCCCCGACTCCCCACAGTTGTAACATGCGCCCGCAGTTTGGCCTGTAGATGCCTCTGAAGCACCGAGAGGAGGGGCAAGACCCAAAGTCCTAGCCTTCTTATACCGCCTACGTTATCCAGACTTTGAGGTGTTCGGCATTTTGAACACCGTTTATTTTGCACTAAAGTCCTCAACTACTCCTCACATAGCTTTCTTCGCCTTCTGAGCTCATTTCCCACACTCTCGGGTCAAGTGCCCTTTCTTTCCACAAGTATGACAAGTTTATGTAGCTTTGCTAGTCGATGTTGTAGCCCCCTTTTCCAGCATTCTGCTGGATGCAGCTCTTATGGGGCTTCCAATATTTGACACCATGTTCGCTGGCATCTGCTGAGTATTCCTCAAGTCTACTTCCAAAGATCTAGCCGACTCCACCAAGGCTCGGAATCCCAATAATTTTGGTCCTAGCAATAGGATTCGCAGCTCGCCACGTAGACCATTATAAAATCTATCGACTATAGCCTGCTCGTTCTCCAACTCAAAGCATGGGTAGCGGCTTATTATAAGAAATGCTTGCAAACATTTGTCAGCTGAGTGCGCTCCCTGCACTAAACTCATGTTCAGCTGCTGCCCCGATGGTCTACCAAATGTCATCTGCTCCATCACGCCACCCGATGTTGAAGTCACAACAGGGGCACAGGATTGTACATTTCTTCCATGTTGTGCATTAGTCACAGCGAACACCGCTTCAACTATCCTTCTTAGGTTTCAGATGAAGGAGGGGTCTCAAACACCTCAACGGGTGCACTATACTCCGCAGAAACCGGACTTTCTGGTGGCCCAGCACCGCTTCTGGTCACCTATAGTTGTACAAAACACCATTAGGCGACCAAGCAAAATTGCAAAATGTAATTATAGGAACACGCAGGTTCCTCAAACACGTGTATTTTCATTCCTAAGTGGACATTCATGGGTTGTTTTGCTGTTATAACGATGACGGACACATTGGTGCTCACCACCGCTTAAAAAGAATTCGCCCACGAATTCATTTTAAGTCCGACCGAAACCAGTAGTCTGATACCAAATTGTAACACACCCTATCCGTCGCCTAGAATATAGCAGAAGGTCCGGCCGGGGCCCGACGCCATATACCACAGATAGACCGAGTGGTCACTTAATGGAAACCATCCAACCAATCCAACGTCCTACACAGAGCATTCTAGCCGAAGCAATTAACATTGTTGCATTAACAAAGAACCCAACACTAGCATGAATGTCCACTAATACGCCAAAAGGAATGAAATACAAATACACAAGTATTGGCCTTAATGCCTTACAATTGTTTTCCTCATATTACATGTTTTCCATACCTCGGCACGCAGGCCGGCCATACAAGAATAAAAGAAAACACTCAAAAAAAATTAGGCCTTCGAGGGCCGGCTCAGCAACTTGAGCTTTAGCCCGCTATTTACCACTCGGCTCCGCAGCACCTGCAAGCACAATCCACCAGAACGGTGGCAAATCAAAGCAACGGTCAGCCATGCTGACCAAATTATAACGATCCCGCCCCCAATTCGGGGCGGCGATGCTCCTTGCCTGCACTTTATTAGCACAACCAAGCAGTATATAAATACACTGCATAACAGGGGTTGGCATGCACGACCACACGCCCCGTGCTCTCAGGGCACATTCTCGGTGATTACAGTCTAAGTCTGCCGACTCACCACCGTCCCCGGGACGACAATCTCTCGTGAGCAATTGGTATTTCTGGCCACTGCCTAAGACCCTCCATCTATGCCAACGGTAAGTGCCATGTCACTTTAGGTCTCTTTAACCGAACGATATAGAGCGTGTACGGTTCCGCCTGACCCGTTGCTCACACCGCAACGTTAATTTAAAACATATGCGCGGGTCAAACTTTCCCGAGTCCCAAATTGTTTACAAACATCACATAACCCAGTTATGTTCAAGTTGGCTCCCAGGCCCACATGATGGCAGAACCACGCATCCGCCCAGTTTTTCGGGTGCACCTTGGAGTTAATCCCCAAGGCTTCCTGTTGTAATCTACCTCATACAAAACCCGAAAAAACAAACATTTG
Organism: Platanthera guangdongensis; assembly: GCA_039583875.1. Lineage (NCBI taxonomy): Eukaryota > Viridiplantae > Streptophyta > Magnoliopsida > Asparagales > Orchidaceae > Platanthera > Platanthera guangdongensis. The sequence continues at coordinate 98,829,350 of CM077147.1, read as the reverse complement.
CACGGATTCTTCTCCGGCCACTTATGTAATGCAACATCACCGATCCAGACCTACGTGTCCGTGTAGGCTTCACATATCATGCCTATATCCATTCTCGATTACGGACTCTACATGTACACCATGGGGACTATTCATGTCTACCCGAAGGAACGCCTCAAACTCACCGCAAACTCGCAAGAGCGAGCTTCCCTATGCAAAAGAAGTAGAGCTTCACATGCTCAATTAGAGAATCGTTACCCTAGCATTCTTTGTTGGTGACATGGAAATGTAAGCGAATGAAAAGCACCGCACTCTCCTTGCCTTCGTAGATCCGAAGTCGGTTCGTGATTTGGGGTCACAAAGCTCCGCAGGTGATCGGATCTAGGCTTCTTCTTCCTCCTTTGCTCAGCCCTCTCTCTAGACTTAGAAAGAGAACCACTCAAGTGAAATGAAGGTTTCAAAGGCCCAATCCCGGGTATATCCCAGTAGGAACAACCCCCAACCGTCAGATCCCAAACTAAGGAAATGAACGGCTACGATCTGTAGCTGGAAAGTAAAACTTGGGCCGAACACGGCCTGCGACACGCCCGTGTCTAAGGCCGTGTTCCTCATTCGCCATCAAAATAGATGCGTTATGAATATTAAACGGGTCCCGACACCCCCGTATTTAACCTGACACGCCCGTGTTTACACTGACACGGCCATGTGGTTGGTCATGTGCCCCCACCGACACAGCCCGGAAAACAACCCGAGACTCACACGTGTCTTGGACACGCCCGTGTCCTATTTGACACGCCCGTGTCAAATCCGAACATGCCTGGGCTCCAGGCCGTGTTCACTATCTCGACACTTCGTCGAGCATAGTTCGTCGACCACCCGACACGGCCTTGGACACGTCCGTGTCCTAGGCCATGTTTTGTGTCTCAACACAACGTCGAGCGAAAATCTTCGAATTCCCTGGCAAATCGTCGACACGAGCTCGACAAGCCCTGAGACACGCCCGTGTCTTAGGCCGTGTTCTATGCTCGACGATCGTCGACTCCAGAATTCGTCGACCTCACGGCTAAATCGTCGACTCGAGCCTGACACGCCCTGGGACATGCCCGTGTCCCAGGCCGTGTGCTCCCTACCAAATTCCAAATTTGGCCCAAAACGCCTCCCATCACTCTTTTGAGTTTCGGGGCGTTACAGATGGCCTATGGGGGGAGAGGCCGACGAGACGAATAGTTGGGATCGTCCCTCCCGCCAGTCACTTTCCCCACTCGCCGCGTAGGAGGAAAGATGTTTTTACCTTTTTACCCCCAAGGGGGATTTTACTCTTCTGTCCCATGTAATGTTACACTTCTACCCCTGGTGGTCTTCATATAGCTCTTCAGGATAACGGAGTTTGGCTGTTGGCAGACCCAACCCATGGTATTTTGGTAATTTCAGGTCGGTTCAGTATGAATATTTCCAGATCAAACTCATAAGCCTATAAATAGACCGACAAGGTGCCTGGAACTGGTTGTTGAACCTTTCCATATTCTTCACCACAGGCAACTGACTCAGCATTGGCTAGTGAGTGGAAGAACTTCAGTTTCTTCCGGGTAAGAGATGGGAACTCCGAGATGAGACCCCTCGGTCTGTTTTTGAGTCTGCGACCCACATCACGAGGGTGGTTCAAGATGAGTAGGTGCAGGCTGCAACCTCTCGTCCGGACTCTAGGAAGGATCGGGTAGCTGGTTCTAACATTTTTGGTACGGTGAGCGTGGACCGCAGCCCTTAGAGAAGAATCTTCAGCAACCTCTCGTCCAGCATCTTCACAAAGAAGGAGACGGAGATGGGTCGGATAACCCGGGAGGATTCATTGGAAGGAAGAGTTCATGGAGTCAATTAAAGGCATCATGTATTTGCTGCAAGGGATCTCGTGACAGGGGGATTGTTCAACCCCGCTACCTCAAGTGCCTGCTCTCATGCTGCAAGAAGTTCTCTTCTCGGCGCGAGTGGAAGAAGATCACCCGGGGCGACGATCGGGGAAGGAAGTGATGGTGGAAGGAGGCGTGCGAGACATGGCGGGAAGGGAGCTGTTCCCCAGCCCTGCGAGAGCCGTCTCGCCAGGGGAGGTCATCACGCGAGTAGGGGCGGCGAGACTAGTGGCGAGAGGGTTGCCTTTTTGAGAGTTGATCCTGTTTGCTCCCACCCCAGAAGGATTCCGGAACCCGAGATGAACTACAATGTGGGGAAAGATGATCCCCTCCATCACTTACAGTGTTTCGAGGACGCGGTCTCGATCAGGCCCATGACGAACGCGTTCAAGTGCTGTCTTTTTGCCATCACTCTGAAGGTCAAGGGTTGGGACTGGTTTCACCATCTCCCAACAGGCTCGATATACTGATTCGAGGACCTGAGCAGGATTTTTTAGCTACGATTATCAACTTCAAAGAAGAGGAAGAAGAACCCAGTGTCGATCTTTTTGATTTAGCAGAGGGCAGACAAGTCCCTAACTCAGTATGTAGATATATTTCAGGAGGAGATCTTGGATATTCAAGATGTTCCTGGATTCGACCTCCAGATGACCTTTACAGTTGGGCTACGGGAGGGCTTCTTCAAGATGAGCCTCACTCGGAAGGTGCCACTGTCGTTCGAGGGGTTGATGGAGAAGGCTGTGAAGGAAATAGCTATGGACGTGGCGAATTCAGCTTTCGCAAAAAAGCTAGCAAAGCTGACTGAGGTGGACTCAAGTGAATCAGGACGGAGACAGCATGAGGTGAGGAGAAAGGAAGAGCCAAGGGCGTCGACATAACAGGAGTTGGGATAGAAGAAACAGGGAGGCCTAGTCCAAGGGCAAGGGAGAGGATTTCCCCATGTGAGAAGGATCCAACCAGGAGGACCTGGAAGATTTCACCATCAAGGGTGGGGGTACGGTCACATACCACCCTTACCCCCACTGCAGCAAGCTATGACAATCAGCCGAGGGAGGGGTAGAGGCCAGGAGAGAGGAAGAGCAGGTGCAGGAGCTGGGAGGAGGATAAACCATCAAGAAGGGAGACAGGGGGTAGGTATCCTTGCCGTACTGTGACTTTCATGAGGAGGAGGGTCACGCAACGGCTACCTGCACAGAATTCTTATAAATGAGAAGAGCTAGAGGAGCAGAAGAGTAGCAGAGGCTAGTGTGAATAGAGGAGGTGTGGAGAACCGGAGAGGAATATCGATATGTAGATCGAGCGGATGTAGGACACTGAGGGGGTTTTTAGTAATCCATGGGGGGTGGGGATCGAGGCTGCTCGAAAGGCGAGCCTTCATAATATATACCGTCGAAGCGTAGCCTCGATGTCGCAATCTCCTCCCCCGGATGAGAAGATCACCTTTTTGAGAAAGGACATGCCATACCATGAAGACCCCTTCTATGATGCACTGGTGATCCAGACAGCCATTATGAACTTCACGGTATCGTGGATCCTGGTGGACAATGGGAGCTCAGTAAATGTTATTTTCAAAAAGACGTTTAATGAGAGGAGGGTCGAGTCCCGGAGTGTGCTGGCGGCAGATGAACCATTGTTTGGATTCTTAGGAGAGAGAGGAAAGAAGTCGAGGGGGGGAGTGGGACTCTAGGTAACCCTGGGGGGGATATCCAGAAACTGCCGCTTTGTCATAGTGGATGCCCCCAGCAGTTACAATGCCATTTTTGGGCACCCCTTGATCAGTGATTTTAGATATGTTCCGTCATCTTTTCACCAGTGCTTGAAGCTCAACTCCGGAGGTACCCAAATCAGAGTGTGAGGAGATCCGAAGGTGGCCAGGGAATGCTACTTCATGCCGGTGAACACCTTCTAATGGCAGGAAGAGGCTGAGAAGATGGAGAAGATGATGGAGCGATGGCAGCAGGAGCTTGGTGGCGAAGCGGAGGAGAAAGGAGAAGAAGAGGTCGGAGGAGAGGGAGAAGTGGAGATGGTAGGAGGCATTGCGGTGTAGACGAAAATGATGGGAGAGAAGGACGAAGAGATGGGGATGGTAGAGGGGAGAGAAGAAAACGAGGTCAGAGGAGTGGGAGAAGTGGAGATGGTAGGAGGCATTGCAGTGGAGCTGAAAATAGTGGGAGAGAAGAATGGAGAGATGGAGGTGGAAGAGGAGGGGGAGTCGAAGGAAGATAGAAGGAGGAGGAAAGAAAAGAGAAAGGTGGAGAAAGCAGGAGGGTCACAGGAGGGGAGCCCGGCTGGGAAAAATAAGAATCTCACTACTGGAAGGAGAGAACACTAGTAACCAGGAGATGGAGAAGCTTGGGGAGAAAATGGTGGTGACTGTCACTGAGGACAAGGCTGGAGAACATGTTGTGCTGGGAGAGTAGGAGGGAGAGGAGAAACCGTCAAGGCTGAAGGCTGCCGTGGAAGTACTAGAGATGGAGATCCTCACCAAATAAGGAAGGAAAGAGAAGATAAAGGTTAGTGGCGAGCTCAGCCCGGAAGACCAGGAGGAGATCAAGGCATGCGTGCAAAGGAACATTGATGTCTTAGCTTGGAGCGCGGCTGACACGCCAAGGGTCGATGCAGACGTGGCCTATCACCGTCTCAACCTCGGCCCCAACACCTGCCTAGTGCAATAGAAGAAGAGGGCCATCGCCTCTAAGATGGTCGGACTCATTAGAGAGGTGGTAGAAAAGCTACTTAAGGCAGGGTTTGTGTCTGCCTGTAAGTATCCAGGGTGGATAAGCAATGTTATAATGGTTAAAAAGGGGGAGGGTAAGTGGATTATGTGTGTAGATTTCTCTCTTTTAAATAAAGCATGCCCTAAGGATTACTACCCCCTTCCTCAAATAGACGTGCTGGTTGACTCAGACATCAGTTTCTCACTTATGAATTTTTTAGATGAGTTTTCAGGATAACATCAAATACACATGCACCCTACGGACGTCAAGGCCGTCACCTTCATCATGGAGGATGGGTGGTTCTATTTTAAAATGATGCCCTTTGGGTTGAATAATGCGGGGCAACCTACCAAAGAATGATGTCTTGGATCTTCCGAGAGTAGAAAGGAAGGAACCTTGAGGATTATGTGGATGACCTGATGATCAAAAGCAGGGACCTCAGATATCATGTCTCGGATCTTGAGGAATCCTTTGGAACCTTATGAAAATAAAAAATGAGGCTCAACCCCCTAAAATGTGTTTTTGGAGCCAATAGGGGAAAGTTCCTAGGGCATCTTCTCACCCCATCAGGAGTAGAACCCAATCTCGATAAGATAAGGAAATTCTAGAACTGGAGTCTCCCAGAAATGCCAAGGAAGTTCAACGTCTCACCGGCAAGCTAGCTGGGCTGAGCAGGTTACTCTCTCGAGCCGTGGAAAAATACTCGTCTTTCTTCCGAACGTTAAGAGGGGGCAGGAAGTTCGAATGGACCCCCCGAATGCGAAAAGGATTTTCAGGCTCTAAAGCAGTGGCTCAGCCAGATGCCTCTACTCTAGGGGCCAAGGGAGGGGGAAGTCTTGTTATTATACTTAGGAGTAGGGACTGGGGCCATGAGTTCGGTTCTCGTACGAGAGGAAGGAAAAAAGTAATTCTCGATCTATTACGCGAGTAGGGTCCTAAATAAGGCAGAGCTCGGGTACCCCATCCTTGAAAAAGTAGCATTGGTCTGCATCATGTCGGCCAAGAAGCTTACAAAAACCTGAGTGGATTCCTATAAGGGTGGTAGAAGAGTGGATGTACCCAGGTTGGGGAACCACTATAAAATTTCCTGTGTCGTCTGGTTGCCCCTTTTATTTTTGTTCTTGCTGTGCTTGTGTTTTTAGGACTGCTGTCTGCTTATTTATTTAATTTTAATTCTGCACCTTTTAATTACAGCAGAAGCTGTAATAGTTTTATAAGGACCTTCAAATACTCTATTCACCCCCCTATAGAGTAAATTAGATCTAACACATCACTTTCATTTTGTATGGGGAGAGATCACCTGCCGGCATGGGCTGCCAGTGGCCATCGTGACTGATAACGGGCCATAATTTGCTAGTAGGGAATTCGTCGACTTCTACATCCGGCTGGTTATAGACCACTGTTTTGCCTCGGTTCATCACCCGTGGAGCAATGGACAGGTGGAAGCCACAAATAAGATCATTATTAACCTTTTGAAAAATAAAGTGGAGAACCTGAGGGGGAGCTGGGTGGAACGCTCCCTTCAGTCCTCTAGGCCTTGAGAACCATACTGAACACCACCATAGGAGAGACCCCCTTTAAGCTCCCTGATTGCTCGGAGGATGTCATAAAAATAGAGTTCGAAGAAACATCACCAAGAGTAGCCATTGCAAGAGAGGGAGAAGAAGGATGGATGACAGAGAATATGGAAGAGCAAGAACTCTCTCTTGATCTCGTGGAAGAGCTCAGGGATTTGGCAATGATCCTACTGGAGGAGCTCAAGCGCTAGATGGAGAGATACTTTGATAAGCATATAAGGATCAAGCAGTTCCAGAAGGGTGATCTGGTTCTCAAAAAGGTGGATACAGCAGGTATAGGGGCCTCCGTAGGAAAGCTCAAACCAAATTGGGAGGGTCCTTTTGTAGTAAAGGAGGTCTTGAAGTCGGGAGGGTACCACCTCCAAGATGTGGACGTGGTATCCCTTGATCGTGCCCAAAGTGGCGATCACTTAAAAAGATTTTATGCATAGCACTCTTTGTTCATTACGTTTTTTATTGCTCAATACTTGCTATTTTGATGTGACCTTCCGATATGATGGAATCGCAGGTGTCTCTTTTCATGACATTAAAGGTGAAATGGATACATGGACACCCCGAGCATACCTACTGACCAGGCTCTCATCTAGCTGGTATGGTTGTAGGCTCACTTGGTGGTTGTAGATGATTTGGAGAGGATACCTCGAGCAGACCCGCTGACCAGGCTCTCATCAAGCTGGCAGGGCTGTAGGTTCACTCGGTGGTTGGTGATGATTTGGAAAGGAGACCCCGAGTAGACCCGCTGACCAGGCTCTCATATAACTGGCAGGGTTGTATGCTTAATCGCTGGTTGGTGATGATTTGGAGAGGAGACCCTGTGCAGACCAGCTGATCAGGCTCTGATCTAGCTGGTAGGCTGTAGGCTCACTCGGTGGTTGGAGTTGATTTGGAGAGGAGACCACGAGCAGTCCCGCTGACCAGGCTCTCATCTAGGTGGCAGGGCTGTAGGCTCACTCGGTGGTTGGAGAAGGTTTGGAGAGGAGACCCCGAGCAGACCCACTATCCAGGCTCTCATCTTACTAGCAGGGCTGTAGGCTCACTCGGTGGTTGGCGATGATTTGGAGAGGGGACCCCGAGCAGACCTACTGACCAGGCTCTCATCTAGCTTACAGGGCTGTAAGCTCACTCGGTGGTTGGAGTTGATTTGGAGAGGAGACCCCGAGCAGACCCACTGACCAGGCTCTCATCTAGCTGACAGGGTTATAAGCTCACTCAGTGGTTGGAGATGATTTCGAAAGGAGACCCCGAGTAGACCCGCTAACCAGGCTCTCATCTAGCTAGCAGAGCTGTAGGCTCACTCGGTGGTTGGAGATGATTTGGAAAGGAGACCCCAAGCAGACCCGCTGACTAGGCTCTCATATAGCTGCCAGGGCTATAGGGTTACTCGGTTGTTGGAGATAATTTAGAGAGGAGACCCCGAGTAGACCCACTAACTAAGTTCTCATCTAGCTGGCAGGGATGTAGTATCACTCGATGGTTGGACATGATTTGGAGAGGAGACCCCGAGCAGACCCACTAACTAGGATCTCATCTAGCTGGCAGGGTTGTAGGCTCACTCGGTGGTTGGAGATGATTTGGAAAGGAGACCCCGGGCAGACCCGCTGACCAGACTCTCATCTAGCAAGTAGGGTTGTAGGATAAATCGGCTGTTGAAGATGATTTGGAGAGGAGACCCCGAGCAGACCCACTGACCAGGCTCTCATCTAGCTGGTAGGGTTGTAGGCTCACTCGGTGGTTGGAGATGATTTGGAAAGGAGACCCCGAGCAGAAAAGCTGACCAGGCTCTCATCTTACTGGCAGGGCTGTAGGCTCACTCAGTGGTTTGAGATGATTTGTGGAGGAGACCCCGAGCAGTCCCGCTGACCAGGCTCTCATCTAGCTGACAGGGCTGTAAGCTCACTCGGTGGTTGGAGATGATTTGGAGAGGAGACCCCAAGAAGACCCACTGACCAGGCTCTCATCTAGCTTGCAGGGATGTAGGCTCATTCGGTGGTTGGAGATGATTTGGAGAGGAGACCCTGATCAGACCCGCTGATCAGGCTCTCATCTAGCTGGCAGGGCTGTAGGCTTACTCGGTGGTTGGAGATGATTTGGAGAGGAGACCCCGAGCAGACCCGCTGACTAGACTCTCATCTAGCTAGCAGGGTTGTAGGCTCACTCGGTGGTTGGAGAATGTTTGGAGAGGAGACCCCGAGCAGAACTGCTGACAAGGCTCTCATCTAGATGGTAGGGTTGTAGGCTCACTCGGTAGTTGGAGGAGATTTGGAGTGGAGACCCCGAGCAGACCAGCTGGCCAGGCTCCCACCTAGCTGGCAGGGCTGTAGGATCACTCAGAGGCAAGTCAAGTGGTAAGAGCTCGTGAAGAAAGGTGTCCATATTTGTCAGATAACTGGTAGAGAATTCCTAAGAGAAGGAAGGATTGGAGGTAATGCAAGAGCGAATGGACATTCCAGGCTAACACTCGGCGAGGAAGGTCTCACCCTCCTCGAGCTAGTATTCACTGTCAAAGGCACAGGTCTCGTAAAAAAGGGGGAGAATTTATCGCAAGTAGCAGTCTGGTCCCTAGGCCCTACTCGGGCGGGGTACTTCTCGTGGCGAGATGAGAGTAGAAGGGAAATTTGTCCCGCGCTCGGCGGAGGTAAGGAGAAGGCCAATGGGTAGCTCTCTAAACTAACTATCAAGCAAAATGGAAATGGGTAAAGCGTAATGAAATTAGAAGAGCGAAATGTTATAACAAAAAATCCACTAAGGTTATAATATAAGTCCCAAAATGTGCATTACAACAATCAGAAACATCTCAACATCAAGAAAATTTACAAAAGACAAAAAAGAGAGGGGAGAAGTACCCAGACTCTGACATCCCATCCCTCCTCGTCACAGGAGGTGGAGCTGTCATCCGTCTCGCCATACAGCTAGGGGTCCAAGTCGCGGATGGTGACCGTCTCGGCATCATCCCGGACCACCCCCAACCTCATCATCATCTTGAGGACGAGCTCCTCTGTCTTGATGTTGGAGTCTCGGCAGAGGGCGTTGACCTCGTTCAGGGAGTAACGAGGTGGCGGGGGAGCTTGGAACGGATCTGGATGGAGCGTGGTGCTGTCCAGGAGACGGGCGTTTTCAGCCTTCAATTTCTTATTTTCTCCCTCCAAAGCCGAAATGCGCGAGCGCATGCGATCTACAATCTTGGCATCCTGCGAGAAGACCATCAGTCAACAAAAGTTTATGAAGTGCTAGCAAGTGAAACTGGCAAGTGGCCGTTAAGAAGCTTACCACACTGCCCTGGCTTCATGCGAGAAGGTTGTCGGTGACGGCCCGCCGCTTCTCAAGGTCATTTGACTTCTCGTGCTCCTCAGCAAGGCTGGCCTCGGCCTCCTTCCACTTCTTGTTGTTGAAGACCAGACGGCGCGGCATCCGGTGTGAGAGCTCCATGGAGCGAAACTGGGCATGGGCGTTCTTTAGGATGAGGTTTCGCGACGCTTCATTATCCGCAGGCTCAGTCCCAAGGCCACCTTATAGCCCGTACCCAAGGGTGAAGGCATGACTGGTGGGCGAGTCCTGCTCCTTCTAGGAGGGAAGGAGAGTAGACACCGACACGCGGTAGGCATCCTTCTCACAGAAGAGTACCAGCTCGCTGACGGCATCATCCTTCATGGGTCCCATGTTGTAATTCAGATGAGAGGAGGGGGTCGGGCGGCTGGAAGAGCCAGCCTCACGAGTGGGAACCTCGGCGGGCTAGACAGAGGTGGCAACGGTTTGATCAGGTTGGGCCGTCTCGCGGGCAGGCGAGAAGGCTTGATGCGAGGTGAGGGAGATCCTTCCACGAAAATGGGGGTCAGGGACCACGACATTTCCTTCCTTTCCTTAGGAGCGACACCTTTCTTCTCCTTTGGGATTGACACCGCCTTCTTCATCTTTTTCTTTGGGCTATACCGAGAAGTTGTGGTATCATCCCTATGCCACTTCTTTGGGGCGGGGGTCAGCGTTTCCTTCGCCGCCTCCGCCGCCATGCTTGCAAGGGCGAGACCCTTGTTGCTCTGATAACGGGGGTGGATAGGGATAGTTCTCTCTCCTGAGCAAGATAGTGGTTAGAATAAAACAAGAAGATAAGCATAACATTAAGGGGGCACGAATATACCTTCACCGGGAAGGATGAGTGGAAGCGAGTCGAGGTCTCGCCGAAGGAAGTTGACCTCAAAAGTTTTCCCTACGAAGAAGTCGCAGAGAGCCTTCTCGACACCCCCAACCTTCGGGGTCCCGTAGTACACCTCGGCAGGTGACACCGGAGTGAGAGGGACACCTCCCAAGTTTCCGCGAATGAAGACGAAGAGGGTGACCCAATGGTTGTTCTTATTGGGCGTCTCGCATACCTTTAGGAATTGGCCTGTGAAGTAGGAAACGTCGTCATCTTTGGCGTGGTAAATGAACAGCTTGCAGAAGACTGTCTGGCTGAATTCGATGCGCACTCACCGTAGGTAGCTGACAAAGGCGACCAACATCGAAATCACATTTGGGTTGAACTACGCGGGAATAACTCCAAAGTATTTGAAGGCCTAATTTACCTCTGGCTAGAGGGAGAGTCTTAGCCCTGCCTCAAAGTGCGAGACAGGGAAGGCTAGTGATGAATTGTAAATATACCTATTTTTATGTACATTAATTTAGTTGTTTTCATTTATTTTTGTCATTTTTTCTTATTTTTATTCAATAAAATGCTCCTATTTTTGTAAATATTATACTAACTTATTTTATTTTATTTTTCAGGAAAAAATGAAAATCTGCCAAAAATTGACCTGTCACGCCCGTGACATGTTGGTCACGCCCGTGACCAGGGCGTGACACGTCAAAAGCCGTGAAATCTGCGAATTTTGAAGACCAAAGCCTGACACGCCCGGGGTCACGCCCGTGTCACCCGACACGGGGCGTGACCCAAGCCCGTGTTCACTCAACTCGACACTTTCAGCTCGACGATCGTCGAGTGTCGACACCTGCCTGTCACGCCCAGAGTCACGCCCGTGACCTGGGGCGTGACCTTTCCAGCTAGCCCGACAAGACCCGCGCGGCGACTTTTTGGCGCACCGCGCCCAGATCCACCTGCCTGTCACGCCCCCTGTCACGCCCGTGACCAAGGGCGTGACCTCTGCAAGACCGACACGTGTCCAGCCAAAGTCAACTTTCCCGTCAAATCGTCGGCCGCCTTCTCAAATAGTACTGTCACGCCCCATGTCACGCCCGTGACCAAGGGCGTGACCCTTGTAATTTTTTTCTATAAATTCAGAGCTGCTGCTTAGGATTTTTGTTCCTTTTTTGAACCATTTTGTAAGGGGAGGTGCTGCTCGGATGAGTTCCAAATGTGTTGTAAGGGATATTTTCTCCCTCTTTCTCTTTTTTTTAGCTTTGTAATAACTTTTTTATTAATGCAATTGTAATTTTTTTTTCCATTACAACCCTTGGACTTCATCTATGTTTCATCCCTCATGCAATCTTATTTTTTTCATTTTATTTTAACTTAGTTTTTGTTCTCTTTGTAAGGCGTGTGTGAGTGTATGAGTATAGTTTATTTACTTTTATGTTTTCATTTTCTTACTTACTTTTGTTAACTTAGGTTTTTATAGCTTTCTATCTCATTGTTATAAACCCGTAAAATTGATTTCAAAGTGATTTTCATTTCTTTTAAGTTAGATATTTCTTTTTAGGATGTAAAACCTTTTCATTATTTTCAGTTTATTTTCACTTTTTAATCAGTTTTACGGAGTTATAGGAATGATAATATAGTCATTTTAATTTTTCGTGCACTTCGATTTTTCGTTTTAAACTTTTGTCCGTTTAATTTTTTCGTTCTCTTTTTATGCATTTCTACTGCATTCTAGCGGTAGAAATGTATTCGTTTTTATTTTTCGAGCACTTGCATTTTCTTTTTTATTTGCATACTTTTTCGCTCATTTAATTTTTATTTCAGCTTTTTATGCATTTCTACCGCATTCTAGCGGTAGAAATGTTGTTATTTTAATTTTTCGAGAACTTAGTTTTTCATAATTTTTGTACGTGTGTGTGAGTGTGCGCGTCTATTTCCGCCTACTTGTTAAGAGTTAAATGGCGCCTGCTTATTTTACTTTCTGTAGAGTGCGTGAGTTTGTAATTTTCTTTTTTCCGCCTACTCACTTGAGTTTAATGGCTGGATTTTATTTCGGTAGAGTGTGTGTGTTTTCATTTATGTCGAGAGAGAGTGTGCGTGTGTTGCATTTATTTTGTCCTACTCGTTTGAGTAGGACCCGTATTTATTTTCTCCTACTCATTTGAGTAGGACTTGCGTGTGTGTGTTTTACCGCTTTCTTTCTCCCGCCCACGCAGTTGCGCCGGGACTCGCAATTTACTGCTTTCTTCAGTCCTACTCGTTTGGGTAGGACTTGCAATTTTCTGCTTTATTTTCCTGCTTTATTTTACTGCTTTCATTTTCAGCTTTCTTTCCTGCTTTCTTTATTGCTTTCCTCGCAAGCCGTCCCCATTCCGATGAGTGGCTAATCATTCTTAGCCCTCGGCATCGAAGAGCATTGGGACAGATAAAATAGCTTAAAATAATTAAAGGTCTAATCTTTCTAATTAATTAAAAGTACTTAAGGTTTGCCCGGGGTTAACGACGCGTAGGACCACATATCGATGTGTGGGCCCTATTTCCGTTTTCCATACGCTCGCCGAGAGGCCGTGCGTATGGACAGATCACCCCTTGGCAAAGAGAGTTCCGCACTAACCCTCGAATGAGGACGCGCGCCAACTCTACCGGATTGGGTTCCCCACCCAATAGCGGGGTTCTTAGCGTAATGCGGGCGTTAAGAGGAATCCTTCGTCGGACTAACGTTCGGTCGAATAGTCTTAGCGTTCAGGTGAGCGATAGCCCTAGAGATAGGTGAGCTCATTCTAGTGGAACCTCCACGGCCAAGTCTCCGCCTTAATTAATTAGAAATTTAGGAGCTCTTTTTATTTAAGGTCTATTTTAGTTCAATTGTTTTTTCGGTGCCATCGAGCTAAGCTCTTCATCGGCACCACCTTCAAGCTTTCTTTTTATTGCTTTCATTTTCTTTCTGTCATTTTCTGCATTTTATTATATATAAATATCCCGACAAGATAATTATCGGTAAAATAATAGTCCCCTCCAGGGAAGAGTAGAAATAATCGAACCGGACCCGAGAACAATACGACCTCGATATTCCACCCGGAATATCCTGTACTACTCACGATAGGTGCACTTGCCTCCTTTCGTTAAAACTCGATTTCTAAACCTTTTTTATATCCAAAATAAATAAATAAAAACGTGCGCCCCGTTTTCTTAAATAAATTCACTTCCGCCTTTTTCTCAAATAAAACCGCCGGGTCGCCGCGTGACCGCAAATAATTTTGGAGTTTTAACCATCAAGGTTTTGGCGCCGTTGCCGGGGAAATTTTAGGTTCGTTATTTTAAACCCTGGAAATCTATTAATTTTACCTTTATATTTATATATATATATATATATATATATAAATATGGCCAATATACTAATAATAATAATAATAATAACTTAAAACAAATTTATAACACCAAAAAAAAATTGAAAAACTCAAAACAAAAAAATTTGAAAAACATTAAAAATTAAAAATTTCAAAAAAACTATCATACTAAAAAAAAACTAAACTAAAAAAAAAACTAAAAAAAAAAAAAAAACTAAAAATCCAAAAAATTTTAAAAAAAAAAACTTAACACAAAAATATTTTTATTTTCATTATTGTTTTTGAAAAAAAAAACAACAAAGAAAACAAAAAAATAAAAAAAAAACAAATACAAAAAAAAAAAAAAAAAACTAAAAAATGACCAACTTAAAAAAAATATATAGTATATTTTTTACTTTAATTTAACTTATTATAATTTATTTTATTTTGATTCGGCGCGCTTTTCACTCTTGTGCGCGCTAGGGGGTCGCTTTTTATCACGTAGTGGTCGCTAAGGCCTTAGCTACCTCCGACTCCCCCACGCACATCGCCCCCCTACCGCCCGCAATCTTTAGGCCGAGTTTATCTTTTTTGTTTTCTTTGTTGTTATCTTTTTGCTTTTTCCTTTCTAAATAATGCAGGGTTTCCAATTGGGCCTCCCGGACTCGTCTAAGGGAAGCTCCTACCCTCCCTTTTTCTTTTTGTACTTATTATATTTTGTATATTATCTGTTCCGCATACTTAGACTGCAACATTGGGGACAATGTTGGGTTTAAGTATGAGGGTGTTTTCCTATTCTGCACTATTTATATTCAGTACTTAACAAAAAATTACAAAAAAAAAAATTGCAAAAATCAAAAAATTTCAAAAAACTTTTTAATTAAAACAAATAAAAATTCAAAAAAAAATTCTCTCTTCCCCCCTCTTCTTTTTTGTAAAAACTTGCGTCTTGCCTGCCCGCGACGGTCGACTCATCGAACCAACCATTCAAATAAGAGTCTGTTCGCGGGGCCGCAATCGAGTTTTTACTTAGTTTTTTTGTAAAAATCTCTCTTTCTCCCCTATCTTCTTTGTAAATAACTCTTCTTTCTCTCCTCGTTCTTGTAAATTACTTATCTACAAAAACTAAAAATCAAAAAAAAATTAGAAAAACCAAAAAAAAAAAAAACCCTAAAAAGATAAAAAATCAAAAAAATCCTAAAAAGATAATAATTAAAACACAAAAAAAATGATAAAAACTCTAAAAAATCCAAAAAAAATGTTTTGATAAATTATGTAACAAAATAATTCGAATATATCATATCTTAACTCTTTTTGCTTTCCACAAATCTAGTTTCGAGTTAATTTATATGCGAATTTTAGTTATTCTTTGCTTACTATTCGTTTATTAATTAAAGTTCGATAGATTTAAGTGTCTGGGATTAAGATTTAAAGAATTTTTTGTCTTTTCCTTATAATAGGGAACTTATTTTTCACCACCACTTCTAATTTTATAAATAGAAGCTCGTTTTTTATGTTAGAAAATAACATCCATAGATTTCAATTATTTCTACTTCATGCTTTTAGAAACATTGGAACGTTCATTTTAAAAATGTTGCTCTCAAAACTTTTTGATTAAAAGCTAGTTTTATTTTTGAAAAAACTAAACCCACTTCCATTTTTTTTCATGTCTTACTTGACATGTTTACCCCTATCCCTTAAAAGATCTTATGTCAATGGGAATAAGATTTCATTCCGTAAACATAGGCACCCAATAATTTAAAAAGATTATATATGGAGTAAGAGGATAAAATTCATTACTCCTACAAATATACATTGGGTTAATTTTATTCTTATGAAGAAAGAAAAAAATTATTATGTGTTAGGAAAATAAGATTTCGTTTTCCTAACTATCCAAAAGAAAAAAAATTGGAGGTTCGAGAAAAAAATTACCTCACCTCAATATTCAAGCCTTTTTCATAAACCACCAAACCACTTAGCCTATTTCAATGATTCTAGACTTAATTTAAATTTTTTTGAGAGCATAATTTTTAAATTGCATTATTTTCTTTAACTTATTTTAAGCTAAAGTTTTTTGTATAAATCCAATCCATCTTTGTTAAACTAACAAAAATAAATTTTTGCTTTCTATTTTATTTTTTCTAGAAGTCTTTTTGAAACTGTTCCTCTATTCATAACATTTCATAAATTAGGATTTAATTTTTTAACCCCGGATGTTTATTTTGATCTTCCTTTTAATTAATTCAAGCGGTAGCTAAACTTAGGATCTCTTTTATTCCTTATAAGTTCATCTCCAACTTTTGCTCTGGAATAGCAAAAGCTTAATTATGGGGGTATTTGATGAATTTTAAATATACCTATTTTTATGTACATTAATTTAGTTGTTTTCATTTATTTTTGTCATTTTTTCTTATTTTTATTCAATAAAATGCTCCTATTTTTGTAAATATTATACTAACTTATTTTATTTTATTTTTCAGGAAAAAATGAAAATCTGCCAAAAATTGACCTGTCACGCCCGTGACATGTTGGTCACGCCCGTGACCAGGGCGTGACACGTCAAAAGCCGTGAAATCTGCGAATTTTGAAGACCAAAGCCTGACACGCCCGGGGTCACGCCCGTGTCACCCGACACGGGGCGTGACCCAAGCCCGTGTTCACTCAACTCGACACTTTCAGCTCGACGATCGTCGAGTGTCGACACCTGCCTGTCACGCCCAGAGTCACGCCCGTGACCTGGGGCGTGACCTTTCCAGCTAGCCCGACAAGACCCGCGTGGCGACTTTTTGGCGCACCGCGCCCAGATCCACCTGCCTGTCACGCCCCCTGTCACGCCCGTGACCAAGGGCGTGACCTCTGCGAGACCGACACGTGTCCAGCCAAAGTCAACTTTCCCGTCAAATCGCCGGCCGCCTTCTCAAATAGTACTGTCACGCCCCATGTCACGCCCGTGACCAAGGGCGTGACCCTTGTAATTTTTTTCTATAAATTCAGAGCTGCTGCTTAGGATTTTTGTTCCTTTTTTGAACCATTTTGTAAGGGGAGGTGCTGCTCGGATGAGTTCCAAATGTGTTGTAAGGGATATTTTCTCCCTCTTTCTCTTTTTTTTAGCTTTGTAATAACTTTTTTATTAATGCAATTGTAATTTTTTTTTTCCATTACAACCCTTGGACTTCATCTATGTTTCATCCCTCATGCAATCTTATTTTTTTCATTTTATTTTAACTTAGTTTTTGTTCTCTTTGTAAGGCGTGTGTGAGTGTATGAGTATAGTTTATT
Source organism: Platanthera guangdongensis (assembly GCA_039583875.1). Lineage (NCBI taxonomy): Eukaryota > Viridiplantae > Streptophyta > Magnoliopsida > Asparagales > Orchidaceae > Platanthera > Platanthera guangdongensis. The sequence goes on along the minus strand of CM077147.1, from coordinate 98,812,442 downwards.
TACTTTTATGTTTTCATTTTCTTACTTAGTTTTGTTAACTTAGGTTTTTATAGCTTTCTATCTCATTGTTATAAACCCGTAAAATTGATTTCAAAGTGATTTTCATTTCTTTTAAGTTAGATTTTTCTTTTTAGGATGTAAAACCTTTTCATTATTTTCAGTTTATTTTCACTTTTTAATCAGTTTTACGGAGTTATAGGAATGATAATATAGTCGTTTTAATTTTTCGTGCATTTTGATTTTTCGTTTTAAACTTTTGTCCGTTTAATTTTTTCGTTCTCTTTTTATGCATTTCTACCGCATTCTAGCGGTAGAAATGTATTCGTTTTTATTTTTCGAGCACTTGCATTTTCTTTTTTATTTGCATACTTTTTCGCTCATTTAATTTTTATTTCAGCTTTTTATGCATTTCTACCGCATTCTAGCGGTAGAAATGTTGTTATTTTAATTTTTCGAGAACTTAGTTTTTCATAATTTTTGTACGTGTGTGTGAGTGTGCGCGTCTATTTCCGCCTACTCGTTAAGAGTTAAATGGCGCCTGCTTATTTTACTTTCTGTAGAGTGCGTGAGTTTGTAATTTTCTTTTTTCCGCCTACTCACTTGAGTTTAATGGCTGGATTTTATTTCGGTAGAGTGTGTGTGTTTTCATTTATGTCGAGAGAGAGTGTGCGTGCGTTGCATTTATTTTGTCCTACTCGTTTGAGTAGGACCCGCATTTATTTTCTCCTACTCATTTGAGTAGGACTTGCGTGTGTGTGTTTTACCGCTTTCTTTCTCCCGCCCACGCAGTTGCGCCGGGACTCGCAATTTACTGCTTTCTTCAGTCCTACTCGTTTGGGTAGGACTTGCAATTTTCTGCTTTATTTTCCTGCTTTATTTTACTGCTTTCATTTTCAGCTTTCTTTCCTGCTTTCTTTATTGCTTTCCTCGCAAGCCGTCCCCATTCCGATGAGTGGCTAATCGTTCTTAGCCCTCGGCATCGAAGAGCATTGGGACAGATAAAATAGCTTAAAATAATTAAAGGTCTAATCTTTCTAATTAATTAAAAGTACTTAAGGTTTACCCGGGGTTAACGACGCGTAGGACCACAAATCGATGTGTGGGCCCTATTTCCGTTTTCCATACGCTCGCCGAGAGGCCGTGCGTATGGACAGATCACCCCTTGGCAAAGAGAGTTCCGCACTAACCCTCGAGAGAGGAGGCGCGCCAACTCTACCGGATTGTGTTCCCCACCCAATAGCGGGGTTCTTAGCGTAATGCGGGCGTTAAGAAGAATCCTTCGTCGGACTAACGTTCGGTCGAATAGTCTTAGCGTTCAGGTGAGCGATAGCCCTAGAGATAGGTGAGCTCATTCTAGTGGAACCTCCACGGCCAAGTCTCCGCCTTAATTAATTAGAAATTTAGGAGCTCTTTTTATTTAAGGTCTATTTTAGTTCAATTGTTTTTTCGGTGCCATCGAGCTAAGCTCTTCATCGGCACCACCTTCAAGCTTTCTTTTTATTGCTTTCATTTTCTTTCTGTCATTTTCTGCATTTTATTATATATAAATATCCCGACAAGATAATTATCGGTAAAATAATAGTCCCCTCTAGGGAAGAGTAGAAATAATCGAACCGGACCCGAGAACAATACGACCTCGATATTCCACCCGGAATATCCTGTACTACTCACGATAGGTGCACTTGCCTCCTTTCGTTAAAACTCGATTTCTAAACCTTTTTTATATCCAAAATAAATAAATAAATACGCGCGCCCCGTTTTCTTAAATAAATTCACTTCCGCCTTTTTCTCAAATAAAACCGCCGGGTCGCCGCGTGACCGCAAATAATTTTGGAGTTTTAACCATCAGCTAGCTCGTCGGGATAGAAAGTGTTGACAGACTCGCCGACCTTTGGTGGGAGAGATAGATACCCATCTGCCAGGAACTTGCTGGCAAAGTGATTGTAGTCTTCTTCGGATATCCTACCGAGAGGGAAGTCGTGGTCAGTAAATTGCCTCCAACAGCGGCTGCGGCCATCGCCTTATTCTACTTTCTTCTTCCCCATATTTAGCGAGATGACAGAGATAGAGGAAGGAAAGAAAAGCATGAAGCGAATGCGGGACGTGAGAAAGGGTAGGCGAGGGGTAGTAGGTGAGAGCTCCGGATCTCGGAAGTACTAGAGAGCAACAGTACAAACGTAAATGCATCTGGATCCAGTGGGGGGGTATTTATAACAGATAGAGTGTCATAACCCGCATTTCTCCCACAATGACAGAATATCAGAGTAAGGGAAAATGCGCGTCATGATGCCATGTTAGCAGGGGATAACTGCAGACACTCAGGAAACACTGAAAATCAACACAAACATAAGATTTAAATGATCAATTGAAGAAGTTTAGTTTGGGTTAGACAATCAGCCGTATCCCTCGGCTTTGTAGCTCACTAGTCCACCAGGGAGAAAGTAGTTGAACGCAGCAGAACAATACTATTGTAATCAAATTGGTCATCCTACATGAGTCTAACATCCCAAAAAGGAAAAATCATGACATGCAGTACTCTAAATTTATAATAATAATATCAAAGTAGTTGGTACGTTATTAAACATATTGTTGGGTCCGGCGTTTCTTCACTTGATCCGTGGCGCTTTGCTACTTATTTAAGAAATTAAGTAGCGCCCTCTCCAACAGTCTGGGCTTTTGGTGCAGTTGGGTATGCGCTTGATCTTTCAATTGGTATCAGAGGAGGTCACGGGTTCAAGACCGGGGGCGGCGCTATTAAATCCTGATTTTTCCCTTCAACCAGTGTGGGTCCGGCGGGTTAGGCAACTGTGGACATGTGGTAACCCCACCTCTGAGCCAGTGGGCCATGTGGTAACTCCACCTCTTAGCCGACGGGTTGTGCTGGACGCCGGGGGAGGATTGTTGGGTCCGGCGTTCCTTCACTTGACCCGTGGCGCTTTTCTACTTTTTTAAGAAATTAAGTAGCGCCCTCTCCAACAGTCTGGGCTTTTGGTGCAGTTGCGTATGCGCTTGATCTTTCACATAGTGACTTAGAGTTTTAAATAGTGCTATGCATGATATAATATTAGTTTGTTTTATATTTGAAAATATCTATAGGCATCCAAGTATAAATCATTCCCAGAGAGCAAGAACTACTACCATAAGAGTAGACACTATCAATTAGAGAAATATCCAAGAACAACAATAAACAATCAGTGGGCGTCAAACACCTGACACGAACCCACTAAAAGTTCTCAAGTCTGAACAAAACAATAAGAGTACCAAAAGCTACCTCGCAAGCACGAGACACACCTAGCAACAACTCCACTCAGCTGCACCACCGGCTACAACCCTGCACTTGAGACATTCAAAAGAAGAACACCTCAGCAAACAAAAGTACAAGTGGAAAGAGTACAAGTAAACAAGTATGAAAAAAATTTAACAAAGGAGGGTATACCAAACACAACCCAAGTGAAATAGAAAACTGAAAAAAAAACCACAGCAACCATTAGACAAATTTGATCGAGTAGAGAAAGGTTAGCTAATAAAATACATATGAATTAAAATGCACCAAGTGCGAAAATGAACGATTCTGAGTATAAACAGCAAGATTTAGCAAACTGTAGCATCATCCACTAGGAACCATCTGAGCACGAACGGCTCGGAAGATGGTGGATCATCAACACGTGGTATTACTACATTACAGGATGGAGAGGGCAAAGACCTCAAGCACCCTAAAGCCCAACTCTGGATCCCCAAATGTCTCACAAGCAGCACTGTGGTCAACAACATGGCCAAATCGGGTCAAGCAGACCCTGTTAAAATTCAACAAACCGCAGACGCCCCCTTGGAAACCCTGTTGAAAACTCAACAAACCGAAGGAGAATACGCCCACTTATAATGTTGAAAGTCTTCCCGGATCGTGGAGTTAGCAGGGGTTATCTCAATAAAGCAGTAACAACCAGCAACACATGCAGCACAAGCTTCTTTATTGATCAAGAGCAAACTTCTTTACAAGGCGAGACATACATGGCGAGACATGCTTCACCAAAACCCAACACCGGGAGAGCAGAGACAGTTACAAAGACAAGAACAAAAAACAAGCCGCGCGGACTCAATCAACAAGCCGCCGACCTACTGCTGTGGAGTCTGCCCAGTCCGCCAGGTCGCCAGACCGCAACCCAAGCCGCGCGGACTCACCCTTACTCCAATGCTTAGCTCTTCACCGCCGGTCTGCACGCCGCCAGACCGCACAAACTGCGTCACCGAATGTAACAGTCCGCCTGAAGCAGGCGACTTCCTGAACCCCGAACCAAGTCGCCAAAGAGAAGACCGCCTGGTCGCTATCCGCGACCTGCTGTTTACCGCCTGTTGCTTAACCGCAGAGTCCACACTGTCCCTGACCGCAATCAGAGCCAAGTCCTGGCTTTCCAGCGCTATCCGCACAACCTGCACAGTACAACCGGGTCAACTCTCTATCCGCGCGGACACAAAGTCCAGACCGCAGCAACTTCCGCGAGCTCAAATACTGTTCACTTACTTCGGTCTAGGTTCCCTAATCCTGATGTGACATGGGTCCTATTTATAGGCACGATGATGAGTATGGTCACCGCCCTAGCCGATAGGATCACCGCCACAATCCGCAGCTAGAACAAGTGTGTCCGCTCAGCCCGCGGACACACCTTCTAGTTCGCCGCTCCTGTGCAGATAGCCAGTCCGCTCCAGCTTCTCCAAGGTCGGACTCCAATATCCAGTCCGCCTTGCCGCCAGAGACCAAGCCAGGACCACCACAGCCGGACTCCACAACAGCCGTGTCCGCCATTCTACGGACAAGGCATCAGCCCGCAAAACCCGAGCCCGCAGCCTCGCCATCAAGGCACCTGCCGAACTCAGCAGACACCCGACTACCGTCCGCATATCCCAAGTCCATTACCTCATTGCCAAGGCACTTCCGGACTTAGCAGACACGCCAATCCAGTCCGCTAACAGCAGACTCCAGTCCGCAACTCCTGAGTCCATTACCTCGTCACAAGGCTAAACCGGACTCAGCGGACTCCGGCTCCAGTCCGCACGCTCCTGCACAAGCAATTCTCCAGTCCGCATTTCCCCAAGCTAGCAAACAAGGCAACTGCACTTCTACTATGCTTGGCGGACTGAGAGACCAGCCCGCGCTCCACTGCGCGATCTCCCCGGACTGAGCCATCCTGGACTTGGTTCAATTCCCACCAAGTCCAGTCCGCTGGCCACAAGGGCCAGTCTACACTTACTGGCGGACACTGGATCTAGCCCGCCATACCGGGCGACCTCCAGTTTCTGTTCGCGCTGACCGGCGGTCTCCGCGGCTTCCACTTGCCGCTTCACTAGAGCAAGACCAAGGCAACTGCCAAACCGGTCTGCCGAGCTCCAGTTCTTCAATCCGCTTCATACCGGACTCCGCGGATAACATTTCTATCCGCCCGGTTACTTCCTGGGAGTCAAACGCCTGCTGAGCATACACTGGCCTATCAGACCGCCACTGCTATCCGCGCAGTCCGCGCGAACAGACCGCCCAGGCCGCCACAGAGCAAACCGCCTGCAACATCCCTGCCGACCTAGCAGTCCGCCAACCCAGTCCGCGTAGTCCGCGCGGATAGGTTTCCCAATCCTTCCATTCACCCACTTTCACTTCACAGAATTCAACACTCCCCCTTGAAGTGAGAAGTGGTGAATAACTCCAGCAGCTCCCGTAACCTTGCACCTGGTCCTTCCGATAGAATCTACGAAGAGATGTCCAAGACATAGTCCTCGCCCCGCATATCATGGACCATGAGGGAGCCCTCCAGCATCTCCGAAAAGGAGCCATGCTTCCCTCTGCCTTCTTCAGCTTCAACCTCCACTCTTGCATCACAGGAGTATCACCAACTTCCTTGGACACTGAAGTCCAAGCCTTGTTGCCTCTGAGAGAAGTCACCTCTTCAGACTTGGTGTCAATCACCTCCTTGATTCTAGCGGGGTCATCACAGCCAGAAGAACCTTGCTCGACCTGAGGGCTAACAAGGAAACACGGGACCAAGTTCGCCGTGTTCCCTTCACAATATCGAGCTGGTGGCTTACTGATCCTCTTCGATCTTCGAAGAACCTGATCATGGCTAACCACCTCCGCTGCTATTGAACCAGCTCCGTTCCCGGGCAAACCCGGAACAATGCTCCCTTTGCTCCCTGAACAAGACGCCTCCTTACTGGAACAAAAAGCATCTGGAGCAACGCTCCCCCTGCTACCTGAACCAGAAGACTCCCCTCTTGAACAAGAACAGCCTGGAACATCGCTTCCCTTGCTTCCTAAACTGGAAGCCACCGCCTTCGAGCCAGAAGGTCCTGGAGCATCGCTCCCCCTTCTTCCCGACTCTGACGCCTTTGCCCCGGAGCTAGAACAACCTGGAGCACCTGGTGACTCAGGCAACTCCACTTACTTAGCAGCAGCCTCCTTCAGCCCACCATCTGACCTGCTTATCTCTAGCTCCACATAAGAGCTACCCCAATACGGCGTCAACTCACCAAAGACAAAGTCTCGCGACACTATGAGTTTCTTCGTCGCAGGATCCATACACCTCCATCTTCTTTTCTGCTCATCATACCCAACAAAGACTAGCTTTGTCTTGAGAGCACCCGGAGAGTGTATATAGCAGGTAGATCCAAACACCCGAAGGTGCTTCACTGAGGGCTTCACTCCGAACAGCAGCTCATAAGGAGTCTTCATTATGATCGGACTAAGAGGCATCCGGTTGATGACATGAGCAGCACAGGCTATTCCCTCCGCCCAAAGAGCCTTCGGAACGCCTTTACTCTGAAGCCAACACTTGCAGGTCTCCGTTAACCAACGGATCATCCGAGCTGCAACACTACTCTGTTGTGAAGTATGTCCACAAGAAAGCTCCATCTGGATCCCTTGCTTCCTGCAAAAGCGTGAGAACTCGGTTGAGGCAAACTCACCACCGAAACTTGTCCTCAACACCTTGATCCTCCGGCCAAGCTGGCCTTCGACAAGCTTCTTGAACTCCACAAACAAGCGTACCATGTTGGACTTCTTCTTCATAAAGTATACCCAAGTATACCCAGAATAGTCATCAACCAATATCAGCATGAACCTGCTGCCTCCAAGACTGGCCGTGACGGTCGGTCCCACCAGAGCACAATGGACAACCGCCAATGGTGCATTACTCCTGGATTGTGCTTTTGTCAACCATGAAGCGATAGACTCCACTCTCCTGACATCCCACACACCCCCGACCATCGCCATAGGATGACAATCTAGGCAAGCCTCTTACGAGTCTTCTTTCCGCCATTGCTTTCAGCTTGTCCATCCCTACATGCCCCAGTCTTTCATGCTAGATAGCAGCACTATCACTGGCATTCCTCCGATCAACTCCAGAACTAGTTGAAATCCCAACTACGTTCTTCTCCTTCCTCCCTACCTGAGCAACGTTCGCCGAGAGCAAGGTTACCTTGCACTCCTTCCGAAGATGACCTTGCTGCTTGCATTTATAGCACCGTGGTCCTTCCTTCCTCTTCCTATCACGCCTAGGAGAAACACTCCTTTCTTCTTGATATGAAGTAGAGGGACCATTATCCGCAGCAACCTTCACCTCCTTCCTGAACAACCCAACAAGGGAAGTCCAAACCTCCGTAGCTGACCGACATCCACTGATGTGGTCCAAGAGCTCCGATGAGATCACCTGCTTGAGAATAGACTCCGCTTTCGCATTTGCCTCCTTCCAAGCTCTCATCGCCTCAGCATTGCCAGCAGTATTCTCTTGTCTTCCTGCTCCGCATACAACCTCCCAAAGGTCCTCGCCAAGAAGAAAGCTCTTCATACAGGACTTCCACCGTTCACAGTTCGCCTCTGTAAGGAGATCAATACCAAGACAACTTGCATCCTCCACTGCCATGGTTCTACCACTGGTTTCCTCTTCAGAAGAGCAACTACTTCCATTGAGCACTGCTTGACCACTCCAACAACCTGGCTCTGATACCATGTTAAAATTCAACAAACCGCAGACGCGCCCTTGGATACCCTGTTGAAAACTCAACAAACCGAAGGAGAATACGCCCACTTATAATGTTGAAAGTCTTCCCGGATCGTGGAGTTAACAGGGGTTATCTCAATAAAGCAGTAACAACCAGCAACACATGCAGCACAAGCTTCTTTATTGATCAAGAGCAAACTTCTTTACAAGGCGAGACATACATGGCGAGACATGCTTCACCAAAACCCAACACCGGGAGAGCAAAGACAGTTACAAAGACAAGAACAAAAAACAAGCCGCGCGGACTCAATCAACAAGCCGCCGACCTACTGCTGTGGAGTCCGCCCAGTCCGCCAGGTCGCCAGACCGCAACCAAAGCCGCGCGGACTCACCCTTACTCCAATGCTTAGCTCTTCACCGCCGGTCTGCACGCCGCCAGACCGCACAAACTGCGTCACCGAATGGAACAGTCCGCCTGAAGCAGGCGACTTCCTGAACCCCGAACCAAGTCGCCAAAGAGAAGACCGCCTGGTCGCTATCCGCGACCTGCTGTTTACCGCCTGTTGCTTAACCGCAGAGTCCGCACTGTCCCTGACCGCAATCAGAGCCAAGTCCTGGCTTTCCAGCGCTATCCGCACAACCTGCACAACACAACCGAGTCAACTCTCTATCCGCGCGGACACAAAGTCCAGACCGCAGCAACTTCCGCGAGCTCAAATACTGTTCACTTACTTCGGTCTAGGTTCCCTAATCCTGATGTGACATGGGTCCTATTTATAGGCACGATGATGAGTATGGTCACCGCCCTAGCCGATAGGATCACCGCCACAATCCGCAGCTAGAACAAGTGTGTCCGCTCAGCCCGCGGACACACCTTCTAGTTCGCCGCTCCTGTGCAGATAGCCAGTCAGCTCCAGCTTCTCCAAGGCCGGACTCCAATATCCAGTCCGCCTTGCCGCCAGAGACCAAGCTAGGACCACCATAGCCGGACTCCACAACAGTCGTGTCCGCCATTCTGCGGACAAGGCATCAGCCCGCAAAACCCGAGCCCGCAGCCTCGCCATCAAGGCACCTGCCGGACTCAGCGGACACCCGGCTACCGTCCGCATATCCCAAGTCCATTACCTCATTGCCAAGGCACTTCCGGACTTAGCGGACACGCCAATCCAGTCCGCTAACAGCAGACTCCAGTCCGCAACTCCTGAGTCCATTACCTCGTCACAAGGCTAAACCGGACTCAGCGGACTCCGGCTCTAGTCCGCACGCTCCTGCACAAGCAATTCTCCAGTCCGCATTTCCCCAAGCTAGCAAACAAGGCAACTGCACTTCTACTACGCTTGGCGGACTGAGAGACCAGCCCGCGCTCCACTGCGCGATCTCCCCGGACTGAGCCATCCTGGACTTGGTTCAATTCCCACCTAGTCCAGTCCGCTGGCCACAAGGGTCAGTCTGCACTTACTGGCGGACACTGGATCTAGCCCGCCATACCGGGCGACCTCCAGTTTCTGTCCGCACTGACCGGCGGTCTCCGCGGCTTCCACTTGCCGCTTCACTAGAGCAAGACCAAGGTAACTGCCAAACCGGTCTGCCGAGCTCCAATTCTTCAGTCCGCTTCATGCCGGACTCCGCGGATAACATTTCTATCCGGCCGGTTACTTCCTAGGAGTCAAACGCCTGCTGAGCATACACTGGCCTGTCAGACCGCCGCTGCTGTCCGCGCAGTCCGCGCGAACAGACCGCCCAGGCCGCCACAGAGCAAACCGCCTGCAACATCCCTGCCGACCTAGCAGTCCGCCAACCCAGTCCGCGTAGTCCACGCGGATAGGTTTCCCAAGCCTTCCATTCACCCACTTTCACTTCACAGAATTCAACAGACCCAACAGTCCAGAAAAGGATAACTAATGCATAACCCCACTGTGATAATCCACACCAACCCTCACATCCACAACATCATCATCCAAAATCAGCACAACACCTAAGGATTTCAACACTAACTCGAAGACCAAGCCTACAATCGACCTAAAACTAAGCATAACACGTCCTACACTCAATGGCGTCAAAATAATTTACCCTAAGAGCAAACCTAAAAGATTTAACATCTTATACTCTAAATAAACGGGGACAACAATATATGATGAAAGTCTTACCATGAGAACTTAAGGAGAAAGAAAAAAAAGGAGGAAATGAGCCACTTGCCTTGGTGTTACCAGAGAAAGTCTTCAAATCACACCTTGTGCAGATCGGGACTAAGGGAGACGAGAGAAGTCGAAATCTGAACAAAAGTGGACGAAATAGAAGTTAGGGCCAAAAATCCCTAACGAAAAAAAGTTCACGAAACAAGAAAAGTTTACCACGATTGCGTAGATCTCGATGAGAGCTTTACAAAACTATGCTCGAACGAAAATTTCGAGCACCGGAGATCCGTCGGCGGCAACCGGAAGGTTCATGAAATCTCACGCTCCGCCATCGCCGTGCTTTCTTTTTATTTCTTCAGTTCTGGTCCATCTCGATGAAAAAGAAGGAGAACAGTCCTAAAGGAAGGAGTGAGCCGGTTCTAACACTAAGTATACATACATACATATATATATATATATATATATATATATATATATGTGTGTGTATGTATATATATATATACATATATATGTATGTATGTATATATACATATATATGTATGTATGTATACATATATATGTATGTATGTATACATATATATGTATGTATGTATACATATATATGTATGTGTACATACATATATATGTATGTATACATACATATATATATATACATACATATATATACATACATATATATACATACATATATATACATATATATATATATATATATATATATATATATATATATATATATATATATAGATATATATATATATACATACATATATATATACATACATATATATATATATACATACATATATATATACATACATATATATATATACATACATATATATATATATACATACATATATATATATATACATACATATATATATATATACATACATATATATATATATATACATACACATATATATATACATATATATATATATATTGTCTAAATAGGAAGAAACGAACTACTCGAGTAGTAGCAAAACCAACTCGAGTAGTAGCAAAAATCACTCGAGTAGCAGCAGCAATAACAAAAATAGAGGCTCAAGTTGGCTTCAAATCAAAAATTGCTCAACCTGAAAGTTGTAGTTCTCGTCGAGACAAACAAATTTTAAGTTAACCATTTTTTGATACCACACTGTTTTACCCTCAAAAACGGCGCCCGAACACAGACAGGAATGAACCACTCGAGTGACAGCAAAACCCACTCGAGTAGCAGCAAAAATCACTCGCGTAGCAGCAGAAAACACGAAATTAGGGGCTCATGATAGCTTCAAATCCAAAAGTGCTCAACATGAAAGTTGTAGATCTCGTCATGACGCACAAATTTCATGTTAACTTTTTTTTGATATGACACCATTTTAACCGTCAAAACGGCCCACGAACACAGACATGAATGGACTACTCGAGTGGCATCATAAACCACTCGAGTTCCAGCAACAATTTCACTCGAGAAAAGTCAAAATTTCACTCAAGAAGGGTCTGACTACCCGAGAAAATAACAAATTAACATTTGCATGAACAGTGCTCTTTTTTGTCCTCATGAATAGTGGAGTTTGCAAAATACCTTGATTAAACTTTAGGGATGAATAGAGTTTTATTATTATAATATTCATATCTATATATCTTTGAACAAGGAAAAATGCGAGCTCAAATGGAAGCTTAATCGCGCGCCAAATTAAATGAAATTTGCACCGTAGGTGAATACTCACACTACGGATCCAACAGCGAAGATGAAATAAAATCCAACGTGCCAATCTCGAGTTATACACTCCTAAAGTCTATGACAAAAGTAAATGGAACAAAACTACAAACGCCCCCCGAGACCCCAAAAATGCTCGCGTCACAACGAAACTTGACGAGAAAGTCCAAAATCACAAAACTTAACTTAGCAACCTGAAAACTTTCAGTTTCGACAAAAATCTAAAAATCTAGTCAATCAAACCTAACAGACACGAAAACACACTAACGGTGCAGCACCGACAACACGACGTAAAAGGCTAACGCCCTGACGTCATAAATATAACGATAATAAATAAAATAAAATCATCAAAAAAAAATCGGGGGCGTTATTGATGAGTCCGATTTATATAGGGTTTTTCAGACTCATCTAGGCTAGTTTTTACGCGTTTGCACTTAACTTTTAGTTATATATCGTTCATATTTCATCTTGCCTCTATTTTCATAGGAAGTGCACACTTATGCCCAGGGTTGTGTATTTTTGTACTTTTATTATTTGTACTCCTTATTGTGCTCGTCTGGAATGTCTACACATATCAGTGCTTGGTACAGGGTTCGTGTGCGTGTTCCGGGGATGTTTGGAAGCAGGAATACTGTGCACACTCACTGGATATAGTGCGCACGACCACTAGTTGTGCGCCATTGCTCATGCGCAATGTTCCCTGATTTCCACAATCTGCCTGGGGTATGCGCACTATCACTGGACACAGTGCGCACGACCACTGGTCGTGCGCCACTGATCGTGTGCATTGATTCCATATTTTTCCAAAATCTGCCTGGGGTAAACGCACTACCACTGGACATAGTGCGCACGACCACTGGTCGTGCGCCACTGGTCGTGTGCATTATATTTTCTACAATCTATAAATTCGCAGGTTCCGCCCTAATTCAGGATCACTCATTTTTCCTCCGCCGTTTACATCTCTGAGGAGGGATTCCTCCATCCTCCTTTAATCTCCACCCTAGTGAGGTGCTCCAGGCAAGCTTTCACCGCCAAATCCAAGCAGGAGCTTCCTCTCGGCCTCCTCCTTCATCCTTGAGCTTCAAGAAGGGCTTGACCTAGCTTTCTCCATCAATCTAGGGTAAGTTGTGCCATCCTCCACCGGATTGTGACGCGAAGAAGACGGGCCATTGGAAGGTGGTGATAGCCCTTCTCTACCCCGGACGCAGTTGCGGACCGAGCTTGGATGCGGATTGACAACCCAACGATTCCAACCGTGAATCCTCAACAAGGCTTCGGATCCGGTCGATTTAGCACACTTTTATTCTCTTGTTGTTGATAGTTTAGTTGAACTCTTTGTATTTGATGAAGCTATGCTTAGTGTAATATATGTTTATCTGTAATCATGTCTATGTGATTGTATATTTTCATTATATTTACTTGAGGTGCGCCTATTTGTCCATCCACCATCCATCCGCCCTTGCCGCAGTAGCAATTGCTAGTGGCGTGCGTAGCGAAGAGGTGCTTATGACCCTCATTATGCTGTTCTAACCACCTCATCCGCAAGCCTACTCGCCCATCTGGCTAGTGATTTGGTGCATAGCGGCCCGACTAGTCTTCCATCCCGCCTGGCGAAGCATCGCATAGCGGCATTGCATAGGAGTAGTTGATAGCCTTTTATTTTCTGTTTCCGCATATATCAAAACCCCCCGTTAGTTAGCTCCGACCTAAGGACTTCAATCTCAAGTCCTCCTCGAAATTAACCCCACCTTACTGTGTTACTTGAGAGATCGATACTAAGGACTTCAATCTCAAAACCCCACCTTACTTCAATCTCAAAACCCCACCTTACTTCTATATCAAAACCCCACCTTACTTCAATCTCAAAACCCCCCGTTAGTTAGCTCCGACCTAAGGACTTAAATCTCAAATCCTCCTCGAAATTAACCCCACCTTACTGTGTTCCTTGAGAGATCGATACTTGGGAAAACTCGCCCACTTTATATTACTTGTGCGACCGGTTCACTGTCGTGATCTTACGCATCAGTTACATAGAGAGAGGAAAAGAAAGTGAGTGGGAAAATGAAAAGGCAGAAGCCGAAGGGGCAACCCGGCGGTTCATCTTCTCTCTCTCTCTCTCTCTCTCTCTCTCTCTCTCTCTCTCTCCAGAACCCTAGGTGCGGAAACGACGTGGAGTTTTTTCCGATGAGTCAAAAATTAAACAAAAGAATATGAAAGAATTGGTTTTCTAGATATCCTAAACACCTAGAGGGGGTGAATATGTTCAATTCTTTTTCCTTTAGCCAGACATTATTTTTACTTCTAACAAAGATTATTCAACAATTAACACAACACAGTATAAAAGAAATCACAACCAATCATAGAGTGCACACAGATTTATAGTGGTTCCCCAAGTGATGGGTACGTCCACTTTCCCCTTTTGCCTGTCCAGCAGTATACTAGATTCGGCCTAACTCCCTTCTTTTTTCTCAGATCGGCAGATGTTACTACTCAGAACCTTGAAAGGTCCCTACATTTCAGACTTCAGCAAGTACTACAACTCAGATCCTCCCAGAGAATCCAACCTCAGAGTGAGCCACACTCCTACAACTCAGGCAATTAAGCCCTACCTCAGCCTTTTCCCAAGCCTACAACTCAGGCAATCAAGCCCTACCTCAGACTCTTCCACAAGGCCTACAACTCAAGCAATCAAGCCCTACCTCAGCCTCTTCCACAAGGCCTACAACTCAGAGAAATTAATCCCATACCTCCGGCACTCAGCCCTACCTCAGACTTTATAGATTTAGGCTTAAAATCAGAGAGATAACTCTCCTACACTCAGATCTTTTTAAGATCCTACAAAGAAATTGATTATAATAAGAGTAAATCCTTCACCCGGGTAGAAAGGGAATGGGTAGAAGGTTTCTTGGTCAGTTCTTGATAGATCTGACAACTTTAGAATCAACTTGTCTTCGCTTCTTCAAAGCTTCATGAATCTGAACAAAGTAAGGTTGATCTTCTTGAAGTTGGAGATGATCCTCAGTTCAGCTTCCTTCTTCTATTCAGAATTTAATCTGAATTCTTCTTGCAGACTTGTTCAAGATCTGCCCTTGTTAATTTCTGGATGAAGACTTCTCTTCTTCTTCTTAGTTCTTCAATATTGTTCTTTGATGATAGAACATGTCTTTATATAGGCTCCATTCGAGGTTACCGGCTGATCCGGTTCCTAACGACCTTCTAACAGCTCTGACAGATACAACATCATTGTCAGTTATGATTGCTTTCAAGTCTCCAGTAACTTCGTTGTACTTTGACTAAGCAGCAAAGTGTCGGGACAATACATCAAATGTATCGACACAAATAGACCATGTATCGACACAACTGTTGATGATGTCGACACAGCTTTCACAATGTCGACACAGCTTCTCTTTAACTTCTTGACACAACTTAACTGGAATGTGTCGACACAAGTCATGTGTATCGACATAATAACTCCTAGTCTCGACAAAGTTGGTGTCGATAGAAGTCTGGAGTGTGTCGACATAATTCCTATGCGTCGACACAGTTGTTGTCGACAGAATTCTGGAATATGTCGACTCAAGTCCTATGTGTTGACACAGTTGTTGTCGACAGATTTTCTGTGTGTCGACACAAGTCCTGTATGTCGACACAATCTGGCTCATAGTGTCGACACAGTTGTTGTCGATAGATTTTCTGTGTGTCGACACAAGTTATGTGTGTTGACACAATCTGGCTCCTGGTGTCGACACATCCTTTCCCATGTGTCGACACAAATCTTCTCAAGTGTCGACACTTGTTCTTAGAAACTTTTTCTGCATTTACTTAACCTGTACATTCAAACTCAACACAACATCAAATACACCTTGATGAATATCATTTAGTTAGGCGAGGCATCTCCAAATCTGCTACACATTTACCAATTTACCCAACAATCTCCCCATATTTGGAGAAGTCATAACCCTTAGTCAATGATATACATCACTTATAATAAAATCAAGATTATGATGTAAGCATTTATTTTAAGGACAAGAGTAACAAAAAATAATCATTGCATGTAACAATATTATCACAAAATATGTCATAACACAATGAACATGCATCATAAGATTCTAAGTATTCAAAATGAAATTTAGACTAAACCAAGGAATTTTATTAATATATGTTCAGAATAACAATGATTTAGTCCAAAAAAAATTTTACATTAACCAAAATCTAGACCATCTAATTCTAGGATTGATCATGTTCCTTGATAACTATTCCTTTTCCAGACTGAACATTAGCTTGTACACTAGCTTCAGTATCTTCAGCTGACTTCTTCTTTCTTCTTGAGCACTTCAGCCTTGACCTTTTGCCTCTATCATGTATGTTGTCTTTGACAGCTTGACAGACAACTCCATCTTTCAAAATCAGGCTTCAATTCAGCCTGCTCTCTAAACCTTATCTTAGAAAGTTGAGCTTCAGACATCTCAACCCTCTCAATAACCACACTCTGAACCTCCTGTGGAGGACAGTACATTTGTTGTACTGCAGATTGAATTCCTTCAAAATTAGCAGTTATCATCATCACACAGGGGTGGATAACCAAGAGTTGCTCTAATATCATTAGTTATCCATTTAGCATGTTCAGAGCATGCATTGACTAACACACACTCTCTCTTTATGACTTCTATTTCAATATGGTCTCTGAGATCATTTTTTGAAATCTAATATGATTAGCTAGGTAATTAGTTCCTTCCTTATAGAATGATCTGAATAATTCTCTCCCGCCTTTATGGCTTTCATCTACATAATTCTCAAGAGCTGCTCTTTGTTCATCCAACTTGACTTGCAGTTGTACAAGGAGTGGACTGAAGTCTACTGCTGGAGCTGGAGTTTGTGAGACAGTCTGTAAGGCTTTCTTATAGCCAGAGCTTCTCTTTCTTTTCTCCATAAGCTTCCTCTTCTTTGCCCTAGAGGCTTCTTTATCTTCTGAGGACTCAAATGAGCTTACTATGTCCACTGTATCTTTTGGACTAGATGCTATAATGGGCATCTCCTGCTCAGTCCTTAGCAGCTCCCCCTCAGTTCTTGCATCTAATAAATCAGGAAAAAGTTCTTCTAAAGTAACTTCTTTTTCCATTTGTATTGGAGGTATAACTGTCTCTTTAGCAGAAGGTTCTCCTTCAAATTCCAAAGTTTCTTCCCTAGTAATAATATCCTTAGGGACATTGTCTTGGTTAATTTGATCAATATCAGTCATAGGCACATCCAGTGCATCTTTCTCAGTATCTATAGCAGTTTGATTGATATCCAGTAGTACATCAAGTATAGATTGTGTAGCTGTTTCACTGCCTAATGCAGTTGTGTGGACAAGTGGCTGTTGTTGCTCATGAGCTCCCCCTGAGGGTAATTCCTCTTATTGAGCAGAAACTGGAGAAAGCTCATTGGCTCCCCCTTGATTAGGCACCTCCTGTACTTGATCTAGTTGGATGTTAACTGCAGGAATCTGCTCCCCCTGCATTTGTCCTTCAGTTACAGTCTGTAGAGCAGGTGACATTCTAGCCCTTTCTGCTCCTTCATCTGTGCTAAAAGCAACCATTTCTATTGAATCACTGGAAGATTCAGTGGTCTTTGAGGGTGTTTTCTTCTTGTGCTGAATCTGCTTTAATTGTTTCTGAGGGGTAGAAATAAACCTATTGTGTTGACACAGTTGAGATTGTGTCGACACAGACTACTAAATTCTCGACAGAGAATTTCTATTCAATGTGTCGACACCAATTGTGATGTGTTGACACAAATAATCTTAGAGCTTACACTAATCTCAGCGTGTCGGCACAGATGACTGTATGTGTCGACACCAACATTTAAGTGTCAGGATAGCTATGTGTCGACACCAAATTATGAGTGTCAACACAATCTTCTGGATGTGTAGACAGAATTTTTCTTATGTGTCGACACCATTGTCTTTAAGTGTTGACACACATTTACTTAGTTAAATTTGTCATTCTTATTCTAAGTTCAGCATGCCTAATTCAATTTTAAAATAATTGAATTTAGTTTCATCCATTGGTTTGGTGAACATGTCAGCAATTTGAAAATTAGTATTGACAAATTCTAAACTTATGTTTTCATTTTCAACATGATCTCTAAGGAAATGAAATCTTATTTCTTTGTGCTTAGTTCTGCTATGAGAAATAGGATTTCTAGCAATAGAAATGACACTAGTAGATTCACAAAATAATGGAGTTCTACTTACCAGGATTCCATAATCTTCAAGTTGATGTTGAATCCATAATAGCTGAGCACAGCAGCTGCCTACAACAACATATTCAGAGTCAGCAGTGGAAATAGCCATACTTGTCTGCTTTTTACTGCTCCATGATACCAATCTTCCTCCTAAAAACTGACATGTGCCAGTTGTAGTTTTCATGTCTTCTTTGCATCCTGCAAAGTCTGCATCTGAATACCTAGTTAATAGAAAATCTCTATTCTTAGGCTACCAAAGGCCAAGATTTGGTGTTCCCTTAAAATATCTCAAAATTCTTTTGACTGCATTATAATGAGATTCTTTACGACAGGCTTGATACCTAGCACAGACATATGTAGCATATATGATGTCTGGTCTACAAGCAGTTAAGTATAAAAGGGAGACAATTATCCCTCTATACAAAGACTCATCTATAGGTTTTCCTGTATCATCTTTGCCTATAGGCATACTTGACCCCATTGGAGTTCTCATGGTGGAGGCTGACTCCATACCATATTTTTTAATCAACTCCTTGGTGAACTTAGACTGAGATATGGACAAGCCATCATCAGTCTATCTAACTTGGAGTCCCAAGAAGAATTTCAGCTCACCCATACTGCTCATCTCAAACTTCCCTTGCATAAGTTTGGCAAACTTTCTACAAAGGTTGTTTTCTGTTGATCCAAAGATAATTTCATCAACATATATCTGGACTAGGATCATCTTGTCTTTTGATTCCCTAAGGAATAGAGTTTTGTCTATTTTCCCACTTAAGAATTTGTTCTCAATGAGGAATGTAGACAGGGTTTCATACCAAGCCCTAGGGGCTTGTTTTAAACCATATAGTGCTTTCTTAAGCCTATAAACATAATTAGGATAGAGAGAATCTACAAAACCTGAGGGTTATTCAACATAGACTTCCTTTTTTAAGTCACCATTTAAAAATGCTGACTTGACATCCATCTGGAATACCTTGAACCCTTGGTATGTTGCATAGGCAAGGAATAGCCTTCTTGCTTCCAACCTTGCCACCGGAGTAAATGTCTGATCAAAGTCTATTCCCTCTTCCTGCTTATAGCCTTTTGCTACCGGTCTTGCTTTATTTTTGACTATGATGCCATTTTCATCTAGCTTGTTCCTGTAGATCCACTTAGTCCTTATGACATTATGATTCTTTGGTTTAGGAACCAGCTTCCAGACTTTGCATCTTCTGAATTGATTCAGCTCTTCCTACATGCCATGAATCCAACTTGGGTCTTATATGGCTTCTTCAAATTTCTTGGGTTCCATCTGGGACAGGAAAACTGAGCAAAGAACTTTGTTCAAGTTATTGCTCCTTGTCTGAACGCCATGACATGGATCACCAACAATTTGGTGTGCTGGATGATCCTTTAGGTGTCTTATTGCTGGAGGCAATCTATCTACACCTTGATTTCCTTCAGTTTCCTTAACATGCTGTACTTCATTTTCTTCATAATCAGCTTGTGGGTCCTGTACTCCCCTGGACAGTATCCATCATTTTCTTCATCCTGCCTTGCAGTTTGGTCTTCATTAATGGTTAGCTTGTCCATCTTTTCCTTCAAACCCGTAGAGCTACAAGATACACTAGACTGCTCACAATTGATTAGTTCAGTTTCATCAAAGATTATATGAACAGATTCTTCTACAACTTGAGTAGTCCAGTTATAGACCATGTAAGCTCTAATGTTGTTGTTGTACCCAACAAATATCCATTCTTGGGATTTGGAATCAAACTTAATTAAATAAGATTTGTCATTATTAAGTACATAACACTTGCTACTAAAGATCCTAAAATTGGATATGTTTGGTTTTCTGCATTTCATAATCTCATAGGGTGTGTTTTTGTGACTTTTAGTGATGGATGCATTATTGAAACATGACATGCAGTGTTTACTACCTCAGCCCGGAAATATTCTGGGAGAGAAGTGTCACTTAGTAGAGTTCTACCAGCCTCAATAAGAGTCCTATTCTTTCTTTCAGCAATACCATTTTGCTGAGGAGTTCTTGGTGAGGAGAACTCTTGATGAATCCCTAGTTCTTCACAAAATCTTGTCATGCATTCCGACTAAAATTCAGTCCCATGTTTACTTCTGATTTTGACCACTGAACTGTTAAGTTCATTCTGAATTTGCCTAACAAAATTTTGGAAGACAGTAGGGTTTCAGATTTCTGCCTCAAGAAGAAAATCCAAGTAAATCTAGAATATTCATCAACAACCACAAGTGTATAGACTTTCCTACCTAGACTATGAACTGGCATAGGACCAAATAGATCCATATGTAGGAGGTACAAACACCTCACAGAACCTTTGGTATCATGTCCTTTAACAGAGGTCTTGGTCTGTTTGCCCTTATGGTAAACTGAACATACACCCTCTTTTATGCACTTGAACTGAGGACCATTCCTCATTAACTCCATGCTATAGAGTTGGCCTATAGTCTTATAGTTAAGGTGAGCTAGCCTCTTGTGCCATTTGACACAATGAGATGCTTTCTCATCTACAACAAAACATATTGGAGATTTCTTATTCTCACAATCAAAACTGAGACAATAAACATTTCCTTTTCTATAACCTGACAAGATGACCTCTTGATCACTTGTCCTTCTAATCTGACACCCATTCTTAATAAAAGAAGATTCATAACCAAGATCACTCAGTTGTCTTATGCTTATTAGGTTGTGTATCAAACCTTTCACATAAGCCACTTAGGTGATAGTAATTGAGCCATTGGAAATATTACCAAACCCTTTGATGATCCCCTTTTTAGATCCACCAAAGATCACTTTGGGTCCATTCTCCATGGGAGAGTAGTCCTTCAGCATCCTTCTTGTTCTAGTCATGTGCCTGGAACAACCACTATCCTAGTATCATATTGGGGTATGGCCAATTAGACTCACCTGTATCAAATATAATTATTTAACCTTAGAACCCCAATAAGTATTGGGTTCTAGGTTCAGGTTAGTTTGAAACTTGACTGATTTCCCTGCAGTCTTTCTAACAGGTAAGCTGGCATTTTTCCTGACACTGGTGTTGTGCCATCAATCTATGGCATAATGCCCAACCTTGCCACAGCACCAATACTCATATCTATTATATCTTCTTTTAGATACGGTCTTAACAGCCTTGCTGTCAGCTGTCCTTTTGTTTAGTTCTTGGGCTGGTTCATCAAATACCAATGATTCCCGAAGAACATGGTGTGTTTGTACATGGGCTGCCCTATTGACATTTGCACCCTTGTCATTCAGAATACCAGCCTTATAGTGACCATGTGTAATGTCATGGTCATACCTGTTAGTAGGCTGCACCACTTTTTTGAAAGAAATAGGGGGTTTGGAGATTAGTTGTGGAACTGTGGCTTTGCCTTTTCTTTTAGAATTTGCTTCCCTAGTTCTTCTCTTAAAACCTAGACCTATCTTACTCTTTTGTGCAATTAAGTTATCAATCAAAGGTAAGACAGACTTTGGCTTTGAGAAGTTAGCCACAAGTTCCTTTTGTCTTAGTAGTCTGACTTCCAGACCCTTGATCTGATCATTTTTGAATGTAATTATTCCCAACTGAATAACAGTTATGTTTTTCAGCTTGCCAATCTCATTCATCTTCTGATCCAGCAATTTTTCTGAATCAGATGCACTCAATTTAAGAGCAGCAATTTCCTTAACCTGGTTTTTGACAAGGTTTCTGCTTCTCTTAAGTGCATGCAACAGATCACCATACTCATCAATAAGTTGATGTACATCCCCTTCAGATTCAGATCCATTCATATCTCTTGAAGAAGATACTTCTGATTCTTATCCTGTATAATATTCAGAAACGGATGAAAAGTTGTTTACCATACTGGGACCAGGCTGATCTTGGCAGTGATCTTCCTCAGTCAAAGCCATCAGCCCTCTGTAGTGATGATCTTTATTCACATTAGTAGAGTCCACATTTGCAAGAACTCAGATTCTACTGAATCCTCTTCAGTAGTGAACAATCCTATGTAGGCTTCAGCATCTGTCTCTTCTCCTAAATCTGATGACGAGGAATCAGTCCATCTTTTCTGCTTCTTTGCAACCAAGGATCTATCCATCTTGCCCTTATTTTGCTACTTCTTTTTATCTCTATATTCCTTTCTTTTATCAGGACAATCAGCTATGACATGCCCTGGCCTATTGCAGCAATAATAAACAATTTTAGAAGAAATTTATTTACTGGGATTTAGGCCATACCTGTCATTCTTCGATGCTTTCTTCTTCTTGTAATAGTCATACTTGGAGTAGGATGAAGATGGTTTTGTTCTCCATTTCTTCTTCTTCATGAACCTTTGAAACTGCCTTGTGAAGGCAGCAAAATCTTCATCAGAATTATGACTGTCTGAAGTGTTGAAGTCAGTATTTTCTGATTCAACTTCAGTCATTCTCCTAGGAGGAGATGGTGACTTTCTCCTGCCCTCTCTTATAACTTCAGGCTAAAAGGAAACTGACTTTTATGTGTATTCAGACTTGTTGCTTTTCTCCTCTTCCTTTCTGGCAGTGAGCTGCATCTCATAGGATAGCAGTTTTCCAAATAAGGTTGGTGGAGGTGTATCTGCAAGCCTGTCCACCTCTCTGATGGAACATATTTTAGTATCTCAATCCTTGGATATGGATATCAGAAACTTTCCATTTAATTCATAAGTTCAAAAGACTCTGCTATATGTCATTAGCTCATTAAAAATTCTGAAGAATTTCTAATAGCATTAAGCTATGCTATCTGTCTTAGCTTTTCTAAAGCTTTCATATTCTTGATTTAGCATGGACTTCCTGTCCTCTCTCACTTCTTCTATTCACTCCTTGTAGACAATCAAAGCGTCCCATATCTCCTTGGAGGTTTTGCAATGAACCAGATTGTAACACCCCCATCTGTCGCATGACATATAACAGAAGGTCCAGCTGGAACCCGACGCCATATACCACAGACAGTCGGAAGAGATACTAAAAGAATAATCAAACCAACCAACTAAGACTACTCGTCCTAATCACAGAGCATTCTAGCGGAAGATTTTAGAGTTGAAAGAACCCAAAATTAAATCCATCAATATGAATGTCCACAGCTACAACAACAGGAATGAAACCCAAAATACACAGAAACGGGTACATGGCCTTATGGCCTTACAAATGTTCACTTAATAAAGAGTGTTTTACATACATCGACTCGCAGGCCGACCACACATGATAAATATAAAAACAGCTATTCTACGGCCTTCTAGGGCCAGCACAACAACATGGGCTCCAGCCCGCTATTTGGCGCTCGGCTCCGCAGCACCTGCAAGCACATACCACCGCACGGTGGCAAATAAAGCAACGGTCAGCTAAAAGCCGACCAAATTATAACGACCCCGCCCCTTACTCGGGACGGCGGTGCTCTTTCCCTGCATAACATTAGCCCAACAATATATATAGCACAATTATAATTCGCCACAGGTGTAGGCTCGCACGGCCAAAAACCCCGTGCACTCAGGGCACATTCATGGTGAACCCTGACCCATCAGTGCATTCACCACCACCCCCAGGATGGCAACAACATGTGAGCATTTATCCTTTCTGACCACCGTCTAAGGCTCCGACTATGCCAACGGCCAGTCCCCGTCTTCGGGTCTCTCGCACCGAACCACATAGCCTAGGTCCAATTCCACTTGCCCGTTGCTCACGCCGCATGTCCAATTTAAGTCCTTTGCGCGGGCCAAGCTTCTCTCGGATCCCAAATTTTCCAAAACAATCTCATAACCCTGTTATGATCAAGGTTGGTTCCCAGACCGCCAAGTTAGCAGAACACGTTTCCGCTCAGTTTTCCGGGTGCGCCTTGAAGCTAACCTCTAAGGATCCCTGATGCAATCTACCACGTAGAAACCCGAAAAAAAATCCAAAGCACGGAGTCTTCTCCGACAAAACTACATCAAATGCAACATCACCGATCCAGACAAAACACGTCCGGGTAGGCTTCACACACAATGCTTATGCCCGTACTTACGATTCCGGGCTCTATATGCAACACAAGGGGGACTATTCACATCAACCCCAAGGAACACCACGCACTCACCGCACACTCGCAGGAGCGGGATTCCCTATGCAGAAAGAAAGAGCTTCAAACGCTCAAGTTGAGAATCGTTACCCTTGTAGTCCGTTTCGGCGCCATGGAAAAACTACGCGGTTAGAACTCTTCGCAATGACCTTCCCTCCACGGATCCTCTCTCTGATTTCGAAACGGTGCTCCGATGCTCTGCCGGCGGCCGGAAACCTCCTTCTTCTTCCTCTTCTCTCTCACTTTGGAAGGGGAGAACTTTGGAGAGAAAATGGGGAATTAACCCCCTATTCCCAGCCTTAACAGAGCAGGATTTCATCTGGGCCGTCGGATCCTAATTAAAGAAAACGAACGGCTGAGATCTGCACAAAATTCTCCAGACCTGGGCCGAACATGGCTTGGCACACGGCCGTGTCCCAGGCCGTGTGCCTCGATCCAGGCACGATCGTCGAACTGAGAAACACACACGGGCCAAGACACGCCCGTGTCTGACCTGACACGCCCGTGTCTGGTTCCCCGACACGCCCGTGTTCATGGGCGTGTCACGCATAACCGCCACGACAACGGACACGACCCATCAGGACACGGGTAGGGACACGGGTTGGCACACGCCCGTGTCGGATGACATGCCCGTGTCATCCGACCGTGTTCCTGGCCGTGTCCTTCTCGGGTTGAAAACGGTCAAAAAAATCACCAGCCAGACACGGCCTTGGACACGCCCGTGTCCTAGGCCGTGTACCCCTACAGGCACCAAAACCCTTTTTTCGCGACCGACTTGCACACAATTTTTGGAGCGTTACAAATCTCCCCCACTTTAGGAATTTCGTCCCGAAATTAAGCAAAGGTACACAAAAGCTAAATGATACCTGAGTGGAATAACTCGGGGTATTCCTCCAATATAGCTTGCTCTCGCTCCCAAGAAAGCTCCACACGCCCGCAATTATTCCAACGGACATTACCATTCGGACCTCCTTGTTGCGGAGTCGTTTGACTGCAACATCTTCAATTCGTACTGGCTTGACCCTTGTTGTTAACTCATAATCAACTGATACCTGATTGTCTACAATGATCTGCGAAGGCTCTTGCACTGCCTTACGCAACACCGGTACGTGGAATACATCATGCAGCCCACTCAGCTCCGTCGACAACTTTAATCTATACGCCGCCTCGCCAACACGCTCCAGGATTTCAAATGGTCCAAGGTATCTCGGACTCAGCTTCTTCAAGCGTCGAACCCGCGATACACCCTTGAACGGCTTGATCTTTAAATACACCATATCGCCAACGTTGAACTCCACATTTCTATGTTTGGCATTGTAATACTTTGACTGTCTATCCTGAGCAATCTTCGGCCTTTCCTGAATTGTCCGTATCATTGAAGTGGCATCTTCCACCGCTTGACATTTATACAACTTCGATTCGCCTGCCTCCAACCAAGACAACGGCGTGCGACACTTCCTCCCGTACAAGGCTTCGAAAGGCGTCATTCCAATACTTGCCTGAAAGTTGTTGTTGTACGCAAACTCCACCATGTACAGGTGATCCTCCCAATGCTTCCCGAAATCTATGACGCACATGTGAAGCATGTCCTCCATAGTCCTGTTGACTCTCTCGGTTTGGCCATCTGTCTGTGGGTGAAAGGTTGTGCTGAACTTTAGCTTAGTACCCAACAGACCATGCACCAACCTCCAATCATTTGACGTGAAACGTCCATCACGGTCACTAACAATACTGCATGGCACACCATGCAATCGTACAATGTTATCCACGTAGAGTTTGGCTAACTTTTCCATCGGATCCTCCTTTCTCACTGGGATAAAGTGCGACACCTTTGTCAATCTATCTACGATCACCCAAATGGCGTCGTTTCTCTTCTACGACTTCGGCAAACCGTGCACAAAATCCATAAATATGTCGTCAAACTTCCATTCTGGGATAGGAAGGGATTTCAAGAAACCTCCGGGCTTCTGGCATTCCGCCTTCACTAATGCACAAGTACGACACTTGGCCACATAAAGTGCCACATCCTTCTTCAAACCCGGCCACCAGAATAATTTCTTCATGTCTCTATACATTTTCGTGCTTCCCGGGTGGATTGAGTACTTGGTATGATGAGCCTCATATATCAACTCCTCCCGAATATTATCCGCACTAGGAACGCATAGACGACTGTCCTTCCTTAGCAACCCATCTTCGACCACAAACTGGGAATTTGACCCATCCAAAGATTCATCTAAGATTTGCTTCATGCTGCTATCCTGAACCAAAGCCCGCCGAAATCTATCTGCTAGGACACATTGCACCTCTGTCCAAAACAGTTTCGCCTCGGCACTATACTGCTTATCGACGCAAGATATCTCCAATGCCTCCAACTCTTGGACCAATCTCTCATCATGTACTGATAACCAATTGGCTTGTGCCGGAATCTTACGACTTAACGCATCCGCCACAGCATTTCCCTTCCCAGGCACATAGTGTATCTTGAAGGTGTAGTCCCCTAAGAACTCCATCCACCACCGCTGCCTCATGTTCAGATCCTTTTGGTCCAATAGGTACTTCAAACTCTTATGATCGGTGTAAATATCGACCTTCACACCGTACAGATAGTGCCTCCAAAGCTTTAGAGCAAATATCACGGCCGCTAACTCTAAGTCATGGACCGGATAATTCCTCTCAAGAACCTTCAGTTGTCGTGAACCATAAGCTATCACTCTCCCATGCTGTAGCAGGACACAACCCAAACCACTGCCCGAAGCATCACTATAGATCTCGAACCCTTCGGTTCCACTTGGCGAACATAAAATGGGCGTCGTGGTCAACCACCTCTTCAATTCTTCAAACGCCTGTTCGCACTCCGAAGACCACACAAACTTCTGATCCTTTCTTGTCAACGTCGTGAGTGTTAGTGCTATCCGCGAGAAGTTCTCTACGAAGAACCTATAGTAGCCAGCAAGCCCCAGAAAACTCCGGACCTCTGCCACCGTAGACAGCGTAGGCCACTCTCGAATCGCCACTATCTTTGCCGGATCTACAGCTATTCCTTCTCCACTAACAACATGACCAAGGAACGCTATCGAGGATAACCAGAATTCACACTTGGAGAACTTTGCATACAACTGACTTTTCCTCAATGTCTCCAATACCATGTGTAAATGCTTGTAATGATCCTCCTCGCACCGCGAATACACCAGGATATCATCGATAAATACTATCACAAACTGATCCAAGTGTTCTCTGAACGTCCTATTCATCAGATCCATAAACACGGATGGCGCATTCATCAACCCAAACGGCATAACCGTGAACTCGTAATGCCCAAACCGCGTACTGAATGCTGTCTTTGGGATGTCGCTCTCCTTTATCCTCAACTGATAGTAACCAGACTTCAAATCTAACTTCGAATATACAGTTGATCCAACCAGCTGATCAAATAGATAGTCAATCCTCGGGATTGGATATTTGTTCTTCTCCGTAAGTTTTTTCAATTCCCGATAATCGATACAAAGCCACAAGCTCCCATATTTCTTCTTAACAAAGAGAACTGGTGCGCTCCAAGGCGACGAACTTGGACGCACATAATCTTGTTATAGCAACTCTTCCAGTTGCACCTTCAACTCGTCCATTTCTCTTGGGGCTATCCGATAGGGGGAGCGTGACACCGGTTTGGCACCCGGTACCAGCTCTATAGTAAAGTCTATCTCCCACTAAGGAGGGGCTCCTGGGAGATCATCTGGAAACACATCAGGATACTCGGACACAACTGGGATGCTGTCCAAACTAGGCTTAGGCGTCGAAGTCTGCAGTAGAGTGACATATAGATATGCCCCAGACCGAACTGCCTTGAACATCTGAAGTGCTGACACCAGAACTTTCCCTGAACACTTCATGCCCGCAAAAGTAGTCTCCCGATCAGTGTCCAGACCCAACTTGACTTCTTCACGGTTGCAATCAATGCATGCACTCTGCTCCGAGAGCCAATCCATACCAAAAATTACATCAAACTCCACCAATGGTAGAACCAACGCCCGCAAATCAAACTCCCGGTATCCAATCCGAATCTTCACAACACAAACCCTATCCGCACGCATTGAGCACCCATTAGGCAACAACACATCCAACTTGTTTTCTGTCATCGAGAACGGAACTCCGATGCGCGATATAAACCTTTCAGACAAGAAGGAATGTGATGCTCCCATATCAAAAAGGGCTCTCGCCGGAAACCCAAAGATTAACACAAAGCCTAGCACTGGCAAACGTAAGCTAACAAATACAATGGTAACAACTATAAAAGTTAAACCACTGTAATTTAACTCATACCTGTCACCAAGTCTGCTTACTTAATGGCCTCCTGCAGACCAAGGTTGTAGACTCTAGGCTGGGCTGGAGCATGATGGGATGCGGTTTGTAACACCCCCTATCCGTCGCATAGCATATAGCAGTAGGTCCGGCCGGGGCCCGACGCCATATACCACAGACAGACCGGGTGGTTACTTATGGAAACCATCCAACCAATCTCAACGTCCTACACAGAGCATTCTAGCGGAAGCAGTTAATATAAGTTGTAAACAAGAACCCAGCATAAGAGCACGAATGTCCACTAATACCACATTTAGGAATGTATACAAAAATACCCAAACATTGGCCTTAAGGCCTTACAAAAAGTTTCACTTGTCCGTTACATGATTTACCGACCTCGGCACGCAGGCCGCCATACATGAATAAAAATAGAAAACATTTCACTTGGGCCTTCGAGGGCCAGCTTCGCAAAAAGGGCTTTAGCCCGCTATTGACCGCTCGGTCCAGATGCACCTGCAAGCAAACAAACCACCGCACGGTGGCAAACAAAGCAACGGTCAGCAATGCTGACCAAATTATAACGATCCCGCCCCCAGCTCGGGGCGGCGATGCTCCTTCCCTGCATTTCATTAGCATAAGCGAGCACTATAAATATAGTCATTTCATCACAGGCGGAGGCTCAACGGCCACACACCCCGTGCACTCAGGGCACATTCTTGGTGAACGCAGTCTAAGTCTGCCGACTCACCACCATCCTCTCTTGGACGGCCAAACAATGAGCAGTTTGTCTTCCTGGCATGGGTCACGGTAATTAAAACCATAGACCGCCGAAGACCCTCATCTATGCCAACGGCCCTAATCCGAACGACATAGAGTGGGTACGGTTCCATCTAACCCGTGCTCACAACGCAACGGTAATTTAAACCATATGCGCCCGCAACGGTAATTTAAACCATATGCGCAGGTCAAACTTCTACCGAGTCCCATTTTCATCACAAGTCACATAACCCGGTTATGTTCAAGTTGGCTTCCAAGCCACCAAGTTGGCAAGACCTCGTGTCCGCCCAGTTTTCCGGGTGCACCTTTGGGTTAGTCCCCAAGGCTCCCTGTTGCAATCTACCGCGTAGAAAACCCGAAAACACCAAATAGCACGGAGTCTTCTCCGGCCTTATGCAATGCAACATCACCGATCCGGACTAACATGTCCGGGTAGGCTTCAACCAAAATTCCTATGTCCGTTCTCGCATACGGACGCTAAACAACGGGGACTTTACATATCTACCCGAAGGAACGCCTCCAACTCTTCGCAAACTCGCGAGAGAGGGCTTCCTATGCTAAGAAAGAGAGCTATCATGCTCACAAGTGAGGATCGTTACACTTGTGTTCCTCTTTGGCGCCATCGAAATGTAATCGGATAGAAATCACCGCGCTTGCGTTGCCTCCGTAGATCCGGAGTCGGCTTGCGATTCGGAGCTCCGAAGCTCCTCCAATGGCGGATCTAGCTCTTCTTCCTCCAATAGCTTTCCTCTTTCTCCAAGTGTTTGGAGAGATGATCAAGTGAAGGAAAATGGATTTTTCTTAAGTCAAACCCGTGTATATCCTCCCAGGAACCATCCCCAGCCGTCGGATCTCAACCTAAGAAAACGAGCGGCTTTGATTCGGGGCTGAAATGCCCAATCTGGACCGAACACGGCCTGGCACACGCCCGTGTCCAGGGCCGTGTGCCGCATTCGCCGTCAAAATCGAATCTTCTGAACACGCACACGGGTATCGAACACGCCCGTGTTCGAGTTGACACGCCCGTGTTCCAGATGACACGGCCGTGTAGCCGGCCGTGTACCCCATGATTTTCCCCCGTTTCCAACCCGAGCACTGCACGGGTTCTAGAACACGCCCGTGTCCTTGCCCGTGTCACATTGACACGCCTGGGCCCCCAGGCCGTGTACACGGGACATTTCGTCGAGGGGAGAACGACGACTGGATGACACGGCCTTGGACACGCCCGTGTCCTAGGCCGTGTGCCTTGTCTCGACGATCGTCGAGTGAATCTCGACGATTTCACCTTGACGATCGTCGACACGGGTCGACACGCCCTGCGACACGCCCGTGTCGCAGGCCGTGTGCCCATTCTCGACGAATCGTCGAGAATAACTCGACGATTTCACGGCTAAGTGTCGACACGGGTCGACACGCCCTGCGACACGCCCGTGTCGCAGGCCGTGTGCCCTTTCTCGACGAATCGTCGAGTATAACTCGACGACTTCGCGACTAAGTGTCGGCACACACTTGACACGCCCTGGGACACGCCCGTGTCCCAGGCCGTGTGCCGTCAGCCAGAAACCAAAACTGGCCCAAAACGTCCCCCTTTCCTCCTTTGAGTTTCGGGGCGTTACAACTCTCCCCCTCTTAAAAGAATTTCGCCCACGAAATTACATAAAGGAAAGATATACAAAAACAACATTTGTACCTGAGCGGAACAACTCCGGATACTCGTCAAGCATAGTCTGCTCTCGCTCCCAGGAGAGCTCCTCACGACCGCAATTGTCCCATCGGACCTTGACCATCCTGATCTCTTTATTGCGTAGCCGCTTGACCTCCGAGTCCTCAATCCGCACGGGCTTTACCTTTGTCGTTAGCCCACTATCCACCGGCACTTGATCGACCGCGATCACTTGCGCAGGCTCTTGCACCGCCTTCCGAAGCACCGAAATGTGGAATACATCGTGTAAACCACTTAGCTCCACAGAAAGCTTCAACCTATAGGCCGCTTCTCCAACTCGCTCCAGAACCTCAAACGGTCCAAGGTACCTCGGGCTTAGCTTTTTCAATCGTCGCAACCGCGAGACACCCTTGAACGGCTTGATCTTTAGGTACACATAATCACCCACAGCGAACTCCACGTTCCTGTGCTTGGCATTATAGTACTTTGCTTGCCGGTCCTGAGCGATGAGTAACCTCTCCCGAATGGTTCTCACCAAAGAAGTAGCATCATCCACTTCCGATCGCTTATACAACTTCGACTCGCCCGTTTCTAACCAAGACAACGGCGTGCGACATCTTCTACCATATAGGGCCTCGAAAGGCGCCATCTGAATACTTGCTTGGTAGCTGTTATTGTATGCGAACTCCACCAAATAAAGGTGGTCCTCCCATTGCTTTCCGAAATCCAAAACACACATGCGAAGCATGTCTTCCATGGTTCTATTGACCCTCTCGGTCTGTCCATCCGTTTGCGGATGGAAGGCTGTGCTAAACTTCAGCTTTGTTCCCAACATTTGCTGCACCAGCCTCCAATCATTGGACGTGAACCGCCCATCTCGGTCACTCACAATGCTACGGGGCACACCATGAAGCCGTACTATGTTATCCACATAAAGCTTCGCCAGCTTCTCCACCGGATCATCCTTCCTATGCGGAATAAAGTGCGACACCTTCGTTAATCGATCGACCACCACCCAAATGGCGTCGTTCCCCTTCTGCGACCTTGGCAAACCATGCACAAAGTCCATAGAGATGTCGTCGAATTTCCACTCCGGAATAGGCAAGGACTTAAGAAATCCTCCCGGCTTTTGGCACTCCGCTTTTACCAAGGCGCAGGTTTGGCACTTCGCTACGTATAGCGCCACATCCTTCTTCAAACCCGGCCACCAAAATAGCTTCTTGATATCGCGGTACATCTTCGTGCTCCCCGGGTGAATCGAGTACTTGGTATGGTGTGCTTCGTACAACAACTCCACCCGTAAATTGCCCACGCTTGGGACGCACAGACGACCGTCTTTCCACAGCAATCCGTCCTCTACAACGAATTGGGAATTTGACCCATCCAGAGCCTCTATCATGAACTGCTTCATATGAGCATCCATATCCAAAGCCTGTCGAATCCGATCAGCCAGGTCATAGTGGACTTCAGTCCAATTCAGCACTGCTTCAGTACTAGATTGTCTATCCACACAAACAATCTCCAACGCCTCCAGCTCCTGCACCAACCGCTCATCATGCACTGATAGCCAATTCGCTTGAGCTGTGGCTCGACGACTCAACGCGTCCGCAACCGCATTCCCTTTGCCAGGCACGTAGTTGATCTTGAATGTATAGTCCCCCAGGAACTCCATCCACCTACGCTGCCGCATATTCAGATCCTTCTGATCAATCAGGTACTTTAGGCTCTTGTGATCGGTGTAGATATCAATCTTCACACCGTACAAATAGTGTCTCCACAGCTTCAAGGCAAAAATCACGGCCGCTAACTCCAAGTCATGGACCGGATAATTCCTCTCGTGCACTTTTAGCTGTCTCGAGCCATAAGCTATCACGCATCCGTGCTGCAGTAGCACACAACCCAAACCGCTGCCTGAAGCATCGCTATATATCTCATAGCCTTCGGTCCCAACCGGCGAACTCAACACAGGCGCCGTGGTCAACCGACACTTCAATTCCTCAAAAGCTCGCGCGCACTCCGGCGTCCAAACGAACTTATGCTCCTTCCTCGTCAAAGTAGTGAGAGGTAGCGCTATCCGCGAGAAGTTCTCTACGAAGCGCCTATAATAACCGGCAAGCCCCAAAAAGCTCCGGACTTCTGCTACCGTAGCAAGCTCTGGCCACTCCCGTATCGCAACAATCTTCGCCGGATCCACCGCAATACCCTCTCCACTCACTATATGCCCGAGGAACGCTACTGAGGATAGCCAAAACTCGCACTTCGAGAACTTGGCATACAACTGGTTTCTCCTTAGCGTCTCCAGCACCAAATGAAGATGCTTGAAGTGATCTTCCTCACTTTGCGAGTACACCAAAATATCGTCGATGAAGACGATCACGAAATGGTCCAAGTACTCCCTGAACGTCCTGTTCATCAAATCCATGAACACCGACGGCGCATTAGTCAGCCCAAACGGCATGACCGTAAACTCATAATGCCCGTATCTCGTACTAAACGCTGTCTTCGGGATATCACTCTCCCTTATCCGCAGCTGATAGTACCCAGACTTGAGATCTAACTTCGAGTACACCGTCGACCCGACTAACTGATCAAAGAGATCATCAATCCTAGGGATCGGGTACTTATTCTTCTCAGTCAGCTTGTTTAGCTCCCGATAATCAATACACAATCTCAAGCTTCCGTCCTTCTTCTTAACAAAGAGGACCGGTGCGCTCCAAGGCGAAGAACTCGGGCGTACATACCCTTGTTCCAACAACTCTTGCAGTTGAACTTTCAGCTCCGCCATTTCCTTAGGCGCTAGCCGATACGGAGATCGTGACACAGGCTTTGCACCTGGCACTAGCTCGATCGTAAAATCTATCTCCCGTTGAGGCGGGGCTCCAGGAAGATCTGCGGGGAACACATCAGGGTATTCCGATACCACTGAAATACAATCCAACGCGGGCTTCGGCTTTGCAACCTCCACTAGTGTAAAGAACAGTTCTGCTCCAGCACGAACCGCCTTCACCACCTGAAGAGCAGACATCAACGTCTTGCTCGACCCCTTTAAGCCCGTAAAAGTCGTCTCACGACTTGCTCCCAGCTTGACTTCCTTGCTACCGCAATCTATATGGGCCTGCTGCTCCGAGAGCCAGTCCATGCCAAATATGACGTCGAACTCCACTAACGGAAGTAAAGACGCCCGCAGGTCGAACTCCTGCTCTCCAATACGAGTCTTAACCTCGCAGATCCTAACCGCTCGCATCGAACACCCATTGGGCAACAACACATCCAACTTGTCCTTCGCCATCGAAGAAGGGACTCCGATGCGTGATATAAATCCTTCGGACAAGAAGGAGTGTGAAGCTCCCGTATCGAAGAGTGCTCGTGCGGGATTTTCACAAATCATTACAAATCCTAAACAAGCAGTGGTAAGGTAACATATACATAACAAGCATATAAAGGAATTGACTTGCTATAAATTAAACCGTACCTGTCACCACGTCAGCTTGTTTAATAGCCTCCTGTTGGCCAAGATTGTAAACCCTTGGTTGGGCCGGAGCATAGTGAGATGCGGTCGACTCCACCGCCTTACCTTTCTCTTCATAAGTAGCTCCTGGCCTCCTCTCGGACTTAGGACGTCCGCTCCAACAATCACGGGCAAAGTGCCCCGTCTTGCCACAAGTAAAGCACGCGCCCGGGGTCCGACTCGTAGTCGCCCCAGAAGCACCAGAAGGAGCTGGACCCGAAGTCCTATGCTTCTTAAAGAATCTTTGATAGCCAGACTTTGAAGTAGTCGGCACTTTGAACCCAGATTTCTTCTCGCCCAAGCCTTTCTTCGCTTGTACACTCTTCATGTCCTTCTCCAAGGACCGGGCAGTATTGACCAAGGTTAAGAAACCCTGCGTCATTGGCCCCGACAGTAACAATCTCAGCTCATCCCTCAAGCCTTCATAAAAACGATTAGTCTTGCGCTCCTCATCCATGATGATGGAGCCAGCATAACGACTCAACCGCGTAAACTCGTGGAGATATTCATCCACGCTCCTCTCACCCTGCACCAACTTCAGGAACTCATTCTCCATTGAAATCCTCTGAGTAGAAGGGAGGTATCTTGCTAAGAACAATTCCGAGAACTCTTCCATCGGAACGTCTATCAGTTGTCTACCTCTCAAATGATGCAGCTCCAAACCTTCCCACCACATCCTCGCTTCCCCATCCAGAAGGAACGTAGCGATGGTGGTCATTTGCCACTCCTCCGTCTCCGTCGCTGTCATGACTCTCTTCACCCTAGAGAGCCAGTCTTCAGCCTGCGATGGGGTTCCCAACCCCGAGAATAACGGAGGGTTAAAGCTCATTACACGCTTCAACTGCCTCTCAGTCGCCCTCCTTGGCACTATTGGTTCTACAACCACTTGCTCCATCCTCCTCGGCTCCGCCTCTTGCAGAGGTACTTGCTCCATCACGGGAGCGGGCTGCTGCGCTTGCCTCCCAGGCTGCGCATTTATCACGGCCAACACCGCTTCAGCCACCAATCTTATATTTTCAGCCGACAAAGGTGTTGCGGGAGCAACTTCTGGTGCACTACTAGCCTCAGAACCTCGGCGTTCTGACGGCCCAACACCACTTCGGGTCACCTATAGTGGTACAAAACACCGTTAAGCGACCAAATAAATTGCAAACAGCAATTATAGGAACACGCAGGTTCCTCAAACACGAGTATTTTCATTCCTAAGTGGACATTCATGGGTTCGTTTACCATGATAACGATGACGCACACAATGTGCTCACCACCCCTTAAAAAGAATTCGACCACGAATTCCGAGGATCGAAACCTCGCTTTGATACCAAATTGTAACACCCCCTATCCGTCGCATAGCATATAGCAGTAGGTCCGGCCGGGGCCCGACGCCATATACCACAGACAGACCGGGTGGTTACTTATGGAAACCATCCAACCAATCTCAACGTCCTACACAGAGCATTCTAGCGGAAGCAGTTAATATAAGTTGTAAACAAGAACCCAGCATAAGAGCACGAATGTCCACTAATACCACATTTAGGAATGTATACAAAAATACCCAAACATTGGCCTTAAGGCCTTACAAAAAGTTTCACTTGTCCGTTACATGATTTACCGACCTCGGCACGCAGGCCGGCCATACATGAATAAAAATAGAAAACATTTCACTTGGGCCTTCGAGGGCCAGCTTCGCAAAAAGGGCTTTAGCCCGCTATTGACCGCTCGGTCCAGCTGCACCTGCAAGCAAACAAACCACCGCACGGTGGCAAACAAAGCAACGGTCAGCAATGCTGACCAAATTATAACGATCCCGCCCCCAGCTCGGGGCGGCGATGCTCCTTCCCTGCATTTCATTAGCATAAGCGAGCACTATAAATATAGTCATTTCATCACAGGCGGAGGCTCAACGGCCACACACCCCGTGCACTCAGGGCACATTCTTGGTGAACGCAGTCTAAGTCTGCCGACTCACCACCATCCTCTCTTGGACGGCCAAACAATGAGCAGTTTGTCTTCCTGGCATGGGTCACGGTAATTAAAACCATAGACCGCCGAAGACCCTCATCTATGCCAACGGCCCTAATCCGAACGACATAGAGTGGGTACGGTTCCATCTAACCCGTGCTCACAACGCAACGGTAATTTAAACCATATGCGCCCGCAACGGTAATTTAAACCATATGCGCAGGTCAAACTTCTACCGAGTCCCATTTTCATCACAAGTCACATAACCCGGTTATGTTCAAGTTGGCTTCCAAGCCACCAAGTTGGCAAGACCTCGTGTCCGCCCAGTTTTCCGGGTGCACCTTTGGGTTAGTCCCCAAGGCTCCCTGTTGCAATCTACCGCGTAGAAAACCCGAAAACACCAAATAGCACGGAGTCTTCTCCGGCCTTATGCAATGCAACATCGCCGATCCGGACTAACATGTCCGGGTAGGCTTCAACCAAAATGCCTATGTCCGTTCTCGCATACGGACGCTAAACAACGGGGACTTTACATATCTACCCGAAGGAACGCCTCCAACTCTTCGCAAACTCGCGAGAGAGGGCTTCCTATGCTAAGAAAGAGAGCTATCATGCTCACAAGTGAGGATCGTTACCCTTGCGTTCCTCTTTGGCGCCATCGAAATGTAATCGGATATAAATCACCGCGCTTGCATTGCCTCCGTAGATCCGGAGTCGGCTTGCGATTCGGAGCTCCGAAGCTCCTCCAATGGCGGATCTAGC
The DNA here is from genome assembly GCA_039583875.1 of Platanthera guangdongensis. Lineage (NCBI taxonomy): Eukaryota > Viridiplantae > Streptophyta > Magnoliopsida > Asparagales > Orchidaceae > Platanthera > Platanthera guangdongensis. Next base: position 98,775,365 of record CM077147.1, on the reverse strand, counting down.
TCTTCTTCCTCCAATAGCTTTCCTCTTTCTCCAAGGGTTTGGAGAGATGATCAAGTGAAGGAAAATGGATTTTTCTTAAGTCAAACCCGTGTATATCCTCCCAGGAACCATCCCCAGCCGTCGGATCTCAACCTAAGAAAACGAGCGGCTTTGATTCGGGGCTGAAATGCCCAATCTGGACCGAACACGGCCTGGCACACGCCCGTGTCCAGGGCCGTGTGCCGCATTCGCCGTCAAAATCGAATCTTCTGAACACGCACACGGGTATCGAACACGCCCGTGTTCGAGTTGACACGCCCGTGTTCCAGATGACACGGCCGTGTAGCCGGCCATGTACCCCATGATTTTCCCCCGTTTCCAACCCGAGCACTGCACGGGTTCTAGAACACGCCCGTGTCCTTGCCCGTGTCACATTGACACGCCTGGGCCCCCAGGCCGTGTACACGGGACATTTCGTCGAGGGGAGAACGACGACTGGATGACACGGCCTTGGACACGCCCGTGTCCTAGGCCGTGTGCCTTGTCTCGACGATCGTCGAGTGAATCTCGACGATTTCACCTTGACGATCGTCGACACGGGTCGACACGCCCTGCGACACGCCCGTGTCGCAGGCCGTGTGCCCATTCTCGACGAATCGTCGAGAATAACTCGACGATTTCACGGCTAAGTGTCGACACGGGTCGACACGCCCTGCGACACGCCCGTGTCGCAGGCCGTGTGCCCTTTCTCGACGAATCGTCGAGTATAACTCGACGACTTCGCGACTAAGTGTCGGCACACACTTGACACGCCCTGGGACACGCCCGTGTCCCAGGCCGTGTGCCGTCAGCCAGAAACCAAAACTGGCCCAAAACGTCCCCCTTTCCTCCTTTGAGTTTCGGGGCATTACACGGTTGACTCCACCGCCTTCCCTTTCTACTCATAAGTCTCTCCAGGTCTCCTCTCGGACTTTGAACGTCCGCTCCAACACTCCCAAGCAAAATGCCCCGTCTTCCCGTAGTTGTAGCAAGCTCCGGGGACTCGACTTGTAGTTGCCCCCGATGCATCAGCCGAAGGGGCTGAGTTCGAAGTCCTCCGCTTCTTGTTCCATCTGCGGAAACCTGTCTTGTTACTTGGCACCTTGAACTCAGTCTTCCTTTCTCATGGTCCCTCTTCTCTTGAACTTTCTTCGCAACCTTTTCCAACGATCGGGCTGAATTGACCAAGGCTAGGAATCCCTGTGCCTTAGGCCCAGCAAGGATTAAATGTAAATCTCCCCGAAGACACTCATAAAATCGTTTGGTCTTTCTCTCTTCTTCTGAAAACATAGCACCAGCATAACGACCCAACCGTGTGAACTCATGCAGATATTCGTCCACGCTTCTGGATCCCTGAGTCAACCCAATAAATTGATTCTCCATCTCCAACTTCTGAGCAGAAGGTACAAATCTGGCTAGGAACAATCTTGAAAATTCCTCCATCGGCACATCCGCAAGTTGCCTTCCCACTAGAAGATGAAACTCCAACTCGTCCCACCACAGCCTCGCTTCACCTTCCAAAAGAAAAGTCGATATGGTGGTCTTCTGCCACTCCTCAGTTATTGTGGCCGTCAACACCCTCTTTATGGAAGAGAGCCAGTCCTCAGCTTGAGTTGTCGTTCCAACCCCATTAAACCTCTGAGGATTAAAGCCCATCACATGCTTTAACTGCCTCTCCGTAGTTCTCCTCGGCTCTACTAACTCAACTGCTGCGCGTTCCACAACTCTCGGCTCTGCCGCCCTAACCGATTCTTGCTCATTTGCAGGAGGTGCGCGATGCATTTGCCCTGTAGGTTGGGCATTTATCATTGCGAACACTGCTTCAGCCACCATCCTGATGGTTTCCGCTGAAGGAGGTGTAGCAGGCACGTCCCTTGGTGCACTACTTTCCGCTGATTGCGGACGCTCTGACTGACCAGCACCGCTCCTAGCTGCCTAAATTAGCAAAGACACACGATTAGACAACAAACAAATTGCTAAAAGCAATCATTGGAACACTTAGGTTCCACAAAACAAGTGTATTTTCATTCCTAAGTGGACATTCATGGGTTCTTTTGATGTTATAACGATGACGCACACATGTGCTCACCACCCCTTAAAAAAATTCGCCCAAGAATTCATTTAAGCTTGACCGTAACCTGGCTCTGATGCCAAATTGTAACACCCACATCTGTCGCATGGCATATAACAGAACGTCCAGCTGGAACCCGACGCCATATACCACAGACAGTCGGAAGGGATACTAAATGAAATCAAATCAACCAATTAAGACTACTCTTCATAATCACAGAGCATTCTAGCGGAAGATTTTAAAGTTGACAGAACCCAAATTTAAATCCATCAATATGAATGTCCACAGCTACAACAACAGGAAAGAAATACCAAATACACAGAAACGGGTACATGGCCTTACAAATGCTTACTTAATAAAGAGTGTTTTACATACATCGGCTCGCAGGCCGGCCACACATGATAAATATAAAAACAGCTATTCTACGGCCTTCTAGGGCCAGCACAGCAACATGGGCTCCAGCCCGCTATTTGGCGCTCGGCTCCGCAGCACCTACAAGCACATACCACTGCACGGTGGCAAATAAAGCAACGGTCAGCTAAAAGCCGACCAAATTATAACGACCCCGCCCCTTACTCGGGACGACGGTGCTCTTTCCCTGCATAAACTTAGCCCAACAATATATATAGCGCAATTATATTTTGCCACAGGTGTAGGTTCGCACGGCCAAACACCCCGTGCACTCAGGGCACATTCATAGTGAACCCTGACCCATCAGTGCATTCACCACCACCCCCAGGATGGCAACAAAATGTGAGCTTTTAGCCTTTCTGACCACAGTCTAAGGCTCCGACTATGCCAACGGCCAGTCCCTGTCTTCGGGTCTCTCGCACTGAACCAGATAGCCTAGGTCCAATTCCACTTGCCCGTTGCTCACGCCGCATGTCCAATTTAAGTCCTTTGTGCGGGCCAAGCTTCTCTCGAATCCCAAATTTTTCAAAACAATCTCATAACCCAGTTATGATCAAGGCCGGTTCCCAGACCGCCAAGTTAGCAGAACACGTTTCCGCTCAGTTTTCCGGGTGCGCCTTGAAGCTAACCTCCAAGGATCCTTGCTGCAATCTACCGCGTATAAACCCGAAAAATCCAAAGCACGGAGTCTTCTCCGGCAAAACCACATCAAATGCAACATCACCGATCCAGACAAAACACATCCGGGTAGGCTTCACACACAATGCCTATGCCCGTACTTACGATTCTGGGCTCTATATGCAACACAAGGTGGACTATTCACATCAACCCCAAGGAACACCACGCACTCGCGGGAGCGGGGTTCCCTATGCAAAAGAAAGAGCTTCAAACGCTCAAGTTGAGAATCGTTACCCTTGTAGTCTGTTTTGGCGCCATGGAAAAACTACGCGGTTAGAACTCTTCGCAATGACCTTCCCTCCACGGATCCGCTCTCCGATTTCAAAACGGTGCTCGGATGCTCCGCCGGGGGTCGGAAACCTGCTTCTTCTTCCTCTTCTCTCTCACTTTGGAAGGGGAGAACTTTGGAGAGAAAATGTGGAATTAACCTCCTATTCCCGGCCTAAATAGAGCAGGGACTCATCTGAGCCATCGGATCTAAATTAAAGAAAATGAACGGCTCGGATCTGCCCAAAATTCTCCAGACCTGGGCCGAACACGGCTTGGCACACGGCCGTGTCCCAGGCCGTGTGCCTCGATCCAGGCACGATCGTAGGACTGAGAAACGCACACGGGCCAAGACACGCCCGTGTCTGACCTGACACGCCCGTGTCGGGTTCCCCGACACGCCCGTGTTCGTGGGCGTGTCACGCATAACCGCCACGGCAATGGACACGACCCATCAGGACACGGGTAGGGACACGGGTTGGCACACGCCCGTGTCGAATGACACGCCCGTGTCATCCGGCCGTGTTTCTGGCCGTGTCCTTCTCGGGTTGAAAACGGCCAAAAATCACCAGCCAGACACAGCCTTGGACACGCTCGTGTCCTAGGCCGTGTACCCATACAGGCACCAAAAACCCTTTTTTTCGCGACCGACTCGCACACAACTTTCGGGGCGTTACAAATCTCCCCCACTTAAAGAATTTCATCCCGAAATTAAGCAAAGGTACACAAAAGCTAAATGATACTTGAGTGGAATAACTCGGGGTATTCCTCCAACATAGCTTGCTCTCGCTCCCAAGAAAGCTCCTCACGTCCGCAATTATCCCAACGGACTTTAACCATTCTGACCTCCTTGTTGCGGAGTCGTTTGACCGCAACGTCTTCAATTCGTACTGGCCTGACCCTTGTTGTTAACTCATAATCAACTGGTACCTGATTGTCCGCAACGATCTGCAAAGGCTCTTGCACTGCCTTACGCAACACCGATACGTTGAATACGTCATGTAGCCCACTCAACTCCGTCGACAGCTTCAACCTATACGCCGCCTCTCCAACACGCTCCAGGATTTCAAATGGTCCAAGGTATCTCAGACTCAGCTTCTTCAAGCGTCGAACCCTCGATACACCCTTGAACGGCTTGATTTTTAAATATACCATATCGCCAACGTTGAACTCCACTTTTCTATGTTTGGCGTTGTAATACTTGGGCTGTCTATCTTGAGCAATCTTCAGTCTTTCCTGAATCGTCCGTATCATTGAAGTGGCATCCTCCACCGCTTGACGTTTATACAACTTTGATTCGCCTGCCTCCAACCAAGACAACGGCGTGCGACACTTCCTCCCGTACAAGGCTTCGAAAGTCGCCATTCCAATACTTACCTGAAAGCTATTATTGTACGCAAACTCCACCATGTACATGTGATCCTCCAAATGCTTCCCGAAATCTAGGACGCACATGCGAAGCATGGCCTCCATAGTCCTGTTGACTCTCTCGGTTTGGCCATCTGTGTGCGGGTGAAAGGCTGTGCTGAACTTTAGCTTAATACCCAACAGACCATGCACCAACCTCCAGTCATTTGACGTGAAGCGTCCATCTCGATCACTAACAATACTTCTAGGCACACCATGCAATCGTAAAATATTATCCACGTAGAGTTTGGCTAACTTTCCACTGGATCTTCCTTTATGATTGGGATAAAGTGCGACACTTTTGTCAACCTATCTACTACCACCCAAATGACGTCGTTTCCCTTCTGCGACTTCGGCAAACCGTGCACAAAATCCATAGATATGTCGTCAAACTTCCATTCTGGGATAGGAAGGGATTTCAAGAAACCTCCGGGCTTCTGGCATTCCGCCTTCACCAATGCACAAGTACGGCACTTGGCCACATAAAGTGCCACATCCCTCTTCAAACCCGGCCACCAGAATAATTTCTTCATGTCTCTATACATTTTCGTGCTTCCCGGGTGGATTGAGTACTTGGTATGATGAGCCTCATACATCAACTCCTCCCGAATATTATCCGCACTAGGAACGCATAGACGAATGTCCTTCCTTAGCAACCCATCTTCAACCACAAACTGGGAATTTGACCCATCCAAAGATTCATCCAAGATTTGCTTCATGCTGCTATCCTGAACCAAAGCCCGCCGAACTCTATCCGCTAGGTCACACTGCACCTCTGTCCAAAACAGTTTCGCCTCGGCACTAGACTGCTTATCGACGCAAGATATCTCCAATGCCTCTAACTCTTGGACCAATCTCTCATCATGTACTGATAACCAATTGGCTTGTGCGGGAATCTAACGACTCAACGCATCCGCCACTGCATTTCCCTTCCCAGGCACATAGTGTATCTTGAAGGTGTAGTCCCCTAAGAACTCCATCCACCTCCGTTGCCTCATGTTCAGATCCTTTTGGTCCAATAGGTACTTCAACTTTTATGATCGGTGTAAATATCGACCTTCACACCGTACATATAGTGCCTCCAAAGCTTTAGAGCAAACATCACGGCCGCTAACTATAAGTCGTGGACCGGATAATTCCTCTCATGAACCTTCATTGTCGTGAACCATAAGCTATCACTCTCCTATGCTGTAGCAGAACACAGCCCAAACCACTGCCTGAAGCATCACTATAGATCTCGAACCCTTCGGTTCCACTTGGCGAACATAAAATGGGCGTCGTGGTCAATCGCCTCTTCAATTCTTCAAAAGCATGTTCGCACTCCGAAGACCACACAAACTTCTGATCCTTTCTTGTCAACGTCGTGAGTGGTAGTGCTATCCGCGAGAAGTTCTCTATGAAGCGCCTATAGTAGACAGCAAGCCCCAGAAAACTCCGGACCTCTGCCACCGTAGTCAAAGAAGGCCACTCTCGTATCGCTACTATCTTCGCCGGATCTACAGCTATTCCCTCTCCACTGACAACATGACCAAGGAACGCTATCGAGGATAACCAGAATTCACACTTGGAGAACCTTGCATACAACTGACGTTTCCTCAATGTCTCCAACACCATGTGTAAATGCTTGTAATGATCCTCCTCGCACCGCGAATACACCAGAATATCATCGATGAATACTATCACGAAATGGTCCAGGTTTTCTCTGAACGTCCTATTCATCAGATCCATAAACACGGATGGTGCATTTGTCAACCCAAACGGCATAACCGTGAACTCGTAATGCCCAAACCGCGTACTGAATGCTTCTTTGGGATGTCGCTCTCCCTTATCCTCAACTGATAGTAACCGGACTTCAAATCTAACTTCGAATATATAGTTGACCCAACCAACTGATCAAATAGATCATCAATCCTCAGGATTGGATATTTGTTCTTCTCCGTAAGTTTGTTCAATTCCCGATAATCGATACAAAGCTGCAAGCTCCCATCTTTCTTCTTGACAAAGAGAACTGGTGCGCTCCAAGGCGACGAACTTGGACGCACATAACCTTGCTCTAGCAACTCTTGCAGTTGCACCTTCAACTCTGCCATTTCTCTTGGGGCTATCCGATAGGGGGAGCGTGACACCGGTTTGGCACCCGGTACAAGCTCTATAGTAAAGTCTATATCCCGCTGAGGAGGGGATTCCTGGAGATCATCTGGAAACACATCAGGATACTCGGACACAACTGGGATGCTGTCCAAACTAGGATTAGGCATCGAAGTCTGCACTAGAGTGACATATAGTTTTGCCCCAGACCGAACTGCCTTGAACATCTGAAGGGCTGACACCAGAACTTTCCCTGACCCCTTCATGCCCGCAAAAGTAGTCTCTCGATCAGTGTCCAGACCCAACTTAACTTCTTTACGGCTGCAATCAATACATGCACTTTGCTCCGAGAGCCAATCCATACCGAAAATTACGTCGAACTCCACCAACGGTAGAACCTACGCCCGCAATTCAAACTCCCGGTCTCCAATCCGAATCTTCACAACGCAAACCCTATCCGCACGCATTGAGCACCCATTAGGCAACAACACATCCAACTTGTTTTCTGCCATCGAGAACGGAACTCCGATGCGCGATATAAGTTTTTCGGACAAGAAGGAATGTGATGCTCCCGTATCAAAAAGGGCTCTCGCCGGAAACCCAAAGATTAACACAAAGCCTAGCACTGACAAACGTAAGCTAACAAATACAAAGGTAACAACTATAAAAGTTAAACCACTATAATTTAACTCATACCTGTCACCACGTCTGCTTGCTTAATGGCGTCCTGCAGACCAAGGTTGTAGACTCTAGGCTGGTCTGGAGCATGATGGGATGCGGTTGACTCCACCACCTTCCATTTCTCCTCATAAGTCGCTCCAGGTCTCCTCTCGGACTTTGAACGTCCGCTCCAACACTCCCGAGCAAAATGCCCCGTCTTCTCGCAGGTGTAGCAAGCTCCGGGGACTCGACTTGTAGTTGCCCCCAATGCATCAACCGAAGGCGCTGAGTTCGATGTCCACCGCTTCTTGTTCCATCTGCGGAAACCTGTCTTGTTACTTGGCACCTTAAACTCGGTCTTCCTTTCTCCTGGGTCCCTCTTCTCTTGAACTTTCTTCGCAACCTTTTCCAACGATCGGGCTGAATTGACCAAGGCTAGCAATCCCTGCGCCTTAGGCCCAGCAAGGAGTAACTGTAAATCACCGCGAAGACCCTCATAGAATCGGTTGGTCTTCCTTTCTTCTTCTGAAAACATAGCACCAGCATAACGACCCAACCATGTGAACTCATGCAGATATTCGTCCACGCTTCTGGATCCCTGAGTCAACCCAAGAAATTGGTTCTCCATCTCCAACTTCTGAGCAGAAGGTACAAATCTGGCTAGAAACAATCTTGAAAATTCCTCCATCGGCACATCCGCAAGTTGTCTTCCCACTAGAAGATGAAACTCCAACTCGTCCCACCACAGCCTCGCTTCACCTTCCAAAAGAAAAGTCGCTATGGTGGTCTTCTGCCACTCCTCAGTCATTGTGGCCGTCAAGACCCTCTTTATGGAAGAGAGCCAGTCCTCAGCTTGATTTGCGTTCCAACCCCATTAAACCTCGGAGGATTAAAGCCCATCACATACTTCAGCTGCCTTTCTGTAGGTCTTCTCGGCTCTACCAACTCCACTGCTGCGCGTTCCACCACTCTCGGCTCTGCCGCCCTAATCGGTTCTTGCTCATTCGCAGGAGGTGCGCGATGCATTTGCCCTGCAGGTTGGCCATTTATCATTGCGAACACTGCCTCAGCCACCATCCTGATGGTTTCCGCTGAAGGAGGTGTAGCAGTCACGTCCCTTGGTGCACTACTTTCCGCTGATTACGGACGCTCTGACTGACCAGCACCGCTCCTAGCTGCCTAAATTAGAAAAGACACATGATTAGACAACATACAAATTGCTAAAAGCAGTCATTGGAACACTCAGGTTCCACAAAACAAGTGTATTTTCAATTCCTAAGGGGACATTCATAGGTTCTTTTGATGTTATAACGATGACGGACACATGTGCTCACCACCCCTTAAAAGAAATCGCACACGAATTCATTTAAGCTTGACCGTAACCAGAAGTCTGATACCAAATTGTAACACCCCCATCTGTCGCATGACATATAACAGAAGGTCCAGCTGGAACCCGACGCCATATACCACAGACAGTCGGAAGGGATACTAAATGAATAATCAAACTAGGCTTAGGCGTCGAAGTCTGCACTAGAGTGACATATAGTTCTGCCCCAGACCGAACTGCCTTGAACATCTGAAGGGCTGACAACATAACTTTCCCTGACCCCTTCATGCCTGCAAAAGTAGTCTCTCGATCAGTGTCCCGACCCAACTTAACTTCTTTACGGCTGCAATCAATACATGCACTTTGCTCCGAGAGCCAATCCATACCGAAAATTACGTCGAACTCCACCAACGGAAGAACCAATGACCGCAAATAATGACCTTCACACCGTCGGATGGGATACTAAATTGTAACACCCCCATCTGCCGCATGGCATATAACAGAAGGTCCAGCTGGAACCCGACGTCATATACCACAAACAGTCGGAAGGGATACTAAATGAATAATCAAACCAACCAACTAAGACTACTCGTCCTAATCACAGAGCATTCTAGCGGAAGATTTTAAAGTTGAAAGAACCCAAAATTAAATCCATCAATATGAATGTCCATAGCTACAACAACAGGAAAGAAATCCCAAATACACAGAAACGGGTACATGGCCTTATGGCCTTACAAATGTTCACTTAATAAAGAGTGTTTTACATACATCGGCTCGCAGGCCGGCCACACATGATAAATATAAAAACAGCTATTCTACGGCCTTTTAGGGCCAGCACAGCAACATGGGCTCCAGCCCGCTATTTGGCGCTCGGCTCCGCAGTACCTGCACGCACATACCACCGCACGGTGGCAAATAAAGCAACGGTCAGCTAAAAGCCGACCAAATTATAACGACCCCGCCCCTTACTCGGGACGGCGGTGCTCTTTCCCTGCATAACATTAGCCAAACAATATATATAGCGCAATTATATTTCGCCACATGTATAGGCTCGCACGGCCAAACACCCCGTGCACTCAGGGCACATTCATGGTGAACCCTGACCCATCAGTGCATTCACCACCACCCCAGGATGGCAACAACATGTGAGCATTTAGCCTTTCTGACCACCGTCTAAGGCTCCGACTATGCCAACGGCCAGTCCCCGTCTTCGGGTCTCTCGGACCGAACCACATAGCCTAGGTCCAATTCCACTTGCCCGTTGCTCACGCCGCATGTCCAATTTAAGTCCTTTTCACGGGACAAGCTTCTCTCGGATCCCAAATTTTCCAAAACAATCTCATAACCCAGTTATGATCAAGGCCGGTTCCCAGACTGCCAAGTTAGCAGAAAACGTTTCCGCTCAGTTTTTCGGGTGCGCCTTGAAGCTAACCTCCAAGGATCCCTGCTGCAATCTTCCGAGTAGAAACCCGAAAAATCCAAAGCACGGAGTCTTCTCCGGCAAAACCACATCAAATGCAACATCACCGATCCAGACAAAACACGTCTGGGTAGGCTTCAGACACAATGCCTATGCCCGTACTTACGATTCCGGGCTCTATATGCAACATAAGGGGGACTATTCTCATCAACCCCAAGGAACACCACGCACTCACCGCACACTCACAGGAGCGGGATTCCCTATGCAGAAAGAAAGAGCTCCAAACGCTCAAGTTGAGAATCGTTACCCTTGTAGTCCGTTTTGGCGCCATGGAAAAACTACGCGGTTAGAACTCTTCGCAATGACCTTCCCTCCACGGACCCGCTCTCCGATTTCGAAACGGTGCTCCGATGCTCCGCCGGCGGCCGGAAACCGGCTTCTTCTTCCTCTTCTCTCTCACTTTGGAAGGGAGAACTTTGGAGAGAAAATGGGGAATTAACCTCCTATTCCCGGCCTAAAATAGAGCAGGGACTCATCTGAGCCGTCGGATCTAAATTAAAGAAAACGAACGGCTCGGATCTGCCTAAAATTCTCCAGACCTGGGCCGAACACGACTTGGCACACGGTCGTGTCCCAGGCCGTGTGCCTCGATCCAGGCACGATCGTCGAACTGAGAAACGCACGCGGGCCAAGACACGCCCGTGTCTGACCTGACATGCCCGTGTCGGGTTCCTCGACATGCCCGTGTTCGTGGGCGTGTCACGCATAACCGCCACGGCAACGGACACGACCCATCAGGACATGGGTAGGGACATGGGTTGGCACACGCCCGTGTCGGATGACACGCCCGTGTCATCCGGCCGTGTTTCTGGTCGTGTCCTTCTCGGGTTGAAAACGACCAAAAATCACCAGCCAGACACGGCCTTGGACACGCCCGTGTCCTAGGCCGTGTACCCCTACAGGCACCAAAAACCCTTTTTTCGCGACCGACTCGCACACAACTTTCGGGGCGTTACAAATCTCCCCCACTTAAGGAATTTCGTCCCGAAAATAAGCAAAGGTACACAAAAGCTAAATGATGCCTGAGTGGAATAACTCGGGGTGTTCCTCCAACATAGCTTGTTCTCGCTCCCAAGAAAGCTCCTCACGTCCGCAATTATCCCAACGGACTTTAACCATTCTGACCTCCTTGTTGCGGAGTCGTTGACTGCAACATCTTCAATTCGTACTGGCTTGACCCTTGTTGTTAACTCATAATCAACCGGTACCTGATTGTTCCGCAACGATCTGTGAAGGCTCTTGCACTGCCTTACGCAACACCGATACGTGGAATACATCATGCAGCCCACTCAACTCCGTCGACAGCTTCAACCTATACGCCGCCTCGCCAACACGCTCCAGAATTTCAAATGGTCCAAGGTATCTCGGACTCAGCTTCTTCAAGCGTCGAACCCGCGATACACCCTTGAACAGCTTGATCTTTAAATACTCCATATCGCCAACGTTGAACTCCACATTTCTATGTTTGTCATTGTAATACTTTGATTGTCTATCCTGAGCAACCTTCAGCCTTTCCTGAATTGTCCGTATCATTAAAGTGGCATCTTCCACCGCTTGACGTTTATACAACTTTGATTCGCCTGCCTCCAACCAAGACAACGGCGTGCGACACTTCCTCCCGTACAAGGCTTCGAAAGGCGCCATTCCAATACTTGCCTGAAAGCTATTGTTGTATGCAAACTCCACCATGTACAAATGATCCTCCCAATTCTTCCCGAAATCTAGGACGCACATGCGAAGCATGTCCTCCATAGTCCTGTTGACTCTCTCGGTTTGGCCATCTGTCTGCGGGTGAAAGGTTATGCTGAACTTTAGCTTAGTACCCAACAGACCATGCACCAACCTCCAGTCATTTGACGTGAAGCGTCCATCATGGTCACTAACAATACTGCGAGGCACACCATGCAATCGTACAATGTTATCCACGTAGAGTTTGGCTAACTTTTCCACCGGATCCTCCTTTCTGACTGGGATAAAGTGCGACGCCTTTGTAAACCTTTCTACGACCACCCAAATGGCGTCGTTTCCCTTCTACGTCTTCGGCAAACCGTGCACAAAATCCATAGATATGTCGTCAAACTTCCATTCTGGGATAGGAAGGGATTTCAAGAAACCTCCGGTCTTCTGGCATTCCGCCTTCACCAATGCACAAGTATGACACTTGGCCACATAAAGTGCCACATCCCTCTTCAAACCCGGCCACCAAAATAATTTCTTCATGTCTCTATACATTTTCGTGCTTCCCGGGTGGATTGAGAACTTGGTATGATGAGCCTCATACATCAACTCCTCCCGAATACTATCCGCACTAGGAACGCATAGTCGACCGTCCTTCCTTAGCAACCCATCTTCAACCACAAACTGGGAATTTGACCCATCCAAAGCTTCATCCAAGATCTGCTTCATGCTGCTATCCTGAACCAAAGCCCGCCGAACTCTATCCGCTAGGTCACACTGCACCTCTGTCCAAATCAGTTTCGCCTCGGCACTAGACTGCTTATCGACACAAGATATCTCCAATGCCTCCAACTCTTGGACCAATCTCTCATCATGTATTGATAACCAATTGTCTTGTGCGGGAATCTTACGACTCAACGCATCCGCCACTGCATTTCCCTTCCTAGGCACATAGTGTATCTTGAAGGTGTAGTCCCCTAAGAACTCCATCCACCTCCGCTGCCTCATGTTCAGATCCTTTTGGTCCAATAGGTACTTCAAACTCTTATGATCGGTGTAAATATCGACCTTCACACCGTACAGATAGTGCCTCAAAAGCTTTAGAGCAAATATCACGGCCGCTAACTCTAAGTCATGGACCGGATAATTCCTCTCAAGAACCTTCAGTTGTCATGAACCATAAGCTATCACTCTCCCATGCTGTAGCAGAACACAGCCCAAACCACAGCCCGAAGCATCACTATAGATCTCGAACCCTTCAGTTCCACTTGGCGAACATAAAATGGGCGCCGTGGTCAATCGCCTCTTCAATTCTTAAAAAGCCTGTTTGCACTCCGGAGACCACACAAACTTCTGATCCTTTCTTGTCAACGTCGTGAGTTGTAGTGCTATCCGCGAGAAGTTCTCTACGAAGCGCCTGTAGTAGCTAGCAAGCCCCAGAAAACTCCGAACCTCTGCCACTGTAATCAAAGTAGGCCACTCCCGTATCGCCACTATCTTCGCCGGATCCACAGATATTCCTTCTCCACTGACAACATGACCAAGGAACGCTATCGAGGATAACCAGAATTCACACTTGGAGAACTTTGCATACAACTGACTTTTCCTCAATGTCTCCAACACCATGTGTAAATTCTTGTAATGATCCTCCTCGCACCGCGAATACACCAAAATATCATCGATGAATACTATCACAAACTGATCCAAGTATTCTCTGAACGTCCTATTCATCAGATCCATAAACACGGATGGCGCATTCGTCAACCCAAACGGCATAACCGTGAACTCGTAATGCCCAAACCGCATACTGAATGTTGTCTTTGGGATGTCGCTCTCCCTTATCCTCAACTGATAGTAACCGGACTTCAAATCTAACTTCGAATATACAGTTGATCCAACCAGCTGATCAAATAGATCGTCAATCCTCGGGATTGGATATTTGTTCTTCTCCGTAAGTTTGTTCAATTCCCGATAATCGATACAAAGCCGCAAGCTCCCATCTTTCTTCTTAACAAAGAGAACTGGTGCGCTCCAAGGCGACGAACTTGGACGCACATAACCTTGCTCTAGCAACTCTTGCAGTTGCACCTTCAACTCTGCCATTTCTCTTGGGGCTATCTGATAGGGGGAGCATGACACCGGTTTGGCACCTGGTACCAGCTCTATAGTAAAGTCTATCTCCCGCTGAGGAGGGGCTCCTGGGAGATCATCTGGAAACACATCAGGATACTCGGACACAACTGGGATGCTGTCCAAACTAGGCTTAGGCGTCGAAGTCTGCACTAGAGTGACATATAGTTCTGCCCCAGACCGAACTGCCTTGAACATCTGAAGGGCTGACACTAGAACTTTCCCTGACCCCTTCATGCCCGCAAAAGTAGTCTCCTGATCAGTGTCCAGACCCAACTTGACTTCTTTACGGTTGCAATCAATGCATGCACTCTGCTCCGAGAGCCAATCCAAACCGAAATTTACATCGAACTCCACCAACGGTAGAACCAACGCCCGCAAATCAAACTCTCGTTATCCAATCTGAATCTTCACAACACAAATCCTATCCGCATGCATTGAGCACCCATTAGACAACAACACATCCAACTTGTTTTCTGCCATCGAGAACGGAACTTCGATGCACGATATAAACTTTTCAGACAAGAAGGAATGTGATGCTCCCGTATCAAAAAGGGCTCTCGCCGGAAACCCAAAGATTAACACAAAGCCTAGCACTGACAAACGTATGCTAACAAATACAAAGGTAACAACTATAAAAGTTAAACCACTGTAATTTAACTCATACCTGTCACCATGTCTGCTTGCTTAATGGCCTCCTGCAGACCAAGGTTGTAGACTCTAGGCAGGGCTGGAGCATGATGGGATGCGGTTGACTCCACCACCTTCCCTTTCTCCTCATAAGTCGCTCCAGGTCTCCTCTCGGACTTTGAACGTCCGCTCCAACACTCCCGAGCAAAATGCCTCGTCTTCCCGCAGTTGTAGCAAGCTCCGGGGACTCGACTTGTAGTTGCCCCGGATGCATCAGCCGAAGGGGCTGAGTTCGAAGTCCTCCGCTTCTTGTTCCATCTGCGGAAACCTGTCTTATTACTTGGCACCTTGAACTCGGTCTTCCTTTCTCCTGGGTCCCTCTTCTCTTGAACTTTCTTCGCAACCTTTTCCAACGATCGGGCCGAATTGACCAAGGCTAGGAAGCCCTGCGCCTTAGGCCCAGCAAGGAGTAACTGTAAATCACCTCGAAGACCCTCATAAAATCGGTTGGTCTTCCTCTCTTCTTCTGAAAACATAGCACCAGCATAACGACCCAACCGTGTGAACTCATGCAGATATTCATCCACGCTTCTGGTTCCCTGAGTGAACCCAAGAAATTGATTCTCCATCTCCAACTTCTGAGCAGAAGGTACAAATCTGGCTAGGAACAATCTTGAAAATTCCTCCATCGGCACATCCGCAAGTTGCCTTCCCACTAGAAGATGAAACTCCAACTCGTCCCACCACAGCCTCGCTTCACCTTCCAAAAGGAAAGTCGCTATGGTCGTCTTCTGCCACTCCTCAGTTATTGTGGCCGTCAACACCCTCTTTATGGAAGAGAGCCAGTCCTCAGCTTGAGTTGGCATTCCAACCCCATTAAACCTCGGAGGATTAAAGCCCATCACATACTTCAGCTGCCTTTCTGTAGTTCTTCTCGGCTCTACCAACTCCACTACTGCGCGTTCCACCACTCTCGGCTCTGCCGCCCTAACCGGTTCTTGCCCATTCGCAGGAGGTGCGCGATGCACTTGCCCTGCAGGTTGGGCATTTATCATTGCGAACACTACCTCAGCCACCATCCTGATGGTTTCCGCTGAAGGAGGTGTAGCAGGCACGTCCCTTGGTGCACTACTTTCCGCTGATTGCGGACGCTCTGACTGACCAGCACTGCTCCTAGCTGCCTAAATTAGCAAAGACACACGATTAGACAACAAACAAATTGCTAAAAGCAATCTTTGGAACACTCAGGTTCCACCGAACAAGTGTATTTTCATTCCTAAGTGGACATTCATGGGTTCTTTTTGATGTTATAACGATGACGCACACATGTGCTCACCACCACTTAAAAGAATTCGCCCACGAATTCATTTAAGCTTGACCATAACCAGAAGTCTGATACCAAATTGTAACACCCCCATCTGTCGCATGGCATATAACAGAAGGTCCAGCTGGAACCCGACGCCATATACCACAGACAGTCGGAAGGGATACTAAATGAATAATCAAACCAACCAACTAAGACTACTCGTCCTAATCACAGAGCATTCTAGCGGAAGATTTTAAAGTTGAAAGAACCCAAAATTAAATCCATCAATATGAATGTCGACAGCTACAACAACAGGAAAGAAATCCCAAATACACAGAAACGGGTACATGGCCTTATGGCCTTACAAATGTTCACTTAATAAAGAGTGTTTTACATACATCGGCTCACAGACCGGCCACACATGATAAATATAAAAACAGCTATTCTACGGCCTTCTAGGGCCAGCACAGCAACATGGGCTCCATCCCGCTATTTGGCGCTCGGCTCCGCAGCACCTGCAAGCACATACCACGGCACGGTGGCAAATAAAGCAACGGTCAGCTAAAAGCTGACCAAATTATAACGACCCCGCCCCTTACTCGGGACGGCGGTGCTCTTTCCCTGCATAACATTAGCCCAACAATATATATAGCGCAATTATATTTCGCCACAGGTGTAGGCTCGCACGACCAAACACCCCGTGCACTCAGGGCACATTCATGGTGAACCCTGACCCATCAGTGCATTCACCACCACCCCCAGGATGGCAACAACATGTGAGCATTTAGCCTTTCTGACCACCGTCTAAGGCTCCGACTATGGCAACGGCCAGTCCTCGTCTTCGGGTCTCTCGCACCGAACCACATAGCCTAGGTCCAATTCCACTTGCCCGTTGCTCATGCCGCATGTCCAATTTAAGTCCTTTGGGTGGGCCAAGCTTCTCTCGGATCCCAAATTTTCCAAAACAATCTCATAACCCAGTTATGATCAAGGCCGGTTCCCAGACCGCCAAGTTAGCAGAACACGTTTCCGCTTAGTTTTCTGGATGCGCCTTGAAGCTAACCTCCAAGGATCCCTGCTGCAATCTACCACATAGAAACCCGAAAAAAATTCCAAAGCACGGAGTCTTCTCCGGCAAAACCACATCAAATGCAACATCACCGATCCAGACAAAACATGTCCGGGTAGGCTTCACACACAATGCCTATGCCCGTACTTACGATTCCGGGCTCTATATGCAACACAAGGGGGAATATTCACATCAACCCCAAGGAACACCACGCACTCACCGCACACTCGCAGGGGCGGGATTCCCTATGCAGAAAGAAAGAGCTTCAAACGCTCAAGTTGAGAATCGTTACCCTTGTAGTCCGTTTCGGTGTCATGGAAAAACTACACAGTTAGAACTCTTCGCAATGACCTTCCCTCCACGGATCCACTCTCCGATTTCAAAACGGTGCTCCGATGCTCCGCCGGCAGCCGGAAACCTCCTTATTCTTCCTCTTCTCTCTCACTTTGGAAGGGGAGAACTTTGGAGAGAAAATGGGGAATTAACCCCCTATTCCCGGCCTTAATAGAGCAGGATTTCATCTGGGCCGTCGGATCCTAATTAAAGAAAACGAACGGCTCAGATCTGCACAAAATTCTCCAGACCTGGGCCGAACACGGCTTGGCACACGGCCGTGTCCCAGGCCGTGTGCCTCGATCTAGGCACGATCGTCGAACTTAGAAACACACACGTCCCAAGACACGCCCGTGTCTGACCTGACACGCCCGTGTCGGGTTCCCCGACACGCCCGTGTTCGTGGGCCTGTCACGCATAACCGCCACGGCAACGGACACGACCCATCAGGACACAGGTAGGGACACGGGTTGGCACACGCCCGTGTCGGATGACACGCCCGTGTCATCCGGCTGTGTTCCTGGCCGTGTTCTTCTCGGGTTGAAAACGACCAAAAAAATCACCAGCCAGACACGGCCTTGGACACGCCCGTGTCCTAGGCCATGTACCCCTACAGGCACCAAAAACCCTTTTTTCGCGACCGACTTGCACACAATTTTCGGGGCGTTACACAGATTCTGGAATGTAGAGTCATCTATGTCACTCACAATTATGTTATTTTTCCGCTTGTCTAGGGTTGCTAGGATGATCTCTTCCTTAGTCATTTCTGAATAACTTTTAGGAGTCTTGAGATTAGCATCAAGAACTTATATATTCATAGGAATAAATGGCCCTTCTAGCACTGTGATATAAATTCTTGGATCAGATGCTTTCATAAACAATCCGACCCTCTCTTTCCAAATGTCAAAGTTTTCTTTCCTACAGATAGGAAGCTTCATGGATCCAAGTTCCTTCTGATTCTCACTTGAACTCATTCTGTCTAACTTATAACTGCCTTTTAGATCCACTCAGACTGTTAAGTTTATTCTTGAGTAACCTCCCTCTGATACCACTAGAAAGAATTGGATTTCACTATATCCTAAACACCTAGGGGGGGTGGGGGTGAATAAGTTCAATTCTTTTCCTTAAGGCAGATAATATTTTTACTGCTAACACAGGTTATTCATCAATTAACACAGTACAGTATAAAAGAAATCACAGCTAATCACAGAGTGCACACAGATTTATAGTACTTCCGCAATTGATGGGTACATCCACTTTCCCCCTTTGCCTATCTAGCAGTATACTAGATTCGGCCTAACTCCCTTCTTTCTTCTCCGATATATAGATCTAACAACTCAAAACTTTGAAAGGTCCCTATAGCTCAGACTTCAGTTAGTCCTACAACTCAGATTCACCCAGAGAATCCTACCTCAGAGTGAGTCCACACTCCTACAACTCAGGCAATTAAGCCCTATCTCAGACTTTTCCCAGGCCTACAACTCAGGCAATCAAGACATACCTCAGCCTCTTCCACAAGGCCTACAACTCAGGCAATCAAGCCCTACCTTAGCCTCTTCTACAAGGCCTACAACTCAGAGAAATTAATCCCCTACCTCAGGCACTCAGTCCTACCTCAGCCTTTATAGATTTAGGATTACAACTCAGAGAGATAACTCTCCTACACTCAGATCTTTTTAAGATCCTACAGAGAAATTAATTATAAGAAGAGTAAATCCTTCACCCAGGTAGAAAGAGAATGGTAGAAGGTTTCTTGGTCAGTTCTTGATAGATCTGACAACTTTAGAATCAACCTGTCTTAGCTTCTTCAAAGCTTCTTGAATCTGAACAAAGTAATGTTGATCTTCTCGAAGTTGGACATGATCCTCAATCCAGCTTCCTTCTTCTATTCAGAATTTAATCTGAATTCTTCTTGCAGACTTGTTCAGGATCTGCCCTTGTTGATTTCTGGATGAAGACTTCTCTTCTTCTTCTTAGTTCTTCATTACTGTTATTTGATAATAGAACATGTCTTTATATAGGCTCCATCCGAGGTTACTGGCTGATCCGGTTCCTAACGGCCTTCTAACATCTCTGACAGATACAACAACATTATCAATTATGACAGCTGTCAAGTCTCCAGTAACTTCACTGTACTTTGACTCAACAGCAAAGTGTCGGGACAATACTTCAAATGTGTCGATACAAATAGACCATGTGTCGACACAACTCTTGATGATTTCGACATAGCTTTCACATTGTCGACGCGGCTTCTCTTTAACTTCTTGACACAGCTTCAGTGAAATGTGTCGACACAAGTCCTGTGTGTCGACACAATAACTCCTAGTATCGACAAAGTTGGTGTCGACAAAATTCTGTTGTGTGTTGACAGAAGTCCTGTGTGTCGACAGAATTATGGAATGTGTGGACATAAGTCCTGTGTGTCGACACAGTTGTTGTCGATAGATTTTCTGTGTGTCGACACAGTTGTTGTCGACAGATTTTCTATATGTCGACACAAGTCCTGTGTGTCGACACAATCTGGCTCCTAGTGTTGACACAGCACTTCCCAAGTGTCGACACAGTTGTTGACGATAGATTTTCTGTGTGTCGACAGAAGTTCTGTGTGTCGACATAATCTGGCTCCTGGTGTCGACATAGCCTTTCCCATGTGTCGACACAATTCTTATCAAGTGTCGACACTTGTACTTAGAAACTTTTTCTGCATTTTCTTAACCTGCACATTCAAACTCAACACAACATCAAATAAACCTTGATGAATATCATTGAATTAGGTGAGACTTATTCAAATATGATAAACATTTTCCAATGTACCCAACAGAATAGACTAATTAAACACAACAATGATGAAAAACCCAGCATAACATGACAGGTTGACAAAAATATCATGATAGATTATCATAATAAATTATTTCATCTCGCTTGGTCCGGGCATCTCATCCGGGGGGACCTATATAACAAATTAATAGTTAAAATGGGCGTGGTTGATCGATTCATAACAAAGATACAAGGAAGCATTAAGTAGGTGAGACGAATCCAGGACCCCTCAGTTCTTGTGTCATTTCCAACGGCCACCGCGCGATCCCGTGTATGGTGGGTGACCGGGTAGATGGAAGGCGGGGGCGGTGACTAGACCTCGGTGCGTAAGACGGATGTGTTCGTCCATCTTGCTTATGATGTCCTGGGCATCTGTGCCATCCATTATGGTGTCGACCTTGATCTCGGCAGAGAGGCCAGTACAGGCAGTTTCTAGCCAGTCAATGCGCCGATCAGAAGCCAGCTTCTCCAGCTCCATCTTGCGGATGATATGTGTATACTTTTGGAACATCCTGGATGTCCGACGCTTCAACTCCAGGTGTCCATGGGATCACCCAGGTAGTCTTCGATCTCATCTGGGCGAGGAAGAGGTGAGAGGGGAGGCAGCACAAGAGACCCCTCTGTACTCGAGTCGAACTGGATACCTGTGCAGAAAAAGGAAAGGCGAAAGATTATAATGAAGGATGGTCTCGTGGCCTTGTGCCGTGGGTACAAGGATTAGCCCGGTGGTCTCGTATGTGCCCGGTGAAGGAACAAGAATCTATGTGAAACAAAAAATACTGGATGAGTTTTCTTACTCGGGATGCGAGGATTCCCCACAATTAGCGAGAGGTATTCTCTACTCGTGATTGGGGGGAAGAGTCCTCAGGCGAGTCGAGGCGTTGATAAGGTTGGTTAGTGACATCAGGAGGAATCGCGGGCACAGGGGCATCGACGAGGTTTCCCTGAAAGAACATGGTCAATAGGTGAGATGATTAGAGAAAAGAGAGGAGAGAGGAGGAATCAAGAATCACCTCTCTTACCCCGGAAGATGCAATAGGAAGTGTATCTGCTGTCGAGGGTGCCGAGGAGGTCGCGCTTGCCGAGAAGGGAGGGCCAGCAGCTTTCGTCTTCTTCGGGCGAGAGGATGAAGGGGCTGAGGTGGGGGTGCACCCCAAAGATTGGATCAGGCCAGCAACATTGGCTTTGTTTTGCTTATGCAACATCACGAGACGCTAATTAAAGCTCTGGCTATGAGACATGCTGAGGGTGGAAGAGAAGTGGAAAAGAGAAAGTGGGGCATTCCATGTTGAGGTGGGGTCTCATATTTATAGACTCTAGGGGGAGGGCCGCGCCAAAGATCCTTACAAATGAATCCTCACAACCGCGAGACTCGATTGGACTTTCTTTCCGTGCTTGGGCCAACCTCGATAAGAGCAGGGATTGTGTACAACCTTAGGCTCGCGGGAGTCTTTTCCAGCAGCTGTGACCCGAAGAAGCTGGCGAGATGTACTTTATAGGCGAGTGGGACCGAGTGGCCCACTCGCAGGAGGTGAGACGTGGGTTCTCTGTAGTAGGTGAGACTCCCTTTAGGGTCGCGAGCTTGGCCCTAGAATGTGAGATGGCCTATGGGGGGAGAGGTCGGCGAGACGAATATGTGGGATCGTCTCGCCCGCCAGTCACTTTCCCCCACTCATCCCATAGGAGGAAAGATGTTTTTACCTTTTTACGCCTAAGGGGGGATTTTACTCATCTGCCCCAGGTAATTTTACACTTCTACCCCTGGTGGTCTGCATATAGCTCCTCAGGACAGCGGAGTTTGGATGTTGGAAGACCCGACCTAGGGTATTTTGGTAATTTCAGGTCGGTTCAGTATGGATATTTTCAGATCAAACTCAGTGGCCTATAAATAGACCAACATGGTGCCTGGAACTGGTTATTGAACCTTTCCATATTCTTCCTCACAAGCAGCTGGCTCAGCATTGGCTAGGGAGGGGAAGGACTTCAGTTTCTTCCGTGTAAGAGGTGGGACCTTCGAGCTGAGACCCCTCGGTCTATTTCTAGGTCCGCGACTCACGTCAGGATGGTGCTTCAAGAGGAGTAGGTGTGGGCTGCAACCTCTAGTCCGGACTCTTGGCGAGATCGGTTAGCTGGTTCCAACATTACAATCCTAAATAAACTCTAACTCATCCAACAAAAACATGAAGGAATGGTAATAAGGGTGAGATTTAACCACATCATCAAAGTGTATACTGCTTAACAAGGCAAGATATCAAAATCAAGAACATGAAAACTATAAATAGTACTAGACAAAGGATCAAAACAGCACTATATTCAGCAAGTTGCAAATAATGAATACAAGAAATTATAAACTTCTGCAAATCGGGTTAAAGAAGGAAAGAGAAGGAGGAAACCATCACTTGCCTTGGTTTTACCGGAGAAGACCTCCAAATCGCACCATGGCGTAGATCAGGACCAAGAAAGATGAGGAAAAATGCAATCTAACCAAAATGGCCAAAAATAGGAGTTAGGGCCAAAAACCATAGCAAGAAAAACTCAAGGAATGGAGAATAATTTACCACGATGGCGTTGCTCTCATTGAGAGCTTTCCAAATCTATATTCGGTTGAAGATTTCGAGCATCGGAGCACCGTCGGTGGCCACCGGAAGATTCACGGATGGACATTCTCTCTCTCTATATCTCTCTCTCACATTTCTCTTGTTTGGGAAGAAGTGAGAAAAACGGCCTAAGGAGGAGAAGAAGAATTTTATCCTATTTATATATATATATATATATAATATCCAATGAATAGTATATTGGATCTTTACACTTAAAGAGATAGTCAAGGGTCGCCTAAACCGGAATTCTCGGGACGAAGCAAAAATTTCTCGAGAGCAGTTACATTTCTCGAGAAGGGCTGGATTTCTCGAGAGCAAGATTGGATTACACGATAACAAGATGAGGACCTTCTCGAGAACAGGAGGAAGTGTTCTTGAGAACAACATGCCCTTTTGAGAAACACCTCTCGAGAACAACAGGACTTCTCGAATACTGAAATGGACTTCTCGAGAACCAGGTGGACAGTTCTCGAGTACAAGTAAATTTTCTCAAGAAAAGAGCGAAATTTCTCGAGTGAAAGAGGTAACTCGAGAAATGGAGAAGAAATTACTCGAGTTACCGGGAGGCAATTCTCGAGAACAAAGGGCAGATCTCGAGAACAAAAGAATATTACTCGAGTACTAAATCATTACTCAAGAATAGAAGGAAGTTTTTATCGAGTGGAAGAAAGAGGTTTCTCGAGTAAGGAAGAAATTATTTCTCAAGCACAAAAGCATTACTCGAGAACAGAAGGAATTACCACTCGGGAACAACAAAATCCAATTTTCGAGTACTGAGCCAAAGCTTCTCGAGAACAAGGGCATTTCTCGAGTACAAGTGGATCTTCTCGAGAACAAGAAGGGCAGTTCTCAAGTACAAACAGATCTTCTCGAGAACAAGAAGGGAAGTTCTCGAGTACAAGCAGATCTTCTCGAGAATAAGAAGGGCAGTTCTTGAGTATAAGTGGATCGTCTCGAGAACAAGAAGGGAACTTCTCGAGAACAGACTAGTATTACTCGGGAACAACTCAAACATTACTCTAGTTCAAAAGTAGACCTCTCGAGAACTAGATGCATTACACTCGAGAGCTTAGATGAATGTTTTTCTCGAGCACACGAAAAGAAATTCTCGGGAATCAACATACTACGTGGGAACAAGTCCCAACCTCTTGTGAAACGAAGGGCCAAAGCTCCTGAATACACAACGATCTCTCTCGAGGACAAGGGTGTCCATCTCGAGTACTAAGTAGGGAAAATTTTTAGAAAATCTAATTCGACTAACATCCGGGATAAAATGTGATTCTACGAATTTAGAGCGAGGACAAATCCCTAGAATCTGACGTACCATTCTTGAGACAATACAACATATGCTTACATAAGCATAAATCACCATGAGGGTCCAAACACACGCCGAGACTCCAACATGCTCAGATTGCAATAAAACTAGACAAATCCAAAGCCTCAAAACCTCATCCTTTAAACCAAGGAAAGTCCTCAACACAATCAAAAGCCCAAAATCTTGTCAGCCAGACCCAACAGATGCAAAAACGTACAAATGATGTAGTGCGGTCAACAAAACGTAAGACGGGGGGGGGGGGGGGGGTAACGCCCCGATGCCATAAATATGACGGCACCAAATCGAATAATAACATCGAAAAATTCGGGGGCGTTACAGTCACACCCCCTAAAAAGAAGTTTCGTCCCGAAACCTATCACAACATTAGGACCTAATTAAAACGAAAAAACCCAAATATTACCAAAAACCTGAAGACATAGCTGAACTAAGGGAAGAGATGCGGATGAGATTTTCTCATCGCCGACTCCAATTCCCACGTCGCGCTCTTGACGTCTTGATTTCGCAAGAGAACTTTAAACATGTGGATGGTCTTTCTCTGTAACATTCATTATTGAGAATCCAAAATACGAACAGGTTCTTCGACATACGTAAGGTTTGGCAGAGTATGGGGAAGCGAGTCAAGGACTTGACAATCAGTACGAACACACTTCCGCAACAGGCTCACATGAAACACATCATGGATACCAGGGAAGGTAGTAGGCAACTCCAGCCTATAAGCATACACTCCGATGCGCTCTAGAATATGAAAAGATCCCACATACCGGTGGTGTAACTTTTGATTTCTTCCAAACCTTTTAATTCCAGACATTAGAGAAACTTTCAGAAAAACCAAGTCCCCAACAGCGAACACCAGATCAACTCTTCGTTGATTAGCATATTTCTCATAACTTTCTTGTGCTACACGGATCTTCTCCCGAATATGAGTCACAACACAATTCATTTCTTCACGGGCTTCCGGACCTAGCAATGGTCTCTCACCAATCTCAGCCCAAAACAATTGAGTCCTGCAAAGCCTCCCATATAAGGCCTCAAATGGGGCCATATGTAGACTCTCATGATAACTATTATTTTAAGCAAAATCCCCTAGTCTGACAAACTCATCCCCTGCACCACCGTGATCCAAAATATAACACCTCATCATATATTCGACGATCTAATTCAGTCTTTTCATCTGACCATTTGTCTACGGATGATATGTAGTGGAATACCTCACATCGGTACCCATCCCCTCCTGTAAACTTTTCCAAAAAATGACACGTAAATCTAGAGTCTCGATCTGATACGATAATGACAGAAACTCTATGTAATCGGATGACCTCATCAAGGTATAACTCAGCTATCTTCTTCATAAAATACCCAATCTTAAAAGGCACAAAGTGAGCGCATTTAGTCAATCTATCAAATATCACCCAAACCGAATTGTGCCAACGGATAGATCTCGGTAAACCGGTGATGAAATTCATCGAAATACTCTTCCACTTCCAACTTGGAATATCAAGTGGTGTCAATTTACCTTCAGGCCTTCTATGGTCATCTTTAACACGTTGACATGTATAACATTCCGACACAAACTTCGCTATATCATTCTTCATTCCCGATAACCAAATAATTTGCTTTAGATCTTTATACATTTTAGTTGAACCAGGATGTTTGGCAACACTGGAACCATAAGCCTCAGTACAAATCCTAGCCCAAATATTGACAACAGCGGGGATGCAAAATCTACCCCGATACTTCAAGGTGTCCAACACATCCAAAAAGAAATAGTGTAGATCTCCCTTCTCAGTTCTATTCCCTAGATGCAACAAATCCGGATCATCCTTCTGGTGCACTCTAGTTAGGAAAATCCAAGAGGGCTCTTCTGCTTCCAAACTAGCAGAAACAGCACTACTCCTAGCCTCAATGTCCGCCGACAAGAACTCTTCTATCAAGGACTGTACAGACAGATTAAAAATTTTGGCGGTCATTCTACTCAAAGCATCGGCTAATACGTTTGCCTTTCTCGGATGATAAAGAATCTCCACTTCATAATCAGCCACATATTCTAACTGTCTATGCTGGCGCAGATTTAAATCTTTCTGAGTTAAGACGTACTTCAAACTCTTATGGTCTGTATAGATCATGTATAGCGGGCCATACAATAAATTTCACCAAAGCTTCTGTGCAAAAATTACAGCGGTAAACTCCAAATCATGCGTAGGATAGTTTCTTTCATGAATCTTCAATTATCTTGATCTGTACGCGATCACCTTTCCATCTTGCATCAAAACTGAAAGTTATTTAACTTTAGGTTAGCTAATCACCTAGGGGGGTGAATATGTCTATGAGCTTTTAATATCTCTTTTGCTGTTTTCAAATTATGCTAACTAGAGCTTGTCCTTACGTCCTGCAATCAAAGAGAAAAACAAGCAAACACAACAAACACAGAATTTATAGTGGTTCCCAAATTGTGTACATCCACTTTCCCTCTGCACCTATCCAAGCTTATTTGTTAGACTCGGAACAACTTCTCCAAACTGCTCCTAAGAGCTTACACCTCAGATCCCGAAGGATCTTCAAGTCTCCTCCAAGACTCACTTCACATCCACAAGGGCCTACACTAGTGGTCAGCAGACCAGCTATATCAGACTGTTAAGCCCTACACTCAGGCTGGGAGGACAACCCTACCTCAGATCCTAAAGGATCATACCTCAGAGCTCTGCAATGCTCCTACACTGAATGACCCTCAAGACACCTACCTCAGCCTTATCTCTAAGGCCTACTGGTCATTCTTTTAGCCCTACAACTTCAGGCATAAGGCCCTACTCTGAGAGTGTTGTAGCACTCCTACAACTCAGTACCCCTACACGTACTTAACTTAGTGACCCTCCAGGCACCTATAGTTTAGTTATAATCTTATCACCTACCTCAGGCACAAAGGCCCTACACTCAGAGAGCAGCACTCTCCTACCTCAGGCACTTAAGCCCTACAGCTCAGATCCTAACTTGGATCGTACCTCAGTGGCCCTCCAGGCACATACCTCAGTGATAAATTTGTCACCTACAGCTCAGTCACAAAGTACTCTACACTCAAATTTAGGAAACCTAAATCCTATAGGAAATAAATACAGAGTTGAAGAAAATAAAATTACTGACTCAGAGAAATAACTCTGAGTCAACTTTGTTGGACTGAGTAGATTTCAATCTAGCTCACCTACTGTAGAAGGAATCAGCCTTCTTATACAGCTATCACTTATTACTGTTGCACTGATAAGAAGCATCCACTTTGTTGAGAGATGAATCAACTAAACTGTTCTGTAGAGAGCACCCTTGCTGAGCTTGAAGAGCTTCATTTATACTTTCTTGCCTTTTGGCTGTTTTTGGCTGGACTTCAGCTTTAAAGCATGATCGGAAGTAAATGTCTAGCCTCCTCTTTTAGTTTCTCTTTCTATTTCTTGCATTTATTAACCCAAATCCTTTACGGTTTCTCCTTTTTATATGCGTTGATTTGAGTCAACAACATCATAATGTGTGGGCCCACCAAGGATTGGTGTGCGCAAACTCCATCAGAAAGGCACAAAACCTCTTTCGGCGCTGTAGCAGCTTTCCCGCAATGGCTTCCTGCAGTTTTGACTTTGATGATGTCAGGAGTGGTCATCAACATCTGGACTTAAAAAATTTTCCTGAATCCCGTCAAGCATTGAGTGATGTTGAGACACTCAACGCTATCAGCCTTGGCTCTCTGTGCTTTTGGGCATAGAAAATTTCCTGGCTTTATCTCAACGGTTTTGTCTTAACAGTCTCAGCAGTCTAAACGATTTTCCATTATTAGCTGAGACTAGCCTTTGTCTCAGCGCTTTCCTCTTATCTGTTGTCTCAGCAATTTTTTCACTTTATCTGTCTCAGAGGATTTGTCTCAACGGTCTCAACAGTTTTTCATTTATCAGCTAAGACAATTCTTTGTTTCAACGCTTTCCTCTTCATTAGAAGCATTGAGTGAACCTGCTTCACTCAATGCTTCTATACTTTGAAAAATTCCAGCTAATTTTGTTCTCAGTTGTTTACCTCTTGATTGTCTCAGCGCTCCTGCTCTATTTAAAAACGCTGAGTGAACTTGCTTCATTTAACGCTTCTGGACTTAAAAAGTTACAGTTAACTTTTTCTCAGCTGTATCAGCTACTTTAATTCCATCTTCTCAGCTGTCTCAGCTATCTCAATGCCATCTTCTTAGCTGTCTCGTCTATCTCAACGCCATCTTCTAAGTTGTCTTTGGCTGTCTTAATGTTATCTTCCCAGCCGTCTCAGCTGTCTCAGAGGTGTCAACGCCTTCTTCTCAGTGGACTCAGCGCTTAAGGCTTAGATAGATTTTCTGGCTTTAACTTGACAAGCTTTGAGCTGAGCTTGATGAATAGTAAATAGAGCTCGATGAACTTTGATCTTCTCAGCACTCTCAGCTTTTTTTGCCTTAGTCAATTTTTCTCTTGCTTTTGCTTGACAAGCGTTGTGCTGAGCTCAACGAACTGTAACCTGAGCTCGATAAACTTTGATCTGAGTTCGACGAATTTTGTATCCTGATTTCAGAAGCTTATGCTGAGTTGAGCTCTACGATCAACAAGCTGATTTCGTCGAACTCTGACCTGAGTTCGATGAAATTTGAGTTTACAGCCCAACTCATTTTTCTTTACTTGTCCAATGATGTACTACCTGCATACATGAAGTAAAGCACACATCAAATACATTATGCCCCTTGGCATGAGTGGTGATGTCACTTCAAAACCTGATGAACATTGTATGGCACAATTCCCAACAATCTCCCCTTATTTGAAGAAGGCAGAACACACATCCATGCTAAGGTGCATCAACACATAAAAAATATCATGATAGGTCTAATGATACATTATCATTACAACTAGCCATCCAAGTATATGGTAACTCCACCCTAGATGAGATGACTTAACACTATGATTGATAAACTAATGGTACAGTTGAATTAACAATCATTGACAATTGTGAAGGTATGATTAACAACAAAAACTTTAGTAATCATTTGCACAGTAAACACTATGATCAAGATGAAGCTAATCATTAACTTAGCCAATCAAAACAACAAACTTGAGATAACAGGATATTTATTAAAGAACAATATATTTATTTGATACAGATATACATTTATCACATCATTATCGTCAGGGTCAACACATGTTGATTTCATCGATAAAGATTTGAAACTTTTATATTGTTGAAATTCATTACAAGACATAGATTAGACAATAATTTTGAATAAGCTTAGGTCTTGCAATCTTCTATCAGTTATTCTTCGAAGAACTTTCACCAGCATCCTTGGTTCCATTAGTCTTCTTCAAGTTTTCTGCTTTGTCCATCTGTCTCTTGAAGTAAAGGAATGGATTTGGAATATATTTGGAGGGTATCTTCTTGGGGTTGCTCTTCCTTACCAGATTCTCCTTCAATATTATTTCCCTTAGGGAATTTCTCTCCAGGTGTTATAATCATTCCTCAGATGGATATACACCATCAATGTTCTTCAATATTTGTTCATGACTTACCCAGGCATTGATAATGATTGATTCAGAGGCCTCACTTATCTATTCATAGTCTGCGTCATCTCTGTTCTCTGCCCTCCTCTTGGCCATGAACACTTCAGCCATTTGAGTTCCTTCCCTCTTTATTTTGGCAGCAAGTTGTGCATCCTGTGCAATTCTGGCTTGTGTAGGGAAGTGTACGTCCTCTGGCCTCTTTCTATCTAGGAGGGGCAGGTGTAGTGCCACCCCGGTGCCTTGAATTACATTGAAGTCTTGATCTTCAATGAGTGTTGCTGCCTTAGCATGGATGCTCTCCCACTTTATTTCTCCTTCAGATATTATCCTTTACAGTAATGAGGTGTTGGCTTCATTTTTGTTGGATAAAGATTGGAGGATTCTCTCATTGTCAGTAAGTAGCTCATTCCTCAAGCTAATTGTCTGCTCCATGGAGTGGAGAGCGACCTTGCCGACGTGCTGATTGATATGGTCTACTGCACCCTTGATCAGTTCGTTAGTTGTACTCACATAATTCTTTACATATCCTTTGTCAGCTGTAGTGAGTTTTTGGCTTGTGTCCAAAGATTCCATGCGGGTGGTCACCTTGATTCCAGCAGTTCCAGCCTTATCAAACCAGGTGGTGACCTGTTTATTTAAGTGAGATATTTCTTCCTTAGTTTCATTTACTTTGGCAGACATTTCATCCCTCAGATTGGCAATATATTGATCAACATACTACTTGAGTGTTATGGTCTGATTATCCAAGACTACTTTAATTTGGTTTAAGAAATCCTCATTGGAGATGAGAGTAGATGATGTATGGCCCATATGAGGAGGTATAACATCCTGATTAGGGATCTGAGAAGTCCCCCCCTCAACTACAGCACCTATAGAAGAAAACATTTCCTTAGCTAAAACTATTTTAACACTATTAATTAATAGGGAATGAGTTTTACCTGAAGTGGGTGCAGACTCAACAATCGTATTGACAACTTGATCCAAGTTTATCACATCCATCTGATCATTCTCCCCCTCAAACTGAGAATTTTTCTCTTGGTTAGCCTTATCAAGATAAGAGTCCAATGTCTCAAGAGGCTCCCAGTTATCTTCTACGGCAGGCATATCATCAAATGCTGCAGTTTCATCAGTAATATTCTTGTCTGCCTCATCCTTTTCAACATTACCTTCTTCAGCAGCATTCTTAGAGATTTCTCCTGACCTAGAGTTGGCATGGATTTTATCAATAAGCACAGCAACATCCTGAAGTTGAATGTTGGCATAGGATTGACTGAGGGATAGGTTAACCTGCATACCAGCATCAGTTGCAGAGGATGAACCATGTACTGGTTTAGGGCTGGAAGTTCTTTCTTCATCAGTGGGTTTCCTCCTTATAACCTTGGAGGATTACTTTATTCCTGTAGGTTGGCTCATAGGTATGACTCTAGAGAATATATCCAAAGTTTTTATGTCCATTCTTTTCAGGTAGTGAATTTTCAACCACTGTTCCTGTATGAAACAGTCAGGATAGGTGTTCACTAGGTACAATGAAATGATTATGCCCATATTTAGAAAGGATATGCAGTCTACTATTCTATGATAAATGAGAGAGGTCCATGAGCACTTTCTATTTAGTATAATTCTGGTCATGACTGCAAACATGAACCTGGAGATGATGTCCTGTGATCCAGGTTTGCAGATGAGAGCATTCCCTACAATATCTGCTAGCAATTTTTCACTTCGATTGAAGAATTTCTTATTCACAGACTGAGATTTGGCATTAGTGTATCCACACCATAAGAGAGCACTGTCTCTATCCGTGTCGGCGAGCTCTTCTTCCTCGCTAGGGTTGACGGAGGGGATATGAAGTGCCTTTCCTAACCTCTTAGGGTTTACCTTGATTTTGATGTCTTCAATCTTATACCTGAGAGAGTTTTGAGATGGGGACATCTTAATGTTTGAGAAGAAATACCTTAAGGCTTGCTTCCTCTAGCTTTTGAGGATTACTAACTTTACTGCCTTAACCTTAATATGTTGCTATTTCTGGAGAATATACCAAGAGCAACTAACCTGTCCCAGTCATTCCCTTGAACACCCATTGTCCAAATACCAAGTCTTAAGTGGACAG
This sequence comes from Platanthera guangdongensis, assembly GCA_039583875.1. NCBI lineage: Eukaryota > Viridiplantae > Streptophyta > Magnoliopsida > Asparagales > Orchidaceae > Platanthera > Platanthera guangdongensis. The sequence goes on along the minus strand of CM077147.1, from coordinate 98,743,422 downwards.
GTACTTGGACTAACCTGCAAAACATAATTCATTTTCCCTTAGGCACCCAATGATAATTGAGTCTTAGGTTCTTGTTAGCATCATAAAATATCTGCACAACTCTCTTCCTGGGCTGAGCACCTTTCTGTCCACTAGTGACATTCATGTTATGCCAACAATCAATGATAAAGTGACCCACCTTTCCACAGCACCAACATTTGTGAATGTTGTATCTTCTCATTAGGACAACACAAAACTGCTGTCCATGAGAGATGTGAGCAACACCAGGCTTTGCTAGATGAGCATTGCATGATGATGCCCCCTTCTTCCTGATTGAAGGTGCTGAGGAACTAAATACAGCTTTTCTAATATGGGCCTAATATATTTTTGGAGCCTGCCATCTAGTGGACATTCTCATTTCCTTAGATAGAGGATATTTGGATCCAAATATAAAGGTCTTCTCCTGAACTTTGTGGCTAGAGTGTACAGTGCCACTCTTTCTTAGATCATGTGCCTTTATCCCACTAGGGGAGCACACATTTGATTGATCCTTCAGGAGTGGTGCAAACTTGACAGTTTTAGATGGTTTATTTGCCTTCTGAAACACTGTCCTCTTATTAGGGCAGTCAGATTTGAAGTGGTGATTGATGTGGTCAATATCCAACTTCTCAGGGACTTGGCAAGTTGCAGCTTTTGGCAACTGACCCTGTGACTGAGAAGGGTTAATCACAATCCCCAACCTCTCTGGGAACTTTTGTTCCAGAATCTAATGTGCTTCTTCTTTTCTTCTAGAAGCATGGTTTGACACTCATGATTTTTCTGGAGCTCAGACATCGCATGACTTTTCTTAAAAACTCAATAGATTTATTGTTATAGAGAGTTTTATAAGGCCTTAGGACCTCTAATTCCTTGGCTTGCACCTTGACATGTAATCTGCTCTCCTTTAGAGCAATTAGGAGTAGTCCAAACTTGTCAATCAGTTGATTGACATCAGTCACAGATTCATAGCAATCTTTATCACAGGATGAAGATGTACCAATATCTCGACTGGATTCAAAATCAAAGAAAGATGCATAATTTGAGAGAGATTTTACCTTGATTGATTTTGATTCTTCCTGACTTCTCTCTTCTACAGACATTGCCATAAACCCTTGGCATCCATAGATTTCTTCATCATCCTCATGGTCACTATCTGAGAGTGACAGAGGGGCCCTAATTCCTATCCTGGCAGCAGGATATTCCACCTCTTCTTCTAGATCTGCAGCAACTGATATCAGACCTAAGTAGGCTTCTTCCTCTTTATCTTCAGAATCTGAGGATGAAGAATCTTTCCAGCTTCTCTCCTTCTTGGTCAGAAAGGTTTTTTTCTTCTTCTTCTCGTCTTCAGACCCTGAGCCACTATCATAAAGATTGACTTTCCATGTCCCTTCTATATAGTCAATGAGAGAATCCCACATCTCTTTGGCTGACTTGCAGTGGACCACTCACATGATGGTTGAGTAATCCATGGCACTCACCATGATGTGTTGTGCCCTCTCATCCAGAGATGCTAGGTTGATTTCTTCTTCAGACATCTCTGCATAACTCTTTGGTGTCTGAATGCTTGCATCTGAAGTTGAGACCTTCATGGGGATGAAGGGTCCTTCTTGAACTGTTGCAAGCACCTTAGGATCAGAGGCTTTCATGATTTGTTTGACTCTTTCTTTCCAAGTCTTAAAGTTCTCCTTGTCGTAGACTGGAAGATCCATTCCTTGTGGTTCGCTTTTGAACCCACAAGTGTAACCCTTTTAGCTAAACTTGGAGGTATACTCAGATTGTTAAATCCTTTTTGTGGAACCACCCTCTGATACCACTTGAAAGTTACTTAACTTTAGGTTAGCTAATCACCTACAGGGGGGGGGGGGCTGAATAGGTCTTTGAGCTTTTAATATCTCTTTTGTTGTTTTCAAATTATGCTAACTAGAGCTCGTCCTTAAGTCCTACAATCAACGGGAAAAACAAGCAAACATAGCAAACACAGAATTTATAGTGGTTCCCAAATTGGGTACATCCACTTTCCCTCTCCACCTATCCAAGCTTATTTGTTGGACTCGGCAAAACATCTCCAAACTGCTCCTAAGAGCTTACACCTAGGATCCCACAGGATCTTCAAGACTCCTCCAAGACTCAGTTCTCAGCCACAAGGGCCTACACTCAGTGGTCAACAGACCACCTACCTTAGGCTATTAAGCCCTACACTCTGGCTAGGAGGACAGCCCTACCTCAGATCCCAAAGGATCCTACCTCAGAACTCTACAGTGCTCCTACACTCAGTGACCCGCAAGCCACTTACCTCAGCCTTATCTCTAAGGCCTACAACTCAAGATTTTCAGCAATACAGCTTCGGGCATAGGGCCCTACACTCAGAGAGCAATACTCTCCTACCTTAGGCACTTAAGCCCTACATCTCAGATCCTCACTTGGATCCTACCTCAGTGCCCCTCCAGGCACATACCTTAGTGACAAATTTGTCACCTACAGCTCAGGCACAAAGTGCCCTACACTCAGATTCAGGAAACCTAAATCCTACAGGAAATAAATACAGAGTTGAAGAAAATAAAATTACTAACTCAGAGAAATAACTCTGAGTCAACTTTACTGGACTGAGCAGATTTCAGTACAGCTCACCTGCTATAGATGGAATTAGCCTTCTTCTACAACTATCACTTATTAATGCTACACTGATGAGCAGCTTACACTTTGTTGAGATATGAATCAGCTAAACTATTCTGTAGAGAACACCCTTGCTGAGCTTGAAGAGCTTCAGCTATACTTTCTTGCCTTTTGGCTATCTTGGTTGGACTTCAGCTTTGAAGCTTGATCAAAAGTAAATGTCCAGCCGCCTCTATTACTTTCTCATTCTGTTACTTGGATTCGTTAAACCTATTTCTTTTTTGTTTCCCCTTTTTATATGCGTTGGTTTGAATAAACGTCATCATAGTGTGTGGGCCCACCAAAGATTGGTGAGTGCCAACTCCATCAGAAAGGTTCAAAACATCTTTCGGCTGTGTAGCAGCTTTCCTGCAACGGATTCCTGCAGTTTTGACTTTGATGATGTCAGCCGTGGTCATCAACATCTGGATATAGAAAATTTTCCTGAATCTCGTCAAGTGTTGAGTGATGTTGAGACACTCAACGCCATCAGCCTTCCCTCTCAGCGCTTCTGGACTTAGAAATTGTTTTGGATTTGTCTAAGCGATTTTGTCTCAGCGGTCTCAGCGATTTTCCATTATTAGCTGAGAAAATATTTTGTCTCAGCGCTTTCCTCTTATCTGCTGTCTCAGCGGTTTTTGCACTTTATCTATCTCAGCGGATTTGTCTAAGCGGTTTTTGAACCTGCTTCAGTCAACGCTTCTGGACTTAGAGAAATTCCACCTAATTTTGTTCTCAGTTGTTTACCTCTTGACTGTCTCAGTGCTTCCTGCTTTATCTAGAAGCGTTGAGTGAACTTGCTTCACTCAATACATCTGGACTTGGAAAGTTTCCAACTAACATTTTCTCTACTGTCTCAACTACCTCAATACCATCTTCTCAGCTGTCTTAGCTATCTCAACGCCATCTTCTTAGCTTTCTCAACTATCTTAATGCCATCTTCTCAGTTGACTTTAGTTATCTCAATGTTATCTTCCCAGCTATCTCAGTTGTCTTAGCTGTCTCAACGCCTTCTTCTCAGTGGACTCAGCTCTTATGCTTTAGACAAATTTTCTGGCTTTAACTTGACAAACTTTGAGCTGAGCTCGACGAGCCGCAAACAGAGCTCAACAAACTTTGAACTTCTCAGCGCTCTCAGTGCTTTTTGCATTCATCAATTTTTCTCTTGCTTCAGCTTGACAAGATTTGGGCTGAGCTCGATGAACTGTAACCTGAGCTCGACGAACTTCGATCTGAGTTTGATGAATTTTGTATCTTGATTTATTAAGCTTGTGCTAAGTTGAGCTCGACGAACAACAAGCTGATTTCATGAAACTTTGAACTGAGTTAGATGAAATTTTAGTTTACTGCCCAACTCATTTTTCTCTACTTGTCCAACCATAAACTACTTGCATGCATGAACTAAAACACACATCAAATACATTATGCCCCTTAGCATGATTGGTGATGCCACTTCAAATCCTGAGGAAAATTGTAGGGCACAGTTCCCAACAAAAATACAGTCAAGTCCAATGTGTGATGCATCCACAAACATAAGATACTCAATTCCTTCACTAGGCAAGGTTAAGACTGGATCAGTACACAATCTCTTCTTCAACTCCTGGAAAGCTTCTTCACACTTATTGCTTCAAATGAACGCACTATTCTTCTTGGTAAGTCTAGTTAAAGGATCAGACAACACTGAAAACCCTTCCACTAATCTTCTATAATAGCCAGTCAGGCTTAAGAAGCTCCTAATCGCCTTTGGTGTGGAAGGTCTCTCCCATTCCATCACAGCAAAAATCTTGGTCGGGTCTGCGGAAATACCGTCCTTGTTGACAACATGACCCAGAAAGGACACTTGAGGTAGCCAAAACTCACACTTGCTCAACTTTGCATATAACTTATTCTCCCTTATGGTCGACAAAACCAATAACAAATGTTGAGTATTGATGAGTCCAAGTTATTCACATATTTTTGGACTCATCTGGGTTAGTTTTCTCGTCGATGCACTACACTTTAGAGCCATATTTGTTCATATTTGTTATTACGTCCATTCCATGATTAGTGAACTTTTGGCCCGCTTTTAGTGTGATTTTCTTAGTTATTATTCCTGTGCCCTACTTGGTATTTTGCTACGTTTGGAGACTTTAGTATGCCCATCTCGGTGGCACTGTTATTTTTCCTGTAGGTACAAGGTTAGCATGCATGATCAAGGATTGTTTTGGGGAGTTTTCTGCATAAGGGCCACTGGTCATGCGTTATTAACACACGCAAGATCAGTGGACTCCTTAGCGCACGACCAATGGTCATGCACGACCTGCTCATCATATTATCAAAAAGTCCAGGTACACTGCGCACGATCATTGGACCTATAGCGCACGACTACGGGTCGTGAGCCACTGATCGTGCGCACTTCTCCCCGTTTTCCAAGTTCTATCTGGGCATACGCACGAGCATGGGACCTATAGCGCATGACCACCGGTCATGCGCCACTGCTCGTGCGCGCTATACCAGCTTTTCTTGAGTTCTGTCTTTTCCAATCGCATGATCATGGGATATAGTGTGCATGACCACTGGTAGTGCGCCACTGATCGTGCACATATATATTATATTTTCCTTTCAAGGTGCAGGTTTCTCTGGGAACTGAGAGCACGATCATCAACCGACAGTGCGCATGATCACTGGTTGTGCGCCACTGATCGTGCGCTCAAATTATTCTGCTTCCGTATATATGGCCCTGCTCCGCGAATTAGGGCACGTTTTTTCATTTTTCCGCCCGACAACTGCGCGCGAAGCGCCGTTCCTCTCCTCCAAATGTCTTCCACTCATCTCCACCCTCGGGAAGCATTCTTCGACCATTTGAAGCCATCCTCAACCTTCGGAGAGCTCCAGGCCACCAGCTGCGAGCAACGAGTGCTTTTGGTTCTATTCCTCTTGACAAAGTGAAGAAAGGATTGAAGGAAGGAAAGGAAGACGAAGAAGAACAAGTGGACTGACGACCCGTTTGCATCTAGTAGCGACCACGGACAGAGTCGTGATGTGGATTGACAACCCACCACTCCGGCCATGAACTACGGCTACGCTTTTCCCCCGTGCGGTTTATTCTACCTTTCCTCTTTGTGGATTGTATTGTTAATCTTGTAATGAACCTAAACTTCTCTTTATTTGTCTATGAATGATGTGTGCTTGGATTATTTACATTCTCTTTGTTAGCTGTGATGCATTTGCCTCCGCTCACATCCACTCACTCGCGCACTTGAACCACTCTAGCAGAGGCTAGAGTTGGTGGATGAAGAGGTGATTACAACCCTCACACTCCGCACTTGCTCTCCAACCATCCGCCAAACAAAGCACGACATAGCGGCCTGCACTCACTCCATCCTCCAAGCGAAGCGGTGCTGGCAACCCACAGTAGTTTTCTCTTTGTTCTGTAGCCTTCGGAAACCAGACCAACACCTTTGTTGTTTATTTTAACTCTTAGTAACGATCTTCACATGACAATATCACGTACCCTTCCTGCATTACCTCGAGATCGACATTCGGGGAAGCTATTCCCAACTTATTACTTGACAGTGATCGGTACACTTGCCAACGACGCATCAAGTTTTTGGCGCCGTTGCCGGGGAATGCAGACGTATTGTTGATTTGTGTTGTGTATTGAGAGTTACGATAGAGTTGCTTGTTTTGAATATGTTTTATCCCAGTCTTTTTTTGCTTGCTTTTATGTCAGTTGGAATTGTTAGGTTTTTATGGTGAATCTATGCAAGGTTATTTAATTCTAGAAATTTTTGATCTTCGCAACGTGGGACAGTTTTAATATCCGTTGCCGCTGGTGTGGAGATATCTCTCATTCAACTGATAGATGTCCTAATGTGTATGGTAGCCAATACGCTTATGAATGTACAAATGGAGCACCAACCTCATCTGGTACTCAATATTCTAGATGTAAGCGTGTTTGCTACTCATCCCCGCTTCCTTTGCCGCACTACTTTTTCTCGTCGTCAGCACCCGTTGTACCGACAAAGCCGGCTAAGCAGTGTTTATTTTGTCGGAGTTGGGATCACTCTTTGAAGGACTGTGCTGCTTACTTGTCGTAGTTGGAGGAGTATGATGAACCTGATATTCAGATTGTCTCCACTCCGACAACATGCAGCACCCCTTTTGTATCTGGGTACATACTAGTACCACCTTTAGATTTTGAAGGGAGAAGTACTGGTATCTGCACAGATAGAGGTGTCGATCTAAAATCTGACACTGATGATTTTACTCCTGACGTACATACATCATCTTGTATGGAGTCTGTTTGTTGTGAGGAGCCGGTGCTTGGTTTTTTTGAGAGCATTGCTCCCCCATCCTCTACCTTGCATAACATTCTTTCTTTTTCTGACACTGTTGTGGAGGTTGATTCGCAGGGAGAAGCTGGTGTTTAAAGCATTATGCCAGATCTAGTCGAGGAGGACAGCTGCATGGTCGAGGTTGCTGCCTCTGTCCCATGTCAAGAAGTCCAATGCGCGGACGAGGCAGAAGCAGTGTTAGCACATTCTTGCACCAGCCTGGACAACTGTGTGGATCTACACACAATTCTGCCGATGGGCGATGACACCAGGATCATCCCCAAGATTGAGGTTACTTTTTGTCATTCTTCTAATTTATTTCCTAACCCCGCTCTCGAGCTTACTTCACTGCAGTACCACGTTGTGGAACCAGTCCACTTAGTGCAAGGGCTTGTAATGCAGCCTAACATTGATGGAAATTGGGTGCAGGTGGAGTCGGATTCATCGAGCTTCACACTATTCATTCTACCCATGCCTAATGTTCGAGACTGGTATTACTACACAGGGACGTGTGAATTTGTTTTGTCGCCATTTCAGTACATGCTACTGAAACGTGAACTTGAACCACCGCCCGAGAACTTCAAATTTCATACACCCATCAGTTAAGAGAGTGCCTGGTCCTTGAATAAGTCCTGTTGGGAGACAAAAAAACCCATCAGTTATCTAGATTGGCATTTTTTTTACTTGTATTGTACTTTATTCAGCAGGATCGGTCATAAATAATTATATTTCTGTGGGCTCCATCTAAGTGTCGAATGTTATTTTTAAATATATTGCTTAATACAGGTATTTGGTCCACCTTAAGGATGCTAAAGAAAAGTGGCTCGTGGGAGACAAACCAAGTTGGACCACTTGGTCCTATTTTGTGCTCTGTTTTCTTATATATTTATATATATATATTCTTGTTTTGCGTAGATCTCTATTTCGCAGGTGCGGGAAATTTTTGAGGCGCGACAACCCAGCCGCTATTGGACAATCTCACGGCATGACCGGTATGCTCAATTTTTAGCATAGGTACTTCTAACCCCCTAGATCTTTATCTAATTCGTAATGCTTATTTTTACTGGTTGTCGTATTCAAGTCTTGGGGGAGAGCATGCCCGTGGTCACTATACAACACATTTTATTGCATACTAGTCTGTTATTTATTTACTTCATAATCACTATAGCACACACTGAATCACCCACACGAGCGCGCTCTTAGCCACGCATGCGGCTCGAGTCAAATGTATTGTTTTGTGTAAACTTTAAAATAGTGGTGTTGACCTAGGATTTCTGGATAGAGTAGTTCGAAACTCGTGCAGTGCTCCTAATCGAGTACTCATGGTTTGTGTAGAAATAATATAGATTTACTTTATCTTTATGCTCATATATTTATATTTTCTTGCAGATGTAAATATTGTTTGGACTACTCAAATAAAGGTGAATCTGGAGTAATCGATCGGTAGTGTAGGAATGTTTGTCCCAGCCACTAGAGTCATATTGCTCGAGTCGGGATGAAGGATCATCTTTCTCGGTGGCTAAGAACTTGCCCCAAGCTACTCTCAAAGCATTGGTGCATGATTAGTCAAGAGTGAGCGTGACGTAGGCCATCATTTTGGTTAGTTTGAGCTTTGTTTACCTAGTCCTAGTTGTTAACCGTTGCAAGCCAAATTTGTGCCTAATCCTCGTTTGATTCAGCTCCACCTCCATTCACCAAAGCCTACAGCCAAACCTACTATCGCAACCAAATCCTTGAGCTTGATTGAATTTAATATTTTGATGATGTTGTGATACATGGAATTCGTGCGATGTGGTGATGAATTCAAAAATTTCTACTTGCTAAATTTGGGGATTGCAAAAGAAGAAAAGAAAATGAAAAAAAATTGAAAAAGAAAAATCTAAAAGAATTACAATGAGAATTGTATCCCCATCTTGTTTATTGATATTGGTCGGGTTAGGTCGTGTACACGGCCGGTCTTCAAGCAAAGTCTGGGGGTGTGTCACATGTGCATCTCTATGTGGCTGTATTGTTCTAGCTTACTGTTCGCTCGCCTTGGTTGTGTGTAGCCTTCAAGTTTGTCTTTGACTACCAAACCTTAGCCTATGCCCCATTCTATCCTACAAGTCCTACTGATTCACGCTTGAGTCTAAATCGTGTTGTGGAGAGAGTGTGAATGGGCAAGCATATGGTCCCCGACATTGAAGGATATCTTTCGAGGTGATCAGGAGCCCCGGTATTTGGCAATGCTCACCTTAGTGGTCTGCTTACTTTCTTCCTACACATGACCGAACGATTGTCCAAAATTCTAATTTTGAGTAAATACAATATTTATTTACGCCTGTCGAATAGTTTAAACTGCGTAGTATAATTTAAAAGTTTTTTCTATTATATCTTCTGTTAATCCCGAAATCGGAGATCCTTCCCAAGGCAAGCAGCTCGCTAGTCGCGGCCTGCTCCAGCTTCCTACTGGAGGTCGCGACGTCTTAGGATGGGCGGACAAAATGTTTTTGTACGCTCAGGCCGTACTGCTTGGGCAGTCTCAGCGGTCTGACCACCCCGGCAGCGCGTTGTTCCTTTGGTCGGCAGGGGCCGCGGACTGCTGCTGCAATCCGCCCCTTGTCAGCTAAACCACAAGCTTGTCTCAACAGGTGCCCCTTTGCCGGACTTGGATGTATATCCCCCCAGACTGCCACAACGACAAGCGGCCTGCCTCTAGGTCGTAGACCTTCACCGGCGTCGACAAACCTCCAGCTCGCCGCATAGCCAGATTGGCGACCTGACACCAAGCCGCCAGCAAACTACCCCAGTTTCCACCTCGCCAACACGTGTGGCCTACCTCGTCAGTCCGGCAGGTCGTGAATCCCTTGTCACCCAGCAGATGCGGCAAGTTCCATTCAACAATGTGGCAGACTCCATCAGCATGGGCAACATGCTTTGTCAGTCCGCTTGAGGAGCGCAGGCGCTCCAGGACTCAGGCTACACGCAAAGATCAGCGGACATGTCCCGTTTAGTGCTAGCTGGGCAGACTCGAAGTGCAGTCAAAACTTCCAGTCCGCCTACATTGATGAACCCCAGCTCTAGCTTCAGCAGCAAACTGCTTCATTCACAGCAGCGGCGGACTGAGTTTGCCCACTATGGACTCATCAGACTCAGCGGATATCCCTAAGCTTGCACCCTTAGCACGTGTCGCTCACCTGAGCAGGGGCGGGCTCATTGCGCAGTCCTCCATTCAGCCTCCAGCACCCGCCTCCGCAGTAGAAGGCGGACAACCTCCTCAACCCATAGTCTTAGTACGGGCTCAATCTGTAGGCGCGGAATCTTCCCAGTCCGCCAGGCAGCAAACCTCTTCCAAAAGCCAGTTCCAGTCTGTGTGGCCTCATGCGGACTACGTGGACTCGGCAGACTCCATCCTCTTCTCACACTAGTTACCGCCTCACTGGGGGTAACATCACCGCATGCCCTTACCTCCTCGGGCCTATAAATAGACCCCCATGCCTCTCATTTGGGGACACTCTAGACAGTCTGAACAGTCTCATCGCTCTCACGTTTGAAGGCAGCCCACAATAAGCTCAACTCTACACTTCCTGCGGACTCCTCCTCTCAGTCTGTGCCCTCTCTCCTTATAACCACGCAGCTTGCCGGCCTCAGTACCTTGTCCGTGCGGCCTCCATTCTGTCACTTCTTCCTTAGCCAATAGCATCCCCAGTTTACCCTTTATTTGCTTTTTGTAAAGGTATAATACAAGCTGTAATAACTCAATATTAATCAAAGGAAAGGCCATCGCAAGAGTGGCATTTAAGCCTCGGCAGGCGAAGTTTGCTATTTCCGCTCCTATCGGCCCCCTTTTCTTCTTCTCAGCCCAGCTCAACTCCCTCCGCATCAACCTGCAAGCACAACAGTCAAAGTAACCGTCTGCTCAATATCTCCTGATCAACCCCCTCCCCTGATCATGAGCCTTCCCGGCTGCTCTCAACAAACGTCTCCTCTATCCCCGTAACCCTTGAACAAGCATTTGCTCCACTCTCGAGCTCTTAGAAGATTCCTCCCTCTCCTCAACCCCGCCATCCTCTTCTTCACCTAGCTTGTGAGATCTAACAACCCGTTAACTAGGCGGTGCCATTTTGGCACATCAACAGTTCACACGCGGCCTTCAGATCCGAACAGACGGTAAACATAGATAGTTAGCCATGTCAGATCATCGTTCAGCCGAGAACCTTGCTCAATCAAGTCCTAGAGATGATCCTCTCTAGGAGGCCTTCAAGCAATCTCGCCGTGAAAATGCTCAGCAGTTCCAAGAAATCAACCAAATTCTTTCTACAATCACTCAGTAATTGCAGATACAACCTGCAACAGCTCTAGTTGCTCCGATCAATCCAACCCCAACATTAGAGCATCATGAGGCTTATCCTCCAGCTTACCCACCGGTCTATCCTCCTTATACAACAACCCATCTGCAAGGGCCCGCAACACCTTTGTGAGCTCAAGATGAAGAGTTTGCAGCTCGCCAAAACTTCTTTCGGGAAGCAGTCCGGGGAAGTCCTGCAAGATTTCTCAACTTTCAGGGAAGTCATCCTTACCCATCAGCTCCCGCCTTTGCTCCTCCTGCAGCAGTTTTTCGTTACTATCCTCCTACTTCTTTTGCAGCTGCAACTTATGCTCTCTTTTATCCTTATGCTATAAGAGAGTAGTAAGAGTCTTCGCCATTTGCAGAGAATGTTCGTCACGAACCTACTCCAGCAAACTTCAGAGAGCCATGGTTACCAATCTACGATGGAGAGACTAATCCAGTGAAGCATCTTCAAGACTTTGAATCAGCCATTGCTCTCAAAACTCTCTCAGATACAACTAAGTGCATTCTCCTTATCACAACCTTTGATGGACAAGTGAGGGATTGGTTCTATGGTCTTTGCCCTCACTCCATCAATTCGTTTATTGATCTGTGAGGGGACTTCTTGCTCAGATTCTCTACTTCAACTAAGAGAAAGGGCTGTCTAGAGGCCCTATTTGAGATGAAGCAACGTGAGAACGAGACTTAGTCTCAGTTCGTTGATCGATTCCAGAGAGAAATCTTGGACATCGAGATTGTTGGTCAAGAAATGTAGCGAGATGCTCTTATCCACGGTATTCGTGAAGGGCCTCTCAAGTTTGAAGCCAATGTCCGAGCACCAAGAAATTACCAAGAGTTGATTGCCTTAGCCAACTCATACATCCGAGGCAAAAAGAGCAACCCAGGCTTTGTATCTAGGCTTATATCAAAGAAATATCCTTCTCACAAGCAGCCTCCGAGGTCTCCTCACAAAGATTTCCCAACTCACTCAAGGAGGGAAAGAAGATTTCAATGCCATCGATACCCTTTCTCGAGCTGGGATCTTGTTTAAGATCAGCCGTTACTACCACCAGATCCGTCTTCGCAAACAGCTGCGGTCCATCAACAACATGATGATGACTTGCATGAGTCTGAACTAGATGAAGCCATGCTACAAGTAAGCCAAGTCATGAAGGATAGGTCTAACTACAAAAGGCCTTATCGACAAGCTGATCAAAGATCAAAAGACTCAGATTCATACTGCGAATTCCACAAAGAGCCTGGCCACCTGACTGAGAACTGCCGAGCACTCCGCCAACTAGTGCAAAGGATACTACGACAGGGTAAGATGCGTGACCTACTTCCCAAAGATGATCGCCCTGATCCAGCAACCTCAAAGGGCAAAGAAGTTGCAGACATTCCTAGTTGCTTAAGAGGAGTGAGCCTTGTCGAAGAACACCCTCTCCTTGTTGTTAACAATGTTGTTGAATTCTTCGATGCCGATGATGAGGGCATGCTTGGAAGTCTATTCTGAGCCTACAAAGGACTTCATATCTCTTCAAAGTTTTTTCATAACCATGACGGGTTATCTCTACTCTTAGTCTTCATATTTCAAACATTTTCTTTACAAAGCACTTCTAAGTGCTCCTTCATGCTTTTCAATAAAGTTTACCTCAGGGATCCCGTACTAACATATTTCCCTTTTTGGAATGCCTCTACCTCCATTTTCACTTTGACAAAGAGATCACTGAACTACTGAGATATTGTCAAGTCTTGTTGTTCCCTCCGTAGATTGTTCTCTGGCACGACCGCTATGACCACGTATAGTGGGGAGTGTTCATGTATGTGTAGTGGGAGCCATTCAATCTACGATGGTGGTCTTCAGACTTCAGATCCTAGCCAGCATATAATACATAGTGTGTGCCATGGAAGCCCCATGTGTTAGCTCAGCTGTGCTTCGTTAAGGATACATTACAGTTACAATGATCTTTGCTGTACAAGCAATGGCGATCAAGCGTAGACTTGTCTCTTCGATCATCTCATGATTGTGCTGGCCGAACACTCTATGGTACTCTCAATCTGTTCCTCTGTGGGATACACAACTCTGCTGACCTTTCCACACACAAGCAATGCAATAGGCCGCTTGGCGCAACTAGTTCCATTGATCAGTGATGATTGTACCCGAGGCAAGAGAGCAGTTCATCTACCGTTTCCTTCTTAGGATTTTGTGCATGTCTCCCTTTTTCTCTGTCAAGGGAGTATAGCTAGTCCGCTCTAAGTAGGCCTATACTGGTGATGACCTTTCTTGGTCATCTCCGAGTGTAGACCTCTTTATTTTCAACTGCCTCTTTTACAGGTGAACAGGTTAAATCCGATCTATCAAAAGGATTTACAATAATCGTTTCTGCTTATTCTCATCTTATATGCATTGCTTGCTCAAAGCTCTTCATTACTCTTATTAAATGCTAATGACATCAATCATTGATCAAAGCATTTGGCTCTCCTTGATTAATAAGCCCTGCAAGCGGAGTCTAATTAAGATGATTCCTTATTGATCTGGACTTTATATTGAAGATATCTTATCTTACTACAACTACCATTGCGGTCTAATCTTTAACCAGATTGGTAGAATGCATCAAGCTTTTTCACTAACAATGTGTTCATATCCATCCTATCATATCAACAGTCAACACTCGACTTAATGATCTAGACTTCATGCTAAAGATGTCATCTCTAATATAGCAAGAAGACAACTATTCGGGTTTGATCTTCATTCAATTATCAGTAGAGTGCATCTCACATTTCCTCTGATATTTGATCATATCCATCTTATATCATCAACAATTAGCATTTGTAAGTTCCGTCCAGGTACTTGCAGCTTAGCTCATTATTTTATGTCTGCTGCTCACTCTTCTCTTTGCAGTGATTAGCAGGCACCTGCAAGCCATACCCAGGTACTTGCAACTTAGTATTTTCACCATAGCTGCTTCTAACTCTCATTTTGCAGAGATCAGCAGATGCTTGCAATTTTCTTCATAGGTACTTGAAACATTCATATATCATGTCTGCTTCTAACACTTTTCTTGTAGAGACCAGCAGATACCTGCAAGTTGCCTTCAGGTATTTGCGACTTTTTCTTTACTCCCATATTTGCTTCTAATTTCTCTTTTGCAGAAAACTAGCAAACGCCTGCAAGTCCCCCTTCAGGTACTTGCAACTTATTTTCCTCTTCATGAATGTCGCTTACTCTTCTTTTTGCAGAAGATAACAGGTGCTTGGAAGCCTCCATTAGGTACTTGGAAGTTATTATGCTTCCAAATTTTCCTCTCACCTTCGTTTTGCAGAACTCAGTGAAAGACACATCTTCTTCATTTTGCAAAGGCAAACCCAGATACACACAAGATGTACCTTCCATACATGCCTACACTAACTTTTCCTTTATAGGAAAAAGACAGGCAGCACCAAACTCTTAAGGAGAGACGTCACGTTCTATCTCTCCTTGCCCCCTTCCTTTCCTTTGGGGTGGATGACTATTTTCGTGGGTCTCCAACTTTTTCGAAGTTCCCTTCTGAACATAAAAAAAGTGCGGGGATTTTGTCAACCCCGAAATCAGTGATCCTTCCCAAGGCAGCCAGCTCGATAATCTCGGCCTGCTCTAGGTTCCTCCTGGATGTCGTGACGTCTTAGGATGGGCAGATAGATTTTTTCTGTCCGCTCAGGCAACACAGCTTGGGCGGTCTCAGCATTCCGACCATGCAGGCCGCGAGTTGTTCCTTTGGTCAACAGGGGCCGCAGAATGCTTCTGTAGTCTGCCCCTACAGGCCGAACCTACAGGCCGCGGCCCTTATTAACTAAACCGCAAGCTTGTCTCAACAGGTGCCCCTTTGCCAGACTCGGTTGTCTATCCGCCCAGACCGCCATAATGACAAGTTGCCTGCCTTTAGGCCGCAGACCTTCACCAGCATCGACAAAACTTCAGCTCGCCGCATAGCCAGACCACCCCAGGCCTCCAGCCAGCTACCCTAGTTTCCACCTCGCCAACACGCGCATCCTGCCTCGTCAGTCCAGCAGGTCGCGAATCCCATGTCACTCAGCAAATGCGGCAAGTTCCATTCAACAAAGTGGCGGACTCTAGCAGCATAGGTAACCTGCTTCATCAGTCCGCCTGAGGAGCGCAGGCGCTCCAGCTCTCTGGCTACACGCAAAGATCAGTGGACATGTCCCGTTCACCGTGAGCTGGATGGACTTGAAGTGAAGTAAAACCTTCCAGTCTGCCTACATTGATGAACCCCAGCTCCAGCTTCAGCAGCCAGCCAATTCATTCGCAACAGAGGCGAACTTAGTTTGCCCACTACGAACTCAGCAGATATCCCTAAGCTTGCACCCTTAGCGCATGCTCGCTCACCTCAGCAGGGGCAGACTCATTGCGCAGTCCGGCATTCAGCCTTCAGCACCCGCCTCCGCAGCATAAGGCGGATAACCTCCTCAGCCCGCTGTCTTAGTGTAGGCTTAATCAGCAGGCGCGAACTCTTCCCAGCCCTCCAGGCAGCAAACCTCTTCCAGAATCCAGTTCCAGTCCGTGCGGCCTCATGCGGACTCCGCAGACTCGGGGGACTCCATCCAATTCTCGCACTAGTTACCACCTCACCGAGGGTAACATCACCGCATGTCGTTCCCTCCTCGGGACTATAAATAGAGCCCCATGCCTCTCATTTGGGGACACTCTGGACAGTTTGGACATTGTCATCACTCTCACGCTCGAAGGCAGCCCACAACAAGCTCAACTCTTCACTTCCTGTGGTCCCCTCCTCTCAGTCTGCGCCCTCTGTCCCTGTAACCACGCAGCTTACCAGCCTCAGTCCCTAGTATGCACGGGCTCCCTTCTGGCACTTCTTCCTTCGCTGCCAGCTTCGCCAGTGTACCCTTTATTTGCTTTCTTGTAAAGGTGTAATACAAGCTGTAATAACTCAATAATAATCAAAAGAAAGACCGTCGCAACAGTGGCATTTAAGATGCGGCGGGCGAAGTCTGCTATTGCTGCTACTAGCGGCCACCCTTTCTTCTTCTCTTCCCAGCTCAACTCCCTCGGCATCAACATGGAAGCACAACCGTCAAAGTAATCGTCTGCTTGACAGCTCCTGATCAACCTCCTCTGCTGATCATCAGCCTTCCCGGCTGCTGTCAGCAAACAACTCCTCTATCCCCGTAACACTTGAACAAGCGTTTGCTCCACTCTGGAGCACTCAGAAGCTTCCTCTCTCTCCTCAACCTCGTCATCCTCTTCTTCACCTAGCTTGTTAGATTGAACAATCCATTGACTCAGCGGTGCTATTTTCGTGCATCAACATCTTTGATGCACAAGATGTATTTGATTTCTCGTCTTACGTTATTTTGAAATTTCTGAGCCAGCTAGCTGTTTTCTAGTCTACGGAGTGATGATTTGCTCGGGATGAGCAATTGGGTAACTCTAGGGGTGTGATGATTCCAAGTTATTCACATATTTTTGGACTCATCTGGGCTAGTTTTCTCGTCGATGCACTACACTTCAGATCCATATTTGTTCATATTTGTTATTATGCTCATTCCATGATTAGTGCACTTTTGGACCACTTTCAGTGTGATTTTATTAGTTATTATTATTGTTCCCTACTTGGTGTTTTGCTACGTTTCGAGACTTTAGTACGACCATCTCGGTGGCTCTGTTGTTTTTGTTGCATGTACCTGGGTCGCGTGCATGATCCGGGATTGTTTTGGGGAGTTTTCTGCCTAAGGGCCACTGGTCGTGCGTTATTAACACGCGCACGATCAGTAGACTACTTAGCCCACGACCAATGGTCGTGTGCGACCTGCTCATCGTATTACCAAACAGCCCAGGTACACTGTGCACGATCATTGGACTTATAGCGTACGAACACAGGTGGTGAGCCACTGATCGTGCACACTTCTCCCTATTTTCCAAGTTCTGTCTGGGCATATGAATGAGGATGGGACCTATACTGCACGACCACCGGTCATGCGCCACTGCTCATACATGTTATACTAGCTTTTCTTGAGTTCTGTGTTTTTAATCGAACGATCATGGGATATAGTGCGCACGACCACTGATAGTACGACACTGATTGTGCACATATATATTATTTTTTCTATCACAGTGCAAGTTTCTCTGGGAACTGAGCGCACGATCATCAACCGATAGTGGGCATGATAACTGGTCGTGCGCCACTGATCGTGCACTCTAATGATTCTGCTTCCGTATATAAGGCCCTGCTCCGCGAATTAGGGAACGTTTTGTCATTTTTCCGCACGACAGCTGCGCGTGAAGTGCTGTTCCTCTCCTCCAGAGGTCCTCCACTCATCTCCACCCTCCGGGAAGCATTCTCCAGCCATTCGAAGCCATCCTCAACCTTCGGAGAGCTCCTGATCACCAGCAGCAAGCAACGAGAGCTTTTGGTGTTATTCCTCTTCACAAAGGGAAGAAAGGATTGAAGGAAGGGAAGGAAGACGGAGAAGAACAAGTGGATTGATGACCCATTTGCATCTGGTAGCAACCACGGACATAGTCGTGACGTGTTTTGACAACCCACCACTCCGGCCAAGAACCACGACTACGCTATTCCCCCTAACGATTTATTCTACCTTTCCTCTTTGTGGACTGTATTTTTAAGCTTGTAATGAACCTAAACTTCTCTTTATTTGTTTATGAATGAAGTGTGCTTGTGTTATTTACATTCTCTTTGTTTGCTGTGATGCATTCACCTCCGCTCACATCCACTCACTCGCGCACTTGAACCACTCTAGCAGAGGCTAGAGTTAGCGGATGAAGAGGTGACTACGACCTTCACACTCTGAACTTGTTGTAAGACCCCTCCCCCTCACCATATTCCCAGAACTACCATCTTCGGTGGCCCTAACACACGGGTTAGTCTACACTGCAACACGCCGATCCTGCCGGCTAGTACGATCACATAACCTGTTCGGCCAAAAGGGAGTAAGAAGTAAAAGCAGTATAAAGAAATAACTAGTCCACAAGTCACAAACTATCTCATAATAAATAAGAGTACACCAGTCCATAATGAGTTCATCAAAAATAGAGAAAAGGGCTTATGCCCAGTACATAATGACAAATATCTCTCTCATAAATGATAACAGGCGGAAGCTACACTATCATCAGAAGATGTGTCCCACCTGACGCCGGGATGCAGTAGTGGATAGCCCACGAATAGACTCTTACTATGGTTGGTTCGGTGAGTCGATCGACGTGGGCTTTCTAGGGGAGGCAAGTGCACCTATCGAAAGTAGTACTCGATATTTGGGAGAATACCGAGGTCGTATTATTCCCGGGAACGGGTTGATTATCTATACTGCTCCGAAAGCACTATTATTTTACAGAAATATTTAAGTCGATTTTTAATTAAGAAAAAGCTAGAAATAGATTAAAAGGTCGATGAAGAGATAACACTCAGTATCGAATTACGCTAGGATTAAAAATAGATTTAAATAACTAGAGATCTAAAGTTTCAATTTAATTAAAGCGGAAACTTGGCCATGGAGGTTCAAAATAATGAGCTCACCTATATCTAGGAATATCGCTCACCTAGACATTAAGGCTATTCGACTGGGCTCTCGTCCGATGAAAGATTCCCCTTAATGCCCGCAGTACGCTAAGAACACAGTTATTGGGTGGGGAACCCAATCCGGTAGAGTTAGCGCGCCTCTTCTCTCGAGGGTTAGTCCGGAACTCTATTTACTCTGTGCTGATCAGTCCATATGCACGGCCTCTCGGCTAGCTAGCGTATGGATAACTGAAATAGAGCTCACACATCAATATGTGGGTCTACATGTCGTTAACCCGGGGTAAACCTTAAGTTTTTAATTAAATAGAAAAATAAGACCTTTATGAAAGTTCAGGAGGTATGCTTGATACCACCTGAAGGTGTTAGTTAGATCAGATATACTCTAGAGGGGGGGTAGAAGGTTCAGAGGGTGAGGGTTCAACAGCAGTAGAGACAGAGCTTTCAGCTGCTTCCTTGTTCTCTTCTTCAATGTCTGCCAGAATGAGCTCATCCAGATCCGGCATGGGAGAATCATCCATGACAAAATCTGGGACAAAGCAGATTGCTGGAATAGTCACAGGAATTAGAACAGCAGTAGGAGCAGCAAAGGTGTCACAAAGTTTCTTGGCAACTGCTGGACTAGCTGGAGAGGTATACTGGACAATAGCCAAGTATGGCTTAGCAACCTCTACTGAAGGAAGCTTCATATATACAGGATCAAAGATATGAAGTATCTCAGATAAATTAACTGTGGGATTTATAAGGAAATCACCAGCAGTTGTTATTGTATCTACTGACTCATCAAGGCTAATGTCAGTGTCCATAAATTGAATAAAATCAATTGCTGTATCTGTAACTGCAACTGCATTATCAATCACTGTATGAACTGTGTCTGCAGTATCAAAAACTGTATCTACAGTATCTGTATCTGTATCAACTGTATCAACTTCTACAGCTACTGCACCAGCTTCATCATGGAGCATCTCCCTCTGCCTGGGTTCAGGAGAACCTGGAGCCAGGCCCCCTGAATGAAGAGGGGGCAGCAGAAAGGGCTGTGATTTGTGCAAATAAAGAATTAATGGAATTTACCAGAGGTGTAATGGCCTCTTTGATGAGTGCTTGAATGATAGGAGTCAGATGAGGGAGGGAATGGTGGAGGAGTCCAGAAGTGGAGAAGGAGTGGTGGAGGGGATAGAAGCAGAGGAGGAATGAAGAATATGTGGAGGGGATAATGGAGGGAGAGCAATTTGTGGTTCAATAGGTATTGTGTAGGATGGAATAGTGGATAGGTGTGGGGGAAGAGGGGATTGAGGAGGTGAGGGAATATGTGTGTCAGTGGGAAAAACTGGAGGTGTAGGGATATGTGTAAGATCAAGCAGTGGAGATTGATGTTGGGGTGGAGTCAATTTAGGTGCAGGAGGAGTAGGAAGAGATATGGGAGGTGGAATGGCCTCTCCAGTGTCAGGGTGGGGAGTGACCTTGACGGTCCTTGTGCTCTCAGAAGCATTGATGGAGGAGGAGGAACCCTTGGAGGGTTTGGTGATGGTCCTCTCCCATCTGCCAAATAAGGTGCAGGTGAGGCGCTTGCTGGCATTGATGAATGTGGTCGGGGAGACCAAACATTCACTGGCCTTTTCCTGGAGGAAAATCCCCAGGATTCTACCGTAGCAGACTTCCTTCTTGCTTGTTTTCTTCTTAATTAGGTCAAAGAAGACCATGCCCCAGTCAACCTGACGTTTGTTGAGCACTGCGCATATAATCAGGAACTGATGGCGTGTGATATAGTCATGTGCCGAGTGCTTGCCCATCAGAATTTTTCCTACAATGTCGGCCAAGAATTGATAGGCGGCAGACAGTTGCTTCTTCAGAAGCTTATTAGGGTTGCTGCCGGAGAAACCCATTACTTTCAACATATCAGAATATTCTTCAGCGTCCATTTCCAAGTTGTCTTCACCATTGAGCAGTCCAAAAATTTCAGAAAGTATGGCTGGAGACAGGGAAACGGCAGTGGTTCCAATATGTCCTGTCAGATTTCCATCTTCAGAAACTGTTGTAGTGTACACCCATTCTCTTATCTCGGTTGAGTGTAGCATGATGCTGCGAGTCATGAAATCCTTGAGATGTAATTCTTCAAGTACTTCCAGGATATACAGAAAAATTGGATCCGAATGTTGGAAGGACTCAAAATCCATGGAGAATGCTGCATCAAACTTCATCGCCGCAAGTGCTCCTGGAGGAATCGTCATTGATGACCTGTAAAGAAAATTACAGAGAAAACGGCGATCAAGAGCAAAGGAACTGAAAGTGCGGGACGGAGGTCGAAGAAAACCTAGATATAAGATTTTCAGAATATGAATCGACAAGCTCCGTTCCATGAAAAGAGACAGTTCTTCGAACTGAGATCGACGAAATAAGTTAGAGGTGAGTAGTTCGTCGAACTCATTTAGAAGAATTGAAAACAGTTCGTCGAACTCCGTTCGACGAAATGGTTTCTGAAGCAAGGTTCGTCGATCTCCGGTCGACGAAGATTGTTTCCACACAGAGAATTCGTCAAACTCCGTTGGACGAGAATCTCTCAAACTTTCCCTAATTCGTCGAACTCTGGAAAATTCGTCGAATGCAGACAGAAACTAAGTTAACTCTTCTCCATTAATCATTTCCAGTTGATTTATAAGGAACAGATGGGTTTTCTCATCTAAAGGTTTGGTGAAAATATCTGCTCTCTGTAAATCAGTAGGAATATGAATCAAGTTAATCTTCTTTTTGTCTACATTATCTCTAATGAAATGATGTCTTATTTCAATATGTTTAGTCCTAGAATGATGAACTGGATTCTGAGCTATAGCAATAGCACTTGTATTATCACAAAATAAGGTTGAATTATTTAAGTTGATACCATAATCTAGGAGTTGGTTTTGTATGCATAGCATCTGTGAACAGCAGCTGCCAGCAGCCATATACTCTGCCTCAGCAGTTGATGTAGACACAGATGTCTGCTTTTTGCAAAACCAAGAGACAAGTCTCATACCTAGGAACTGGCAAGTTCCAGAGGTACTTTTCCTGTCCACTCTACATCCAGCATAGTCAGCATCTGAGTATCTAGTTAACTCAAATTCTGACTCTGCAGGATTCCAGAGTCCTAAACTAGGACAACTCTTTATATATCTCAAAATTCTTTTTAGAAAAATAAGATGAGATTCTTTAGGATTCACTTGGAATCTAGCACAAAGACATGTGGCAAACATTATATCAGGCCTGCTAGATGTTAAGTATAATAGGGATCCAACAATTGCCCTATAATGTTTCTGATCTACAGGTTTCCCTGCTGCATCAGAATCCACAACAACATTGGTAGCCATAGGTGTTTTCATTCCTGAGGCATCACCCATCCCAAACTTTTTAATAAGCTCTTTAGCATACTTAGATTGGGAGAGAAAGATAGCATCAGGGAGCTGCTTCACTTGGAGATCAAGGAAGTAGGAAAGCTCACCCATGCTACTCATCTCAAATTTGGAATGCATGAGGTCAGCAAACCTCTTGCACAATTTGGGATCAGTAGACCCAAAAATAATGTCATCCACATGTATTTGTACCAATAAGATTTGGTCCTTATGATGTCTAGTGAAAAGGGTTTTATCTATGGTTCCTCTTGAAAATTTATGCTCTAAGAGAAAGCTAGCTAGGGTCTCATACCAAGCTCTTGGAGCTTGCTTTAAACCATAGAGAGCTTTATGAAATTTGTAAACATAAGAGGGTTGAGTTAGAGAGATAAAACCTGGAGGTTGTTCTACATAAACCTCTTCTTGAGGTACACCATTCAGAAAGGCACTCTTAACATCCATCTGCAATACTTTGAACTTTTTGTAGGCTGCATAGGCTAGGAATATTCTAATGGCCTCCAACCTTGCAACAGGGGCAAAGGTTTGGTCATAGTCTATTCCTTCCTCTTGTCTATAGCCTTGGGCAACCAGTCTAGCCTTGTTTCTTACTATGTTCCCTTGTGCATCCAATTTGTTCCTTTAAACCCATTTGGTTCCAATAACTGGGTAGTTATGGGGTCGTGGAACCAAATCCCAAACTCTACATCTCTCAAATTGATTTAGTTCCTCTTGCATTGCAAGAATCCAGTGGGGATCTTGCTCAGCTTCATGGATGGTGAGAGGTTCAATCTGAGAGAGAAAACAGGCATGCATCAAGTCTTGATTGAGTTGATGTCTTGTCTGTACACCAACTGAAGTGTCTCCAATCACTTGAGATCTAGGGTGATCTCTAAGTGTGACAAGATCAGTTGGTGGAGTTGGTTGAGCAACAGCTTTTGTAAATAATTCCTCTTGAGGAATGGTACTGGCTGTTGATGGAAGTTCAGTTGCTTTCTCTTGAACTTCTTCTTCACTATCTTCAGCAGCTTGTGGAGTGGGATGAGTTGGAACCTCTTGGGTAAGGTTTAGTCCATCCATAGACTCACAGATTGGTGAAACCTGCAAAAGACTATTGGTAGAAATGTCTTTCTCCTTATAAGACACGTTAGCTTCATCAAAAGACACATGGATAGATTCTTCAATTTTAAGGGATGATTTGTTGAAAACCCTATAGGCCTTGCTTACTTGGGAATATCCTAGAAAGATCCCTTCTTCAGCCTTAGCCTCAAATTTTCTAATGTATCTTTTGTTATTAGTGTGGATGTAACATATGCAACCAAAAACTTTAAAGTAAGTGATTTTAGGTTTCTTTTCTTTAAGTAATTCATAGGGGATCTTATGTTTTAGTTTATGTATAAGACATCTGTTCAGGATATAGTTAGCTGTGTTTACAGCTT
The DNA here is from genome assembly GCA_039583875.1 of Platanthera guangdongensis. Classification (NCBI taxonomy): domain Eukaryota; kingdom Viridiplantae; phylum Streptophyta; class Magnoliopsida; order Asparagales; family Orchidaceae; genus Platanthera; species Platanthera guangdongensis. Next base: position 98,719,779 of record CM077147.1, on the reverse strand, counting down.
CTGCCCAAAAGGATAGAGGCATGTAAGCATCTGCTAATAATGTACCTGCAGCTTCAATGAGTGTCCTATTTTTCCTTTCAGCAACCCCATTTTGTTGGGGAGTTCTAGGAGCTGAGAAGCACTGCCTGATACCTTCCTTCTCACAGAACTCATGCATAAGAAGAGACTCAAACTCTGTGCCATGATCACTTCTGATCAATGTAACATGAGTAGAGAACTCAATATGTATGGTCCTGAGAAAATCTGTAAGAACTTTGAATGTATCTGACTTAGCTCTCAGAAAGGCTACCCAACTGAATCTGAAGATATCATCAACAATGACTAAGGTGTAAGACTTCCCTCCTAGGCTTTGTACTGCAATGGGTCCAAAAATATCCACATGAAGCAGATACAATATCCTAGGTGAATCACTTTTATTAATGGATTTGAAACTAGTTTTAGTTTGCTTGCCTTGTTGACAAGCCCTGCATAGGCTTTCCTTCTTGTAGGGACCAGAAGGTAAGCCTCTAACAAGGTTGTCTTTAGATAACCTAGATATGTTCTTAAGGTTTGCATGTCCTAGCCTTTTGTGCCATAACTCATTTTGGTTGGATACCAATTGAAAGTTCAGGAGGTATGCTTGATACCACCTGAAGGTGTTAGTTAGATCAGATATACTCTAGAGGGGGGGGGGGTGAATAGAGTATGTTGGTGATTTTAAAACTTTTACAACTGTTGTTGTATTTTAGGTGAGTGTGCAGGGAAGCAAATACAATAAACCAAGTTGCAGCAACTATCTAATCACAGCACATTCACAGAGCAAGGCCAGAAAACAAAAATGAAAAGAAAGCAACCAGACGACACAAGAATTTTTATAGTGGTTCCCCAAATCTGGGTAGTCCACTCTTCTACCACCCTGGTAGGAATCCACTGCAGGAAGGGGTTGATCAGGTGTCCTGGCACCAATGGGGTTTTGATCAGGTTCCCAAAAACCAAACCATCAAGTCTTTTGGAGGGAGACTTGCAACCAGAATAATTTTGAAGGGAATTAAAACCCTGTACAGAGGTGGAGTGAGAGTGTGATGAGATCTTCTCTTTCTCAAGTCAAATGAGAAGACTTGTGGATTGTTGTTTAGCAGCTTTGCTCCCCCTGAGATGTAGAATGAATCAGGAAGAATGCTGGAGCACTGCTTCAGGGTGATAGGTCTTCAAAGACCTAGAATTCCAGGTCCAGAGAAAGTCTCTAGGAACTTCTTGTGACTGATATGAATGTGTTGTCTTTGAAGTTATCCTGAGTGACAGCAGATGAAGAAGACTCTTGATATTGATGTAGTGTTCTTCTTCTTCTTCTTCTTGATCAGTTTTTCTCTAGGCCAAGAATGAATTCCTTTTTCTGTGTTGTCTGAATCACTGTCTATCCTTTTCTTGTTGTTGTGTATTGAAATTTTTTTTTGTCTTACTCACTGTTTTTGTATATCTCTATGTCTCATAAGAAAACATTCGAATTTTGAATATCGAGCAGTAATGGCAGACAGCCTGGACAGGAAGCAGCAATTAATTATTTCCCCAACTGTTTCTATAGGAAAATGGTATGTAATAATCCAGGATTAACTGCGCATTCTAACGGTAGTATTCTGTGAAGAACTGTCATTAACTGTTCAGGAATCAGCGCTATAGAGTGAGACGGGAACGGAAGAAAACCTAGTCTGGAATCGTCGACCGAAGAACATAATTCGTCGAGCTGAGTTTTGAGTTCGTCGAGCTGAGCCTGAGTTCGTCGAGCTAAGCTGAGTTCGTCGAGCTGAGCTGAGTTCGTCGAGCTGACAGTCTTCATTCGTTGAACAGACAACCTTCAATATCAGACAAACATTATTCGTTGAGCAGAGAACTAAATTCGTCGAGATGAGAAAAGTTCTGGACTTGGACAAAATACTCTACATCTGCTGAAATGTTGTGTCGACACAAATTGTTGTCGACACATTGATCTTGGTGTCGACACAAATCCTCTTGTGTCATCATAACCTGGTGTCGACTGAAATCCTGGTGTCGACACAAATTGTCTGGTGTCGACACAAACCCTAAGTGTCGACACAGATTCTCTGAGTACAAAAATCGTCGAGTAGAGATTAGCATTCGTCGACCTGAGAAGCTGTGAACTTGAGGTCCAAGTTCGTCGAGCTCAAAATATAATTCGTCGACCGAAGCATGAAGCTGGACTTAGAGAAATTCTGAAGTAGTCCTGAAAATCTTGAGGTAGAATCCCGGTGTTCGTCGAGCAAAGAACATAGTTCGTCGAGCTCAGCATTACGGATTTTCTCATGATCGTCGAGCGCAGAACTCCCTTCGTCAAGCTGAGTTCGACGAACGTCGAACTCATTTCACTTAGTCTGAAAAACTGATAGATCTGGAGTTCCTGATGGTCTTGAAGAAGGCTGGTCCATCTGAAGTTGAGATAGAGGACTGTCCTAGACTCTAAGACAAAAACTTGACACAGACTATACAAGATGGGTCACATCCTAAGTCAGTGGACCTAGCCCAAATCAACTAGGGATCCAACACTTTAGTTATTTAAAACAATTTTTATATCCCAATGCTCTTCGATACCGAGGGCTAAAAGCAATTATCCACTCATCGGAATGGGGACAACTTATGAGTTTGGTTATACGAGCGTTCTAAACTATTCGCTGAAGGGTTATAAAGAAAATAAGAAGAAAAGTAAGATAACCTAATTGTAGAAAAGATACTACAAACAAACACACCCGCATTCATCCAAACACATAATAATGAGACAAAAATAAACCAAAGTTACAAGAAAGAGAAAATTGCATTATTGAAATTGCAAGTCCCACTCAAACAAATGGGGGCGGGAAATAAAAGCTGAAAATTGCAAGTCCTACTCAAACGAGTAGGACTGAAATGAAAGCGAGTCCTACTCAAACGGGTAGGAGAAAATAAATGCAACACACGCACGCACTCTACTGAAATTAAAACACACACTCATAATGAAATACACACACACAGATCCCACTCAAATGAGTAGGTGAAAAATTAAAGCATGCTATTTAAATCTTAACGAGTAGGCGGAAATAAATGCTGATTACAAGGCTTTCTCAAATATTTATATCAAAATAAAGTCTGGCCATTTAAATCCTAGCGAGTAGGCGGAAAATCAATACCAGCCATTTAACTCAAATGAGTAAGCGGTAACATAAAAGCTAAAAATTACAAGTACTACTCAAATGAGTAGGACTGAAAATACAATCCAGCCATTTAACTCAAGTGAGTAGGCGGAAAAATAAAGAATGAAAATTGCAAGTCCTACTCAAACGAGTAGGCGGGAAATGAAGTCCGGCCATTTAACTCAATTGAGTAGGCAGAAAAATAAAAGCTACACACGCACGCACTCGACATAAGTAAACACACACACACACACACACACTTGCATAATTTAACTTAAGAGCTAAAAAATATCCCATACACACACACACACTCGTGCTAAAAAAATTGAGAAAAATAAAGTTATTGAAAAACTAAAATGTCTGCATTTCTACCGCTGGAATGTAGTAGAAATGCATAAAAGGGCAAAATAAAAATTGTTTGAGTAAAAAGTTTTGAAATTAAAGTGAACAAAGTAAGTGCGCGAAAAATTAAAACGTTTGCATTTTTACCGTTAGATTTTGACAGAAATGAATAAAAAGTGGAAATAAAAATTGTTCGAGCAAAATTATTTTTATGTAATTAAAAAAAGATAGTTGTTGAAAAATTTAAAGTAATGCATAATCTAGTTTTAAAGCTTTGTAAAACGGGTTAAAAAGGTGTAAAACAAAAAAAAATGAAAGAAAAACCCTAAGTCAAACCGATTCTAAAGAGTATTACAAAACAAATGGCTATAATAACGACTAAAAATGTTGATAAAAATGAAAGTAAATCAAAAAGTTTTTCATTTGAAAGTATAAATTTTGCAATTTTTAAGCTCATTAACACACACACGCATTATGAAAATGAAAACAAAAGTACTTAGGATTGATTAAAAGGAGGCCTTCAGAGTTTTTTTCAAAGCATTATAAGGATGAAAAGAAAAGATTTTATTAACAAAAAGTTGATTACAATGCTTAAACAAACTTGAAAAGGAGGGGGAAAGATCCTTACATAGCCCCAAAACTAGCTCCAAACAGCAGCCCTTAGCATCAAAACAGTTCAAAAATTTGGAACCCCGGGCTTATACAACAGTTGGCCTTAAATAGGCAAAAATTTCCAAGTACATGCCCTCCTACAAGGGCGTGTCGGGGGGCGTGTCAGCACTATTCAACAGCAGAATTCCGTGATCTCACGGCGATGTGACATTGTGACTGAAAATGCGGCGGTCACGCCCCGGTCACATGTGTGACGGTGGGCATGTTGGCACAATTCAACATCTTCTTCTAGCGATTTGATGGTGTTATTGACTTCAGGGAGGTCCACGTGGCAGTCATGCCCCATGTCACGGGAGTGAAGGTGGGCTTGTCGGGGAGGTTGAAATGGGCGCCGTCTGTGTCGAAAGTCGCCGGCGACAGTTTGTCGGGCTAGGTGGAGAAGTCACACCCCCGGTCACGGGCGTGACGCTAGGCGTGTCGGGTTGCTCGACGATCGTCGAGTTGATTTCGTCGAGCGGGATCGAGATGGTCTTGATCACAGGGTGTGTCGTGTGATACGGGCGTGACCCCGGGTGTGTTAAACTTTTCTTCTCAAAGATTACAGATTTCCACAGTTTTGACGTGTCATGCCCTGGTCACGGGCGTGACCCATAGGACACGGGCATGACTTTACTTTTTTGGGAAGAATTTTGAAATTTTTCTGAAACAAAATAAAATAAACAAGTTAGCCAAAGAATTAAAATAAAATGAGCATTTTATTAAGGAAACTTTACCTAAAACAACAAAAGGAAACGGAAATTATTTAAATAATGTACATAAAAATAGGTATATTTACAACTCATCAGTATTAGTAGTAGGTAGTGGTGGTATCAGCTCCTCACATCCTGCCACCTCTTCCTGCTGGAACTCCCTCTCCTCGAGCTCCTAAAATGATTGGTCACACCGACCGTTAGTCAAAATACTAAGTCATTTCCTCCACACCTCGCCCACGCAACTCCTAGGCACTGGGCGGGAGGACGAAGCGGAGGACAACAAGGTGTGTAACAAAGGGAAGCAGGTTACAGTGGAGTTATACTAAGAGTACATATATAATAAATATTACTACTCTAGCAGTTCTATATATATAGTGAAAGAAAAGTAAGCGGAGTTGAACAACAAGTAAAGAGCAGTATGTAAACAAGTATTGTAGGCAAGGTAAGAAAGATAGCAAGTATAATGAGCTTCTACTACCATCACAGAAGTACCTTAACTTATATGAATGCCCATACAAACATATAAGTTAAGGTTTCCAGAAATATAACTTATCATATAAAAGAGCCCATACTAATTTTTATGATAATGATCCATGGTGCGTACGACCTAGTTATGAATGTATGATATGCTGGCATTTATGGTTCATGCAAGTTCAACTCACACACACGACTCTATGATCACAGGCCTTTAGTTCCCACATTTTGGAGCTAGCATCACTCTATGGTACCACCGTTATGGTTACGGCAGCAGTGGAGTGGGAGTCTCCACTCCTAGGCGGGTATCACACTACCAGGCCTTAACCTCCCATACGCCTCTGTACACGTCCTAGGTGCACTCTAGAGTCTCTGCATACTATTTGCTGGTTACCCACCAGTCTTTTTAGTCGAGTGTGCGTTTTCAGGGAACTTCCTCCAGACCGAAGCGTAAAACAACCCACTGGCCCCTCAAACCATCATACCTCGCTAGAGCCACCGTACTGCCATCGGTGTGACGATTGGCCCAGTACTGCATGACCCGCCACAAGTTTATGCACATGCAAGATATTCGAACCCGAGCCTCCATCTCACAGGACCAACCCGTCCCGAATCCTTCCAACCCATCGCGGGTGAGATTGCGCATAGTGCTTTTATTCAAAATCCCTCAAACCCATCACGTGTGAGATTGCACATAGTGCCTTTATCAAAATCCCTCAAACCCATCACGGGTGAGAATGGACCACAATGTCTTAACCTATTAGACTACTCTTGTCTAGTGTTAGTTACACCTAGCAGTTTAGGGTTGATCCCAGGACTGCCCGAGGCATGCCCGATGAAGGACTCTCAGGCGCACTAGGAACTACGATGGGCTGAATCCCAAAGCTCTCTTTCGCAAGGATATTTACTTTTATTGATATCTACCCATGATCCATATTCTGCTCTCATTATTACTCTGGAGTGGTCCTATTGACTTAAGATGTTAATAGAAGGGTGGCGGTCTTCCACGAGCCTTTGTTATAATTACTATCCTAGGAGTTGCGCTCTATCGTTCATAACCAAGAAACGACTCATAGTAGACCAACCAGGGTTTATTCTCCCAAAATAATTACCATCTCAATGTCTATTCTTATCCCCCTGCGGTCCTAGTAGTATATACTATCTGAGTTAGACGCAACCCATGACCTAATACCACCCGTAAAGTACGACTTCTAATTTCTTGGCCAAAGTCACCCTAACCATTTATCGTGGGATGGTATGATATATGATATTGATTATGTGGAGTTTTCACTATTTTTCTAAGTCATAAAGACACTAAATTAAATCCTTTAATTATGTGGCTTATGTCACTTTATACAAAAAGTACTATATCAAATGATCCCCCTAGTCTAATAAATTTTCCTGATGATCATCTAGGCTAATTATGATTGGTTTCCACGAATTGTAATTTTCCTATTTATATTTCCATTTAATTTTCATCTAAAGTTAAATCAATGAATTGGCCACTTTACATATGAAGTACATTAAATATTTTTCTAAAAATTCTAGGAATATTATTGCAAATGTAAATTGATGAAATAATACCAAATAGAAAAATTCGTAGTCCTAAACATTAATTTGGTTTACCAACATTCATATGACAAATATAACAAAAATGTCATTTATTGGATTTTATACCTATAGAAGCATCCAAAAATATCAAGAAAATTACACAAGGTCACAAATACATAAATAAATCACTAGGAATTTTTCCATAATATTCCTACTAAAATTTCCATCATTTTTAAATAATTTCCATAAAGGGGCAAAATTGAAAATTCTACATGATTCCAAAATATAATCATCTAACAGACCCATAAAAATTTCCAGGGGTTAAATATGAATCCCTTGAATTCTTAACAAAATTTGAGAATTTTAACTCATCAATAACCCTATTTTCAAATTTCTATCTTTAAATGGCCTAATACTCAAAAATTCCAAATAATGAGATTTTTGATCCCAAAACTCCCATTACTCCTGCTGAATGTATATTTCACACTAATAATCTTCTAACCAAGATTTCATGGACTTTTAATGTTCCAAATGGGTTAAGTCCACATTATATAGATTTTTTTGCTAAAGGCACCCCAAGCATATATTCATCATACTCATTCAAGTGGGATTACCCAACATGCAATGGCCCAAAGAGGCTGAAAGTTTTATCATGGTCTGATAATGACCCAATGGACATGCCACCAAAATTTGGGGTCATTTGGAGTTGTATTTCTCCATATATTCAATTAATTTAAATAGGTGATTTTTACTAAAAACTATAGGAAATATTTTTCCCAAAAATTCCAATTTTTGGTCAGTAACTAAGTATGACATAGTCTCATACATGACCAAAATCTGAGATCATGAGGACTTATAATTTGGCCTGGGCACACATTTGAAAATCTACCATAGCCCAGGACCAATCTGGGTAGAATGACACTACAGGGAGCCCTTCTGCTCCAAATCTCAAGTTTAGGGTGGCAAAATGAAGGTAAGACCTAGGCCTACAAATATTATGTTGATGTCTGTTTTTTAAATTGCATTTATGAGACCTATTTTTAGCATCCAAGAACTATGTAAAAGTGTGACATATAATTTACTGTCCATATCAAATTAATTCATTAATCATATGAAATCAGATGGACGACATTCGTTTATCTCCTACCTCCAGCCAACGGCTAGGATGAGCCCGACCTGTATCAACATGATTTTCCATTTCCGGCCACTTGGGCCGGCGCCACCGCCGGGGATTATTGCCACCACCTTCGTTGAGGTGGTGGCCAGCGTTTCCCGGGGTTGAGGCTGCGGGAGGCGGCTCCTCCGGAGATCCCGACCAAGGAGAAATGCTCTACAATTTTCTCATTTTCTCCCATGGTATCAGGCTCGATTGAGCCCGATGTCTCGCCTAGATGAGCTAGAAAGCTAGCACGAGTTGAGGTGACGTGAAACGAACCGGAATTGAGGATTGGCGGCGAGTTTGGCGGCGGTGAGCCATGCCCGAGCTTGCTTCGGCGAATCCTTCCCATTTCCTTATTTCTCCAGCAATTTCCTTGCTCCAGCACTCAAAGTCCATTCGTTTCCTCCTTATGAAGCTAATGGTGGGGGTTATTTTTGCTGGGAGTGGATGAATATGGAGTTAACTCCAAGGTGACGCTCGGCCAAGCTTCGGATGCTTCACCCATGGTGCCAAGTGGCCATCCAGTAGCATATTCACACTGGAATGAGCTGGGGAAGCTTGTCAGGTGTCTTGGACAGAAGGAAGGACGGCCACATGGCCCTCATTTTCTTTTCTCAACCTTATCTCTCCTAATATTCCCATTTTACCCCCATGCATGTATTCTCTCTCCTAATTCAGAGGGGTAGGAGCTGTCTTTGACCACTTGGGCTGGTCATGGGCCATGGTTAGTGGGCTTTGCCTATTGGGAATGGGCTTGACCTTCCTTTTTCTTCCTTTAAGCTTCACATAGACTTTGTTGACTTTTAGGGTTGACTTGGATCAACTCTAATCAATAGGTGACTTTGTGATATGTCTTATGGTTCCCTCAGGTTGGTGTTAGGGTTAGGGGATTAGTGGTGGAATCAATGTGTGGCTCGAACCCCAATTTGGGTTTGTTTGACTTAGATTACCTTGGGCCCTGTTGTGGCCCCATGTGACTAAACCCTAACCCCATGGTTCAAACCTAGCCTAAACCCATGCCCCCAACACAAGTCCTAACCCAACCTAAGTAGAGGGGTATAATTGAATGTGGGATGTTACAAACTCCAATAAACAAAAGAAATAATTTCGTCCCCGAAATTCAAGTTTGGGTCTACGGGGTTTCTCAGCATAAAAATTTTAAGTACTTTAGCCAATAATTAAAGTGTTACCTGATGTGAAATGCTCCGGGTGCCGCTCCAGTATAAGATCCCTCGGCTCCCAGGTGTGCTCCTCCCATCCATGGTTGGACCATAACACCTTCACTAGGGGGACCTTCTTCTTCCGTAGCACTCGGACCGCGGTATCATCGATCCGGAGCGGCTCTAGACGAACTGATCTATCGGATGCTAACGGGCCTGCTGTAGTGGTGATATGCTGCTCCAGCCAAAGTAGAGCTCTCTGTAGCGAGGAGACGTGGAAGGCGTCGTGCAAGGTCCCCAGCTCTGGCGATAGCTTCAACCTGTATGATAAGGGGCCGATCGGCTCCAGAATCAAATATGGTCCCATATATCAAGGGCTGAGCTTCTTGTGCCTCCGCACCCGAGAAATACCATACACAGGACGTATTTTAAAGAACACTTTGTACCCCACCTGGAACTCTACCTTCCGATACCGCGCATCGTAGTACTTCGCCTGCGTACTCTGGGCCTCTATCATTCGGTCCCATCAATCGTATCTGAGCGTACGTATCCTCAATATATTCCGATCCAAGTGCCCTAGGGTTCTCATCCTGGACCCAAGATAGCGGTGTGCGATATTTCCTCCTGTAAAGAGCCTCATAAGGTGCCATTCCAATGCTCGTCTCTACACTATTTTTGTAGGAGAACTCGACCAGTGGCAACAGTCTCTCCCAAGGCCTCCCCGTATCCAGTATACATAATCAGAGTAGATACTTCATAGTCCTGATGGTCCGCTCTGTCTGACCGTCGACCTGTAGATGGAAAGTGGTGCTAAAAGCAAGATGAGAACACATATAAGCCTGCACCGCTCTCCATTCCCTAGAAGTGAATCAACCATCATGATCCGCGACAATCGTCCTGGAGACCCCATGATACCTGACGAACTGTTCCACAAACAATCTCACCAAAATAGTAACTGGGATGTCCTTCCTCATAGGTATAAATCGAGCCACCATGGTCAGCCTATCGACAATGACCCATACAGAATCGTGCCCCGAGTGGGAGCGAGGCAATCCGTGCACAAAATCCATAGCAATATAATCAAACTTTCACTCATGGACCGACAGCGACTGTAGCAACCATCCAGGGCTCTTACATTCAGCCTTTACTCGCTGGCATGTCTCGTAGTGTGTCACATAGAAGATGATCTCCCTCTTCATTCACGGCCAATATATGCTCCTCTGCAGATCCGTTGTCATCTTGGTGATACCGGGGTGCACTGAATACCGAGTACAGTGAGCCTCCCTCAGTATATCCTCCCGGATATGACCTCCTGCGGGTTTGTAAACACAACCACGAAAATGAATGAGGTCATCAAGCAAAGTATAATCACATGACCTGCCCCCTTCCATGGCCATGAACACCGGCACCAAAGTTGCATCCAACCTCTGTTGTACACTGATGCGCTCTCGTATATCACATTCCACGATCAGTGAGTTTAAATACTCCCGATAGATCTCCGGCTCGGACTCGGAAATGACAGTAATATACATATCCTCTAACATTTGCAGCAGCTCTATAGACATCAACCGAGGCTCTAGTACTAAGGTGCTCGCTCCCCTGCTCAAGGCATCTGCCATGATGTTCGCCTTCCCCGGATGATAATGCATGGTATAATCATAATCGCATAAGAATTAAAGCCACCTTCTCTAGCGCAGGTTCAGGTCTTTCTGCGTGTCAAAATATTTGAGGTTCTTGTGATCCCAGAAGATATCATAATGAACCTCATATAAGTAATGTCTCCATATCTTTAATGCAAGCACAATCGCGCCGAGCTCCAAATCATGTATGGGGTAATTTTGTTCATGCTTCTTGAACTGCCTCGAAGTATAAGCGATGACATGCTCGTGCTGCAAAAAGACCGCACCCATCACCTGATATGAGGCATCAATATATATAAGAAATCCTTCCTTCCCAGATGGAAGTGCAAGGATAGGGGAAGAGGTGAGCCTGTCCTTTAACTCCTTAAATGCCGCCTCGCACTTCTTCGTCCATGCAAAAGCTGCTTCCTTCTTCATCAAGGATGTGAGGGGGAGTGCTATCCTTGAGAACACCTCCACGAACTTGCGTTAATATACCGCGAGTCCCAGAAAACTGTGTATGTCTTATGCTGACTTTGGCTGCGGCCAATCTCTAACTGCCTACACCTTGGCTGGGTCCAAGGCCAACCCTGCCCCACTGATAGTATGCCCCAGAAATGCCACTTTTTGCAGCCAGAACTGGCACTTGGAGAACTTAGCAAACAATTGGTGCTCTCTCAGCTTCCCTAAAACCAAGGACAAATGCTGAGTATGGTCTTCCTTTGTCTGGGAGTAGATCATTATATCATCGATGAAAAATATAACAAATTTGTCCAAGTAGGGCTCGAAGACGCGGTTCATCAAACTCATGGGTGCAGAAGGCGCATTCGTGTGCCCGAATAACATCACCGTGAACTCATACAATCCATAGGGGGAACTAAAAGCCGTCTTCGAAATGTCCTCCTCCTGGATCCGCAGCTGATAGTACCCCGATATCAAATCTAATTTGGAGAACCGGAAGGCTCCCTAAAGCTGATCAAAAATCTCGTCGATCTGGGGTAGTGGGTATGTATTCCAGACCGTCAACCAGTTCAGCTCCCGGCAGTCGATGCAGAGATACAGGGAGCCATCCTTCTTCTTGACAAATAACACTGGTGCTCCCGACGGTGATGAGCTCGGTAGGACAAATCCTGATTCTACCAGCTCCTGTAGCTGTGTCCTGAACTCTGCTAGCTCCTTTGGGGCCATCCTGTACGGTGCCCGATGTAACACCCCCGATTTTTTGCAATTATTTAATTCTCATTTGGCATTACGTTGACGCGTTTCTGGAATGTGCCATTTGTTAGAGCCTGGTCTTAGCTCTTTGGGTTCCTTGTGTGGTTGTTGGTAGCCTATTCGGCAAGGTTCCCTAGCAAGCCGGGTCTGTTTTGGTGACCGGTGAGGCCTCTCAGGGGATGCTTGTGTTTTGGCTTCGGGTAGTGATAACCCGAGTTTTGTTAGTCGAAAGTTGATTTCGACTTCGCCGTTGCGTTCGTAGTGTGGGTAATTAGCTACGGTGTGAACTTCGTCGGATTCTGAGGTGGTTCGGTTTTCGCGTCGTTTTGGTGTGTTAATAATAATGGGTGCAAATAATTAATTTATAAAGCTTGTAAGGAATCCAGTGGCTTTTAAGGGGCAGTTAGGGCTGATAAGACGTGTCCATGCATATATATAGCCTTAAGACAAAATAGAGACTTTTCATCGTCTCCTTCCATGAGAGAATAGCAGCTGTCCTGTTCATGAGTGGAAGAAAACCGCCGGACAGCCTTGCGTTCGGACGCCAATTCCTGGAGATTTAGCGGTCGGAATTCGATTTCGAGAGTGGGCCTGGATTGCTCTCGCTTAGATCTACATTCTAACTGTAAGTTTTTTAGTTTTCGTAATCATTTTAGAGGTTTGGAATTCTCGGCTTGACCCTTCTTCCTCACGAAATCTCCTGATTTCTCGGCTTAGTACTTTGCGGCTAGATCCGAGAGTGAGGGAAGGGGCCGACCTAGCTTCGCTGGTATTTGAGGTAAGTGGTGCTCCTAAATTTGCCAAGTTTTTCTTCTCCTTTTCATGGTCATATTTGCAGTAATCATTCATGTTTCCCGAGATTTGCTTATTTTGCTCTATTTTTCCGTCAAAGTCATGAGGATCTTAAACCATAAATGCTCCTTTATGTTTCTTTTTTTGCATTTTCTCAAGTTCTGAAACTCAAATTTCCGGAAGGGTTGTTGTAGTCTAGTTTTTTTTATTTATCAAATTGTTCCCTGTTAATCTCGGTTTGGGTAGCAATTAGCCTATCATCCCTAGAACAAGTTGTAATGGGTTTTCATACTTACATTACGAGCAATAGCATCGAATTAGGCTAAGAGTATTGGTCGGAAATGAAGGTGGCTGTACGGGATTGCGGTGTACTCAACGCATCCAGTTCTGCGAAGATCGTTGACCTGAGTTCGACGAAGATCGTCGAACTGAGATCGACCATCTCTGGTTGCTTGAGATTGACGATCACCAGTTGCCTTAGTTCGGCGAGGATTGTCGAGCTGAGTTCGACGAGGATCGTCGAACTGAGTTCGACGATTTCTCTATGCCTGGTGTTTAACGCAAAATCGTCGAACGGAATTCGACGATTTCCTGTGGCCTGCATTTAACGCAAAATCGTTGAACGGCGTTCGCTGATTTTTCCCGTAACCTGTGTTCGATGAAAGGAAAATCGTCGAACGACATTCGACGATTTTTCCCGTGACCTGTGTTCGACGAAAGGGAAATCGTCGAACGGGGTTCGACGATTTCCTGTGGCTGGAGATCGACGATTCCTGTTAGACGGGATTTATGCCTTTTCAGTTTCTCTTCTTCCTGAGTGATTACCTCCTAGGGGAGATGTCTTGTCGGCCTTTCGGTCTCCCTTTGTTTTGAGGGCCGAATCGTGGGTTATGGCAGGTAGTGGTATTTTGAAGCTCTAAAGGAGCGGGATGTTTTGTGTACGAGCCGTGGCCACCACTTTTTTGTCCCAGGTATGGGCTAGGTATTGTCGTGACCGCCACCTTTTAATACCAGGTACGGGCTGGGTATGTGGTTGCCTTGTGCTGAAACATTTAATTTTATTTTGAACTATTTTGTTTGGGGGACTGTTTTTGGTCACCAACTCAGGTCCATATTATTTACTACTGCCATTAACTCACAAATTAAGATTGTCAGGTGTTTCTTCTTTGTAGAATGCAGCATATTGTGGCAAGTTTTCTTGTCTTTTGCCTTGTAGCCTCTGCATGATTTGAGCAGGGTTTGGTGTTGTTACCTGGTACTTGGTGTACTTTGGCTTACTTGGGACAGTGTTTGCTTTTACTGTCATGTTTACTTACTCTCTTTTGTCTCATTTTGATTTAACGCTCTAATTTTGATTTCCTTGTTTTACTTGCTGAGGTATTCTTTTCTTTTCTGAATGCCTCAGGTTCTGATTCGCAGTCGGGTTGGCCGCTAGATTTGCTGTGGTGTTGCTGGTGATCCCTTGAGTTGTAGGGATCTTTCTCTTACTGTTGTGAGGTAGTTTTTTGTTTTCTTATAGACATACATACTTGCCAGTGAGTTTGTGTCAGTTTGTTGGCGCCCACTGCTAGTTTTACCTTATGATACTAGTTATGTTTCTTTTACTGCTACCTTTTTGGAGATAGTCTACTTGATCTTGGGAAGATTTATGCTAGGTTGCTAGTTACTTTTAAACCTAAAAACACTATTACTATTATATTTCATGACCAGCATGTTTATAAAACTCATACATTACTTTCCATGCAATGTAAAAAGATCATTTTCCTACTTATAATATAATATAAATCTACAGTCTTGCATAGTATAAGTTGACCTCGGGGGTCACTTATGCACTCTCATAGGATGTCAAATATAAACAAAGTATTTTCCGCTGCGTACAAGTATAGTTTTAAACTGTGGACTAAGTGATCCACTGAGCCGAGGGATATGGCCTCTAAAATATAACTCATTTTTCTAATCTATAAACTTATGAATTTTCAAAGTCTAGTTAGATGGTGTTCGCCTGAGCGCCGGCAGTTATCCCCTGCTTGACGTGGCATCACGACGTGTGTTTTCTCATACTCTGATACTTCTTAAATTCGGAGAAAATGCGGGTTGTGACAGTTGGTATTAGAGGGAGGTTGCTTGACAATTTGTCGAGCAACCTTTCCTTGTAGGTATTAGATGTTTAACATCATATCATACACACACCGATATGTCATCAGCCCGTCTTGGCTGAAGAACGAACACTACACTCATAGCATAACATGAAGTATACGGGGCATATTATGTAGTATGAGATGCATAATATGTGTCTGTATATGGATCCACCATAGGGGCAACATGTGAGGGTTATGTAGTATGGGATGCATAACCTCACCACATGAATGTGACTAGCATGTTTCTTTTTCATTGCATGAGAATGTTATGTAGTATGGGATGCATAATATTTTCAAGCGTACGCCGCTCATGACATGCATTAGGGCTGTTGGGTACATTGGTTCTAATGTACCTGATTTGAAAAAGCCTCACTCTACTCAATGATATACATCAAAATGTATTTGATGTATGTTGAGTTTACTTGTGCAGGTTAAGTATTTGCAGTAAGGATAAAAAAGTTTCTAAGTCCATGTGTCGACACCCAGAGGGAAAGTGTCGACACTTAAGAAGACTTGTGTCGACACCCAGGGAAGCAGTGTCGACACTTGGAGTACTTGTGTCGACACCAGGGATGCAGAGTCGACACCAGACAGAAAGTGTCGACACAAGGAGCTGTGTTGACACTCAGTGAAGAAAAGTCCAGTGAAGCTGTGTCGACACTTAACAGTTGTGTCGACACCCAGTGAAACTGTGTCTACATCAGAAAGTGTCGACACTTGGAGGGTGTGTCGACACTCAGCAGAAGTCAGCAGAGTCTAAGTATAAGTGTCGACACCCAGAGCAATGTGTCGACACACAGCAGAAGAGTCAACACTTGAAGAAAGTGTCGACAAAAGAAAGAATGTGTCGACACTCAGCAAAAGACTCAACACTTGAAGAAAGTGTCGACACAAGAAAGAATGTGTCGACACTCAGCAGAAGACTCAACACTTGAAGAAAGTATCGACACAAGAAAGAATGTGTCGACACTCAGCTGAAGACTCAACACTTGAAGAAAGTGTCGACACAAGGAGCTGTGTCGACACTTAACAAAGTTCAACAAAATTCTGAGTACAAGTGTCGACACTAAGGAGATGTGTCGACACTCAGCCAGAGTCTCAACAGAAGAAGAATATATCGACACAAGGAGCAGTGTCGACACTCAGCAAGTATCAACACAGAAGGCATGTGTCGACACCAAGAAGATGTGTCGACACTGAACAAGTTCAACACATGAAGTTGTGTCGACACAAAGGAGTTGTCTCGACACTTACAAGAATTCAGCAAAATACTGAAGAACAAGGAGTTGTGTCGACACACAATATCAGTGTCGACACATGATGAAGAATCTGTGTCGAGAAGTCAATTCTACAACACAAGGAGTTGTGTCGACACCTTGTAGGCTAGTGTCGACACTTAGTCAACTTGTGTCGACACTTGGTCTATAAGTGTCGACACTTAAAGACAGATAGTCTCGACACCTTCAGACAGTTACAAAATTTTCAAGAACTGATTGGATGACTTGACAGCTGCCATTCCAGCCGGTCTACTGTACCTGTAAGAGTTGTCAGAAATTAGTTATGAACCAGACCAGCCGGTTACCATGAAGAAGGCCTATAAATAGGCTTATACTGTCTACAGAAACAGATGATTGAATAGTTGTTCAAGTGATCAAGTAATATAAAGAAGATCTAGCTATTCATTATAGAATCTAGTGAAGATCTAAGAAGTTGGAGAGAGAGAGCTCCATCCAAGAAGTCAGCCGTTGGAACCAGGCTGAGAAGAAGGGTTCAGATTTTGTTCTGAATCTTAAGTTGCAGAGATCAAGGATCAACTGCAGTGGAGATCAATCTTATTGTGTTCTACATTCAAGAAGCTTTGAAGAAAGCCAAGTCAGGTTGATCTCAGCAGAGTTCATCCAAGAACTCATCAAGAAACTCTCAACTCTTCTCTCTTTTCTTTGAGTTGTAGAGTTTACATTTTTGTATTCATATTTTCTTGTAGGATCCTTAGGGATCTGAGTTTATAAGCCTGTAATTATAAAGGCTGAGTGTAGGGCCTGAGTGCTTGTGTGTAGGAGATTTGTATCTCTGAGTGTAGGCCTGTTGTGGCTGAGTGTAGGCCTTGGTGGCTGAGTGTAGGCTTTGTGAAGAAGCTGAGTGTAGGCTTTGTGAAGAAGCTGAGTTGTAGGGCCTTGGGCCTGAGTTGTAGGAACCTATTTTGGGGTTCTGAGTGTAAGATCTGAGGATCTGAGATAGTGGAGGAGTTTGACCGAATCTAGTACACTGCTAGATAGGCGAAGGGGGAAAGTGGATGTACCCAAATCTTGGGGAACCACTATAAATTTGTGTGTTCACTATGTGCTGGTTTGATTACTGTGATTGCTGGTTAATTGCTGTGTTATAATTCTGTGATAAACTCTGAATTCTACCTAAAAAGTTAAAAAGATTTAAGCCACCTATTCACCCCCCCCCCTCTAGGTGAGTAGATACAATATCTTTCAAGTATCAGAGGGAGGTTACTCAAAAAGGGACATAACTGTCTGAGTAGATCCTGTTGGCAGATTCAGTCCAAGTACATTACAGAATCAAGAAAATCAAGAACCATGGGTTCCACTGAGAATCATAAGGAATTGGGATCTATGAAGCTACCCATATGTAGAAAAGAGATCTTTGGCATCTGGAAGGAAAGGGTGAAACTGTTTATGGAAGCCTCAGACCCTAGAATATATATCACAGTGAAAGAAGGGTCATATGTGCCCATGAAGGTTTCAGTCTTAGATGAAAATCAGAGAACACCTAAGGATTTCTCTGAAATGACAAATGATGAGATAGTTCTAGCCACAATGGACAAGAGGGCTCAGAACATCATTGTGAGTGCTATAGATGACGCTACCTTTCAGAATTTGATACACTGCAAGACATCCAAGGAAATGTGGGATACTCTTATTGTGTACATGGAGGGTTCTGAAAAAGTGAGGCAGGACAGAAAGTCCTTATTAAACCAAGAATATGAAAGCATTAGGCAAGGTAGATCTGATAGCATAACTGAATGCTATAAGAAGTTCTATAGGATTGTGAATGAGCTAATGTCCTATGGAAGAGAGTTCAGTAACTATGAGCTTAATGATAAGTTCTTAAGGTCCCTTACCAAAGATTGGGACACCAAGATCTGTACCATTAGGGAAATGGCAAAGTTAGCAAAAATTCCTCCACCAACACTATTTGGAAAACTGCTGTCCTATGAAATGCAGTTGATGGTGAGGAAAGAAGAGGAGAAATCTACAAGAAGTGAACATAAAGAAAGGACAGTGGCATTTAAAACAGAAGCCCCCAGAAAGTACAGAAGTAAGTCACCAACTCCACCGCCAAAAGTAGCTGAAACTAAGTCAGATGAGTCAGCAAGCAGAAAGTCTGAAAGCAGTGAAAGTGATGAGGACTTTGCTGCCTTCACAAGACACTTTCAGAAGTTTTTAAAGAAGAAATAGTGGAGGACAAGGCCATCTACTTCACAAGGAAAAGATGACTATTATCAGAATAAAAAGTCATCAAAGAAAGACAGGAAAAAGACCAAGTCTAGCAAAGCAACTCTATCAAAAATTGTTTGTTATTGCTGTAATAGACAAGGACATGTTGTTGCAGACTGTCCAGAGAAAAGGAAGGAGTCTAATGATAAGAAAAAGACTCAATTCAAGGGCAAGAAGGAAAAGTCTTTTGTTGCCAAAAAGGATAAGAGCCTGTCAGACATTTCTTCATCAGAAACTGAGTCAGATGCTGAAGCATATATAGGACTGTTTGCTGAGGAAGAATAAGAAGAGTTCATACAGATCATGAACTCAATATATGAACAAGAGGACAGTCAGTGACAAGGAATGATGACATTGACAGAAAGTGACAAAATCCAGGAGCAGCCTGGACCTAGTAAGGTACAAAATTGTTCTTTCAGTTCAATTTCTTGTGCTAGTTCAGAATCTGATTCATCATCATCAAGTGATGAGAGTGCATCTGAGTCTGAAGAGGATATTCATCAATTGATTGATGAATATAGAGTTCTATTGCAAGCATTTAAGAAATGCAAATCCTTGGCCAAGAGTCAAGCTAAGGAGATTGTAAGTCTCAACGTGGCTGCAACTGATTATGAGAAGTTGTTTGATCAAAAACTTAATGAGATAGCCAGACTGAAGCACATAACTGTGATTCAGATGGGGACTATATCATTTAAGAATGATCAAATCAAAAGTCTGGAGATTAGTCTTCCGAAGGAGAGAGATTTAGTTGCTAGGTTTTCTAAACCAAAGTCAGTTCTACCCTTAATTGATGAATTTGTTCATCAAAAAGGTAAAGCTGGACTGGGGTTTACTAAATCAGCTAGGACTGTTCAGTCTAAGTCCAAGGGCAAAGCCCCATCTCTCAACAAGCCAGCTGTAGATAAAACAGCTAAGACTGTACTTAAGCAAGGGTACAATAAGTTTGAGTGTTGGTGCTGTGGCAAGGTAGGCCACTTTGCCATGGACTATTGGCACAATGCAAGTGTCAAAGTGAGTAGCAAACTGCCTGTTAGAAAACCTGCAGGTATATTTGTTAGGAAGCAAACTAACCAGTACCAAGGACCCAAGAATTCTTTTGATTCTAAGGTTCACTAATCTGTTTTGCAGGTGAGTCCAAGTGGCCATGCCCCAATATGGTACTTGGACAGTGGATGTTCCAGACATATGACTAGAACAAGGGGATTGCGAAAGGACTTCACTCCAATCAAAGATGGTCTAAAAGTCACCTTTGGTGGTTCTGAAAAAGGAATCATCAAGGGATTTGGTAACATTTCTAGCTCCCATATTACTATTACTCAAGTGGCCTATGTTAAAGGTTTGAAACATAACCTTATTAGTATAGGTCAATTGAGTGATGTAGGATATGACATCTCATTTGTCAAAAATGGTTATCATATCAGGAGGTCAAATGATCAAGAGATCATTTTGACAGGTTATAGAAAAAGAAATGTCTACTGTCTAGACATTATGTGTGAGAACAATGGTTCTCCAGTGTGTCTTGTAGCTGATGAGAATGTCTCTCATTGTGTCAAATGGCACAAGAGGCTAGCTAGCCCATCTCAACTACAAGACAATTGGGCAACTCTTTAGTTAAGAGTTAGTGAGGAATGGTCCTCAAGTTAAGTGTATTAAAGATGGAATATGCTCAGCTTGTCAAAAGGGCAAGCACAGTAGATCCACCTTTAGAAGCATTGAAAACAAAGATGCTGTGAGGTGTTTATACCTCTTGCATATGGATCTCTTTGGTCCAATGCCAGTTCACAGCCTAGGTAGGAAGGTCTATACCTTTGTAGTTGTAGATGACTACTCAAGGTTTTCCTAGGTGTTCTTCCTTAGACAGAAATCTGAAACACCTAGTGTCTTCTATAGCTTTGTCAAACAAATTTAGAATGAACTAGATAGTAAAGTGGTCAAAATAAGAAGTGACCATGGTACTGAATTTCAGTCTGATAGTATGGCAAAACTATGTGAAAAATTTGGGATATTTCAGGAGTTTTCTTCACCAAGAACACCTCAGCAAAATGACATTGCTGAGAGGAAAAATAGAACCTTGATTGAGGCTGGTAGGACCCTATTAAGTGATACATCACTACCAGAATATTTCTGGGCTGAGGTAGTTAATACTGCATGCCATGTTAATAATAGGGCTACCATTACTAAAAGCCACAACAAGACCCCCTATGAGGTTGTGAAAGGCAGAAAACCAAACCTATCCTACTTCAGGATCTTTGGTTGTAAGTGCTTTATACTTAACAATGGAAAGTCTTACTTGACTAAGTTTGCTGCCAAGTCCCAAGAGGGGATTTTTGTTGGGTACAGCAACAGTAGTAAGGCTTATAGAGTCTACAACTTGTCCACACAAGTTGTAGAAGAGTCTGTACATGTAGTATTTGATGAAACTAGACTTATTAACAATGAGTTGTCTAGTAGTATATGCAGCTCCATAGGTATAACTAAGAAGTTGGACAAGCTCACTATTGAAGAAGAACCTACTGCAAGACAGCAAGTGGAAGATAGTGACTACTGTCCAGGGGGAGTACTACATGTACCTAATGCAGAAGAAGTTCAAGGAGTACAGCAAGATGAAGAAGTTGAAGAAGTTCAACCTGAAGCCAGGATGCCTCCAGCCAATAGGCATCTTAGAGATCACCCAGCAGATCAAATCATTGGTGATCTAAGACAAGGGGTACAAAAAAGGAGCAAAAATCTGAGTGCAGCACTCTACTCCAGTTTTCTATCCCAAGTAGAGCCAAAGAAGTTTGAAGAAGCCATCATAGACCCTCATTGGATTGAGGCAATGCAAGAAGAGCTGAATCAGTTCAAGAGGTGCAAGGTCTGGGAACTTGTTCCTAAACCTAAAGACCACAACATAATTGGGACCAAGTGGATCTTTAGGAACAAGATGGATGAACATGGAGTCATCATTAAGAAGATTGGTTGCTAAAGGATATAGGCAGGAAGAAGGTATTGACTTTGATCAAACCTTTGCTCTAGTAGCCAGACTGGAAGCCATAAGAATGTTCCTGGCCTATGCAACCTATCAAGGATTTAAAGTTTACCAAATGGATGTTAAGTCAGCCTTCTGAATGGTAATCTAAAAGAGGAAGTCTATGTGGAACAGCCATCAGGTTTTGTTGATTCAACTCAACCTAATCATGTCTATAGACTTAGGAAAGCTTTATATGGGTTAAAACAAACCCCTAGGGCTTGGTATGAAACCCTGTCAAGTTTCCTCATTGAGATTAAGTTCACAAGGGGGAAAATAGACAAGACTCTATTCCTTAGGGAATCCAGAGGCAAAGAAATACTAGTCCAAATATATGTAGATGACATAATATTTGGGTCTACTGAAAGTACTCTTTGCAAAAAGTTTGCAAAACTAATGCAAGGACAATTTGAGATGAGTAGTATGGGGGAACTTAAGTTCTTCTTGGGTCTCCAAGTTAGACAGAATGAGAATGGTTTATCCATATGCCAGTTTAAGTTCACCCTAGAACTCATAAGGAAGTATGGTATGGATTCATCCAGTACCATGAAGACTCCTATGGGATCAAGTATGTCTCTTAGCAAAGATGATGCAGGGAAACCTGTAGATGAGACTTTGTATAGAGGGATAGTTGGTTCCCTACTCTATTTGACTGCAAGTAGACCAGATATCATGTATGCTACATGTGTCTGTGTAAGGTACCAAGCATGCCCTAAAGAGTCTCATTTGACAGCAGTCAAAAGGATACTGAGATATCTAAAGGGCACTCCTTATCTAGGCCTCTGGTACCCTAGGAATGGAGACTTTGAACTAACAGGTTATTCAGATGCAGACTTTGCAGGATGCAAAGAAGACAGAAAAAGCACAACTGGAACCTGTCAATTCCTAGGTGAAAGACTGATTTTATGGAGTAGCAAAAAGCAAACAAGTGTGGCTATCTCCACTGCAGAATCAGAATATGTGGCTGCAGGAAGTTGTTGTGCTCAACTTCTATGGATACAACATTAACTTGAGGACTATGGAATTCAGGTAAGTAGAACTCCACTCTTTTGTGAATCTACTAATGCTATATCAATTGCAAACAATCCTGTTTCCCATAGTAGGACTAAACATATTGAAATAAAATATCATTTTCTTAGGGAACATGTAGAGAAAGAAGATACTTTACTGGAATATGTTAGAACAGATAATCAACTAGCTGATATGTAAACTAAGCCCTTAGAAGAAACTAAGTTCAATAGGTTTAAAATTGAACTAGGTATGATAAACTTAGAATAAGTTTATAGAAATGGCTAAGTAAAATAGTGTCGACACACAGAGATATCTGTGTCGACACAGAAAAGTGGTGTCGACACTTCAGGGAAAAGGTGTCGACACATCTAGGAAGTTGGTGTCGACACTTCAGAAAATTAGTGTCGACACATACAGGATCAGTGTCGACACAAACAAGGTGGTGTCGACACTTAGTGTTTACTTAGAATTATCTAAGTAAAGTCTCGACTAAATGTCGAGTTATGTGGTGTCGACACATAAACAAGTGTCGACACATATATTGTGTTGACTAAACTTGTGTCGACACATAGGTGTCGAGACATTATAAGTCTGTGTCGACACTTTTCCACAGTGTCGACACAATTTAAGTTAGTTAACCCGCCTTTTCATCTTCAAACCTAGAAAGGTATAAATAGGATTTCTTCATTGTCTGTCGACACGCTCACCAAAGTTTCGAGACCAAATATATGTGTCGACACCTCTCTTCTCTCCAGTCAAATTCTTCAAACCCTAATGGCGCCAAAGCTCGAGGAGAACGTCAATGAAGGCTACGAACTGGTGCGACATGCGTTTGATGATGCAGACCCGGAGATCAAGAGTGTAGTAACCCTAGTTGCAGACTCAGGGTTAGAATTTCTTGTTTCAGAGCCCACAACGATTTGGAAGAAGGAAGTTCTAGAGTTTCTGAATGGAGCTAAAATAGATGAATCTAAACTCAAGATCAAGTCTAGGGTTCATGGTGAAAAGGTGAAGGTATCACCTAAAAGTTTGAGAAAGGTTCTAAATCTGCCAAGGATAAAAGAAGAGGATGAAGTAACTGCTTCTAAGACCAGAGAAGCATTGACATGGTGTGGTCTGGATTCAAAGATGAAATTTGGATCTCTATTTAATAGGAAAGGTATGAACAGCCAGGGAAAATTTCTATCAGAAATTATTGGAAAAGTAATCTTGAGTAAGCCTGGAGGGCATGATAGGGTATCAGCCCATATGTTCAACCTTATGACAAGGATAATCTTCACAGTGACAACTGATTGGTCTGCAGTATTATTTGAGAAGATTAAGGAGAGTCTGAAGAAACCCAATTTGGGTAGAATAATAAGTTTATACCTAGCTGGTAGTATACTAGAGGTTATGGGTCAAGCTGCTGGAACTAAGATCAATCATATGAGAAAAATGGACATGAGAATATTCTCTAGGTGGGACAGAGTTTTAACCAAGGAATTACCTACTCCAGAGAAACTTACTCCCCAAAAGAAAAAGAAGAAGCCTGCCCCAGTGGCTCAGGATTCCTCTAGCAGCTCTGGTAGTGAAGAACAAGTTGTCTTTACTCCTGATGAGGATGTAGAAGGAAATGTTGGGAGGTCTCGAGCTCAACAAGATACTGCAGTGAGACAGGGGGAGCTACCACCAGCTAGTCCCTTACACCAGGATTCAGTCCAGGGGGAGCCACTAGTAGTGGAAGAGCCAACTCCACTGGAAAGTGAGCAAGCTACAAACACAATTCTTGAGGTAATCACTGAGCTTAATGCTTTAGATTTCCTTATAGAGGATACTGTTTTGTCTGATTCCTTAAATAATGTTAATCAACAAACTCAGATTGATAGCCAACTTCCAGATGTTGTCATGGAGGACACATCTGTCACAGTTCAAGTAGTATCTGATCCAGTGGTAGATGAGCCAAGAGTTTCTCCAACCCATTCTCCACAAGAATTTACTATGGAAGATCTCTTTCTTAATCTGGATCAAGCAGACCTTGAGAAGGACAGTGCTGCTGCTGAGGGGGAGAATGCTCCAGTTGAGGGGGAGCAAGTAGTACTTGTTGAAGAACCTACAAGGCAAGAGCCTGAAAAGCCAAAGGAAGTTGAGGAGCTCCCAAAGGAGAGGGTAGACATAGCCAGCACCTCAGCTTATGAAGATGAGGAGGCAGCAAGAGCTAAGAAAAGGAAGTTCCATGTATTCAAGAGGAGGAGTCAGAATTACAAAAAGGCTCTACAAACTATTGCTCTACAGCCTATATCTCAACCAGCACCATCTGTAGATTATAGTTCTCTCATGGTTGCTATGCAAATAAAACTTGATGAGCACAGGAAAGCCATTGAAACCAATGTGGATGAGGGGCACAAGTCTTTACAGTTTGATCTGGCCCAAGACATAAAGTCTATAAGATTTGAAATGAATCTCAATAAAAAGGAGATGACTGACTGCTTCCATAATGGAGGGAATGCAGTGGTATACTTAGCAACTCATCAAGAGAAAATAAAAGCTCAAGTAGATGACATTGCACTGAAGCAAGGATATGTTCTTGAGAACCAGATCAGAATGAATGACAATTTGACTGCTTCACACAATGCAATTGTCACTGAGATGAAGAATATAGCTACTGGACTGACAACTTCTAATGCTACTGCTATGGCAGAGTTTGATAAAGCCCTACAAGAGAGCATAACTGCTGTTACATCTGCTATTCAAGATTCTCAGAAACTGATCTCAAAAAAACTCCAAAGGTTAAAACCTTTCTACAAGGATGGAGTCAATTATCTTAATGCACAAATAAGATTTCAAAAGGATGATCTAAGATATCACATGGAAAGAGAAGTCATAAAGCGGGAGAGGGTGTTAGTCAAAGCCAGCTCTGATCATGCCAAGTGGATTTCTAATTCTATCAGAGCTACTCTTGGATATCCTCCTTTATGTGATGATGATAATGTAGCAGAATCTGGAGTTAATCCTGCTTATCTTGGAGGTGAGCAACCTGAAATAGCCTAAGTAATCTATCCTCCACCAGATTTTGATATGGTTCAAGCTGATATACAATCAATGTATAACCCACTTGGAGGACAGCAAAATGTCATCATAGAGAAGGTGGTTCAGCCAGTATCTGAGGCTTTACAGGAAGCTATACTGAAGGAACAAGCTGAACAAGAAGCTAGACTGTCTAAAAAGAGGTTCAGAGAGCAAGCTGAATAAAGACCAGACTTTGAGCAGTGGAGCCCCACTTCAAGAAACATTATCTTAACTGCATGGAAAGCTGCAAAAGATAATATACAAGACAGAAACAAGTGGTTTTCTGAATTGGAATGGAGAAAGCATGAGACAAGGCAAGAAGCGATAGTGTAATACAGGAGAAAGACAAAGATGGGAAAGCTACCTCCTACTACCCAGGAGCCTAGCAAGTACTTTCCCAATCCTTATCACTACTTTGAGAGGCAAAAGATCAAATCTGAAGAGCTAAAGAAGAAGGAGCTGAAAGGGAAAAAGCCTGCTGAAACTGAAGATGCTGAAGCTTCTGTGCAAGACAAGATACAGTCTGGAAAAGGGATAGTGATCAAAGATGCTGATAAAAAATAGCATAAAAATTTTCTTAAGTTTACTATGTAATCTTTTGTTGTTAAACATTCTGTAAACTTTTGAAAAATGAATATGGCAAAGCTGTTAGAACAATGTGCTGTGTGATAAATTTGCTGTGTGATAAATTTATTTCATAATTGTTCTGAGATAATGTCTATGTATACATGTTTGATTGATACATGTTTATGTTTGCCCTAATATATAATCCTGCTTTACATCATACTATGATTTTATTCTATATGGTGTATATCATTGACTAAGGGTTATGACTTCTCCAAATAGGGGGAGATTGTTGGGTACATTGGTTCTAATGTACCTGATTTGAAGAAGCCTCACCCTACTCAATGATATACATCAAAATGTATTTGATGTATGTTGAGTTTACTTGTGCAGGTTAAGTATTTGCAGGAAGGATGAAAAAGTTTCTAAGTTCATGTGTCAACACCCAGAGGGAAAGTGTCGACACTTAAGAAGACTTGTGTCGACACCCAGGCAAGCAGTGTCGACACTTGGAGTACTTGTGTCAACACCAGGGATGCAGAGTCGACACCAGACAGAAAGTGTCGACACAAGGAGCTGTGTCGACACTCAGTGAAGAAAAGTCCAGTGAAGCTGTGTCGACACTTAGCAGTTGTGTCGACACCCAGTGAAACTTTGTCTACATCAGAAAGTGTCGACCCTTGGAGGCTGTGTCGACACTCAGCAGAAGTCAGCAGAGTCTAAGTATAAGTGTAGATACCCAGAGCAATGTGTCGACACACAACAGAAGAGTCAACACTTGAAGAAAGTGTCGACACAAGAAAGAATGTGTCGACACTCAGCAGAAGACTCAACACTTGAAGAAAGTGTCGACACAAGAAAGAATGTGTCGACACTCAGCAGAAGACTCAACACTTGAAGAAAGTTACGACACAAGAAAGAATGTGTCGACACTCAGCTGAAGACTCAACACATGAAGAAAGTGTCGACACAAGGAGCTGTGTCGACACTTAGCAAAGTTCAACAAAATTCTAAGTACAAGTGTCGACACTAAGGAGATGTGTCGACACTCAGCCAGAGTCTCAATAGAAGAAGAATGTGTCGACACAAGGAGCAGTGTCGACACTCAGCAAGTATCAACACAGAAGGCATGTGTCGACACCAAGAAGATGTGTCGACACTGAACAGGTTCAACACATGAAGATGTGTCGACACAAAGGAGTTGTGTCGACACTTACAAGAATTCAGCAAAATACTGAAGAACAAGGAGTTGTGTCGAAACACAATATCAATGTCGACACATAATAAAGAAGCTGTGTCGAGAAGTCAATTCTACAACACATGGAGTTGTGTCGACACCTTGTAGGCTAGTGTCGACACTTAGTCAACTTGTGTCGACACTTGGTCTATAAGTGTCGAAACTTAAAGACAGACAGTCTCGACACCTTCAGACAGTTACAGAATTTTCAAGAACTGACTGGATGACTTGACAGCTGCCATTCCAGCCGGTCTACTGCACCTGTCAGAGTTGTCAGAAATTAGTTATGAACCGGACCTGCCGGTTACCATGAAGAAGGCCTATAAATAGGCTTATACTATCTACAGAAACAAATGATTCAATAGTTGTTCAAGTGATCAAGTAATACAAAGAAGATCTAGCTATTCATTGAAGAATCTAGTGAAGATCTAAGAAGTTGGAGAGAGAGAGCTCCATCCAAGAAGTCAGCCATTGGAACCAGGCTGAGAAGAAGGGTTCAGATTTTGTTCTGAAACTTAAGTTGCAGAGATCAAGGATCAACTGCAGAGGAGATCAATCTTATTGTGTTCTACATTCAAGAAGCTTTGAAGAAAGCCAAGTCAGGTTGATCTCAACAGAGTTCATCCAAGAACTCATCAAGAAACTCTCAACTCTTCTCTCTTTTCTCTGAGTTGTAGAGTTTACATTTTTGTATTCATATTTTCTTGTAGGATCCTTAGGGATCTGAGTTTGTAAGCCTGTAATTATAAAGGCTGAGTGTAGGGCCTGAGTGCCTGAGTGTAGGAGATTTGTATCTCTGAGTGTAGGCCTATTGTGGCTGAGTGTAGGCCTTGGTGGCTGAGTGTAGGCTTTGTGAAGAAGCTGAGTGTAGGCTTTGTGAAGAAGCTGAGTTGTAGGGCCTTGGGCCTGAGTTGTAGGAACCTGTTTTGGGGTTCTGAGTGTAAGATCTGAGGATCTGAGATAGTGGAGGAGTTTGGCCGAATCTAGTACACTGCTAGATATGCGAAGGGGGAAAGTGGATGTACCCAAATCTTGGGGAACCACTATAAATTTGTGTGTTCACTGTGTGCTGGTTTGATTGCTTGTGCAGGTATCAAAGCGAGGTTGATAAGAGGTTTGGCTTCTGCCAGAAGGTTGAGCTGCAGAACTTCCACTTGCACCTGCATCAGGTGAAGGAGGAGGAAGAGGAGGATTGAATTGGGATGATCCTTTAACATATTTTCTCTTCTTCTTCATAGCTTTCAATTGATTTTTGGAGTATTGCATCCAATGTTCTGTGATAGGGCAATTATGCAGAATGTAGTATAGAATGTCATTTGTGTCTTTCACTCTTGATTTAGGCCTCTTTGGCTCCACTGATAAAAACAGTTCAAGAACTATCTGTCAGGCTCTCTTCTTTTCTTTCTTCTCAGGTAATCCCTTCTTATGGGTGCCTTGATCTAGTTCTCACTAAATCTAGGCAGGGGGAGATGCCTCATGAAGTTGAAAGATTGCCTGCTGCTGCTGTATCTTCAGTCCAAGCTTCAACAGCTGCAGTTGCAGTTATCACAGCGGACCTCAAGTCACTGTTATCAGTTTTTGATTCTGCTTATTTCAACTGTCTTCCAGTCCAGCACACTGCATTCCGACAATCTGAAGTTCTCTCTAAGGACATTGTGCCTATTTCAAGCTGTTACACCAGTTTAATAAATTCTTTTGTAAATTCCCTATATACTGCTGCTCCTACTGCTGATGTTGATATTTCTTCTAGTTCTGATATTGATGTTATTGAGGATATACAAATGACAGAGGCATTTGTTTTTGAGCCTGTTGTTACTGCTGTTACTTCTTCTGTAGTTGATTTTCCAGTTTCATCTGATACTACTGCTGCTGTACCTTCTGTTTCTGAAAGTGTTGTTTCTGAAAATGTTGTATCTGAATCTGCTTGATGAATTGTAAATATACCTATTTTTCTGTACATTAATTTAGTTGTTTTCATTTATTTTTGTCCTTTTTACTTATTTTTATTCAATAAAATGCTCCTATTTTTGTAAATATTATACTAACTTGTTTTATTTTATTTTTCAAGAAAAAATCAAAATCTGCATAAAAATGCCATCTCACGCCCGTGACATATTGGTCACGCCCGTGACCAGGGCGTGACACGTCAAAAACCGTGAAATCAGCAAATTTTTGAGAAGCAAAGCTTGACACGCCCGGGGTCACGCCCGTGTCACCCGACATGGGGCGTGATCCAAGCCCGTGTCCAACCGCTCGACGTTTCCAGCTCAACGATCGTCGACCTCCTCGACAGGCCCAGAGTCACGCCCGTGACCTAGGGCGTGACTCAATCTCAGCTCAACGATTTTAACTCGACACTTTTCGCTCGACATTCGTCGAGTGTCGACACCAACTGACACGCCCAGAGTCACGCCCGTGACCTGGGGCGTGACCTTTCCAGCTGGCCCGACAAGACCTGCCCGAAGACTTTCGGCGCAACCCGCGCCCAGATCCACCTCCATGACACGCCCAGCGTCACGCCCGTGACCTGGGGAGTGACCACTACGAGACCGACACGTGTCCATCCCGAAGTCCACTTTCCCGTCAAATCGCCGGCCGCCTTCGCAAATAGTACTGACACGCCCCCTGTCACGCCCGTGACCAAGGGCGTGTCCCATGAAAATTTTTGTCTATAAATTCCAGTGTTCTGCTTGAGTTCCTATTCCCTTTTTTTTGAACCATTTTGCCTTAGGGAGGTGCTGCCTAGATGTATTCCAATGCTATATAAGGGAAATTTCTCCGCCTCTCCTTAGTTTTTGTTTTCGTTCTTTTGTAATTCTTTTTTCAGCTTAATGAAATGTTAAATTTTTTATCTCCTTGTGTTATGTTGGAATGGATCTAAGCCCCTCTTTATGCAATCTTATTTATGCTTTGCTTTAGCTTTTGTTTTTCATTCTTTTAAATGGGGGTGTGTGTGTGTATGAGTGTAAATGTTACGTTTTCATAATTTCGTTACTTATACTTGTTTAGATTGTGATTGTTATAGCTTTACTTGAATTCCTATAGATCCGTCAAAAACGTTTTCAAAGTGATTTTCATTTCTTTTAACTTAGATTTTTCCCCTTTTTTGGTTGTAAAACTTTTTCGTTATTTTCAGTTTATTCTCACTTTTTTAGCACTTTTACGGAGTTATAGGAATGATAATATAGTCGTTTTAATTTTTCGTGCACTTTGATTTTTCGTTTAAACTTTTGCTCCTTTTATTTTTCTGTCTTCATTTTAATCATTTCTACCGCATTTTAGCGGTAGAAATGTATTCATTTTTATTTTTCGAGCACTTGCATTTTCATTTTTGTTTGCAAAACTTTTTCGGTCGTTTAATTTTTATTTTCACTTTTTATGCATTTCTACCGCATTTTAGCGGTAGAAATGCAGTTGTTTTAATTTTTCGGTAACTTAGTTTTTTTTGCAATTTTTCATGTATGTGCATTTATTTCCGCCTACTCGTGAAGAGTTAAATGGCGCTTGCTTATTTTACTTTCTGTAGAGTGTGTGAGTTTGTAATTTTCTTTATTCCGCCTACTCATTTGAGTTAAATGACAGGTCTTTACTTTCCCTACTCATTTGAGTAGAATTTGTGTGTGTGTGTTTTCATTTATGTCGAGAGAGCGTGTGCGTGAGTTTTACTTTCTGTCGAGTGTGTGCATGTGTTGCATTTATTTAGTCCTACTCGTTTGAGTAGGACCCGCTTTCTTTCTCCCGCCCACGCATTTGCGCCGAGACTCGCAATTTACAGCTTTCTTCAGTCCTACTCGTTTGAGTAGGACTTGTAATTTTCTGCTTTATTTTCCTGCTTTCATTTACTGCTTTCATTTACTGCTTTCTTTACTGCTTTATTTTCTCCTTTTTCCGCAAGCCGTCCCCATTCCGATGAGTGGCTAATCGTTCTTAGCCCTCGGCATCGAAGAGCATTGGGACAGATAAAATAGCTTAAAATAATTAAAGGTCTAATTTTTCTAATTAATTAAAAGTACTTAAGGTTTGCCCGGGGTTAACGACGCGTAGGACCACATATCGATGTGTGGGCCCTATTTCCGTAGTCCATATGCTAGCTAGCCGAGAGGCCGTGCATATGGACCGATCACCCCTTGGCAAAGAGAGTTCCGCACTAACACTCGAGAGAGGAGGCGCGCCAACTCTACCGGATTGGGTTCCCCACCCAATAGCGGGGTTCTTAGGGTAATGCGGGCGTTAAGAGGAATCCTTCGTCGGACTAACGTTCGGTCGAATAGTCTTAGCGTTCAGGTGAGCGATAGCCCTATAGCTAGGTGAGCTCATTTTAGTGGAACCTTCACGGCCAAGTCTCCGCCTTAATTAATTAGAAATTTAGGAGCACTTTTTATTTAAAGTATATTTTAGTTCATTTGTTTTCTCGGTGCCATCGAGCTAAGCTCTTCATCGGCACCACCTTATTGCTTTCTTTTTATGCTTTCATTTTCTTTTTCTGCATTTTTATTATATATAAAATATCCCGACAAGATAATTATCGGTAAAATAATAGTCCCCTCCAGTGAAGAGTAGAAATAATCGAACCGACCCCGAGAACAATACGACCTCGATATTCCACCTGGAATATCCTGTACTACTCACGATAGGTGCACTTGCCTACTTTCGTTAAAACTCGATCTAAACCGTTTTATATCCAAATAAATAAATACGCGCGCCCCGTTTTCTTAAATAAAATCAAATCCGCTTTTCTACTTAAATAAAACCGCCGGGTCGCCGCGTGACCGTAAATAATTTTGGAGTTTTAACCATCAAGTTTTTGGCGCCGTTGCCGGGGAGTTTTTCGAGTCGTTATTTTAAACTCTGGAAATCTATTAATTTTACCTATATCTACATATATAACAAAAATTAAAAATGGCCAACAAAAATATAATAATAATAATAATAAAAACTATAAAAAAAATTTTATTAGAAAATTATAAAACAAAAAAAATTGAAAAACTAATAAAACTACAAAAAATTTTGAAAAACCTTAAAAACTTAATATTTGAAAAAAAAAACTATAAAACTAAAAAAAACTAACTAAAAAAAAACTAAAAACCCACAAAATGAAAAACAAAACTTAACAAAAAAACTTTTTATTTTCATTATTTTTTATGAAAAAAAAACTATAAAACTCATACATTACATTTCAAGCAACGTAAAAAGATCGTTTTCCTACTTATAATATAATATAAATCTAGAGTCTTGCATAGTATCAGTTGACGTCGGGGGTCACTTATGCACTCTCATAGGATGTCAAATATAAATAAAGTATATTTCGCCGCGTATAAGTATAGTTTTAAACTGTGGACTAGGTGATCCACTTAGCCAAGGGATACAGCCTCAAAAATATAACCGATTTTTCTAATCTGTAAACTTATGAATTTTCATAGTCTAGTTAGATGGTGTTCGCTTAAGCGTCGACAGTTATCCCCTGGTCAACGTGGCAACACGACGCGTGTTTTCTCATATTCTGATAATTCTTAAATTCGGAGAAAATGCGTGTTGTGACACCCGAGATACGAGCCTCGATCTTGGTACCAATTGAATGCAAAAGTCTGTGTCCCTAGCTGGTGGCAATCTGGGCAATTTCTCCGGAAACACGTCGAAGAAATCCCGGACCACCGTGATGTCCACAATGGAAGCCTCTACTCCCGACATCTTGAAGCAGATAATATATACTTCCTCTCCTTGCTTGTGGGCTTTGACAGCCTGTACAGATGATAATAATAGATGGGAGACAAGTCTAATACCTTCAACAATGACGTGGGTGTCCCCGTGCCTTAATGTGATCCTCCTTGACGGGCTGTTGGATCCCTAGTTTGATTTGGGCTATGTTCACTAAGTTAGAATGATGTGACCCAACATGTATAGCTAGGGTCATACTTGTGTCCTACAGTCTAGTCCAAGTTCTCAGTAACAACATCACATGGACAAGCCATCATCAGACTGCCAGAGACTCAAGACTTAGAGTTTTTCCATAGATTCAGAGATTTCTCAAGAAACTAAGTAAAATAAGTTTGACGTTCGTCGAACTCAGGTCGACGATAGTCGTTCTCAGCTCGACGATCTTAGAGAAATATTCTCTGAGCTGAGCTCGACGAACTTTAGTCACATATAGATGATCCTTGAACTCCACCTTCAGAATTCTAAGTTCAGACTGTTCTCTAGACTCAGGTCGATGAACCTAGTTCTCAGGTCGATGAACTTCATTCTTTGCTCGACGATTTCTTGACTTCCACTTCAACTCTATTGCCAGAGGTTTATCAATTTTTCTCTAAGTCCAGAATCATTTTCAGCTCGATGAATTCAAGGTTCTCAAGACTTAGCTCGACGAACACTATTCTTTGGTCGACGAATCTTTGGACTACTACAGCATTCTGTCGAGACTATGCTCTATAGTCTCAGGTCGACGAACTCAGTTCTCTACCCGATGAATTCTGGAACCAGAAGACTTGTGTCAACACTCAGAGTATATGTCGACACCAACTGAGTCGACACTAGAAGAACTTGTGTCGACACCCAGACCATCAGTCGAAATTGTGGAAAGGTTGTGTCGACACCACACAGAAGACTTGTGTAGACACACAGGATATCAGTCGACACACATAATCTTTGACAACTGCAGAATAGTTGCTGAACTCCAGTCGACGAACACATTTACCAACTCGACGAACACATTTACCAGCTCGACGAACTTCATACACAAAATAGGCAAAAGAGACAACAGTTCAGTTTCCAGCTTGACAATCAAGGAACTCAGCTCGACGAACTGCAGACTCAGCTCGACGAATTCTGCTATATGTTCGATGATTCCAGACTTAGTTATTTCCGGCCTTCTGTCCCCACTCTAATGCGATAATTCCTGAGTAATTAGTGCTCTAACATTCTCTGAATGTAACTGTTAGAAGGAGCATGAATTATGGTGTTCTCCAGTATTATTGCTTGTCGTTTCTCCATGGGACAGTTGGGTAAATAAATCAATGTCGTTTATTCTCAAGGCTGTCAACATTAATTGTAGAAGAATTCAAATTTTTGAAAGACAAATTTGGACAGAAAATATAAAAGTACAGAAGAGAATAACAGACACACAGATAGATAGAAACAATCAAGGATCACTAAGAAAGTTTTACACAAAACACATCTTACTTAGAAGCATACAGAGATTACAGAGACATAGAGAAATATTCAGTCGTGAACAATCTGCTCTGTCAACAAGAAGCATTCTCTGATACAGAGAAGCCCTTGTCCAGAAGCTCATCAGTACCTGAAGAAGAAGAACAACAATACCTATATCTAGAGTCTTCTTTCTTCAAGCACTCCAGGACACTTCAAAAGGACAACATCAGTTCCATCTATCAAGGAAGTTCCTGAAGATTATTGATGGTCAAGAATTTAGTTTGAAGACCTATCACCCTGAAGCTTATCTCCTATATTTCCATGATTCATTCTACATCTCAGGGGGAGTCATAAGCTATAATCAAATCCACAGTCTTATCTGTTGTATATTGAGAAAGAGAAGACAAACTCATCTCTCACCCCCCCCCCCACCGTATAAAGGGTTGTCATCTCTCTTCAAAAGTGATTCCTTGGTTGCAACTCTCCTGATCAAAAGAATTGGGTTGGTTTTTGAGCACCTGATCAAAAGCTCATTGGTGTCAGACACCTGATCAAAAATCTAAGTGGATTCCTACCAAGGGTGGTAGAAGAGTGGATGTACCCAGGTTGGGGAACCACTATAAAATTCTTGTGTCGTCTGGTTGCCCTTTTTTCTTTTGTTCCTGCTATGCTTGTGCTTTAGGTTTATTGTGTGCTAGCTATTTTTATTTTTGCACTTTTAATTTACAGCAAAAGTTGTAATAACTGTTAAGAATTTTTTTAAGAATACTCTATTCACCGCCCTCTAGAGTATTTTTGATCTAACTCTCACTTTCAATTGCTATCTATGCAGGTTCATTTGGTTGTACAAGTTAAATCTTGAAACAAAAGATCCTAAGTTAGACCTATCTTATTTCATTTCATTTTTAATAGTTTTACACACACAGCATGACACAGAACAAGGATTATGCAAGCACCAGACCTCCAGTTTGCAACATTAATAGGTTTGCCATCTGGAAGGCAAGAATTAGACTGTACATGAATTCCATCGATGAAGACATTTACAATTCAATCTTGACAGGTCCCCCACCAGCATCCAGCTCTGCAACACCTACAAGTTCAACAGTAGTCCCACAACCTAAGTGGACTGAAACTCAAGGAAAGGCAAAAATTACAGATGCCAAAGCTATGAATATCCTAGCACAAACTATGTCAGATGATATCTTCCAGAAGGTTGCTGAGTGCACCACAGCAAAAGCCATTTGGGATTCCCTATACCAAATGGTGGATGGATCAGCAGATGAGAGAAAGGATAGGAGATCAAATCTCATATCCCTATATGAGAGCTTTAAGAAGGAAGAAGCTGAGACAGTTTGTGATATGTATAATAGGTTAAGCTCAATTATCAATGAGCTAAAAGCCTTTGATAAGAACATCACTCTCACTAAAGTGAATGACAAGATCCTGATGTACTTTCCAAGCTCATGGGATATAAGAATCTGGCCCAACAAGGAGGCCAGATGCCTGAATGAGATTTCAACTGAATCTCTATTGGGCAAACTAAAGTCATATGAAGAGCTGATAAAGACCAGGGAGGCAGCTGAATAAAGAATACCTCCAGCAGGCAGAAGAGAACAAAGTATTGCCTTCAAAGCAATTGAAGAGACAGAGACTACAACATCAAATGATGAGCTCATGAATCTCTTTGCTAAAAGATTCTACAAGATGGACAGAAAGTATTTCAGGTGAAAGTCATCAAGAAAAGATGACAAGCCAAAATATGACACGACACCAACCAAAGAAATTGTGTGCTATGGATGCAGAAAGCCTGGGCACTTCCTCTCTGAGTGTCCAGAGAACCAAAAGAAAGAGTAGAGAAGAGAGAAGGAAACCAGAAGATAACACACCAGCAAACCCTCTTCTAGCAAGCACAAGAAGAAGGAAGATGGCTTTGTGGCTGAGACCTAGAGTGGGACAGAAGATGAGTCAACATCTTCAAGCTCCAGTGAAGATGAGGAAGAAGAAAGAGCGAGGGAGGTTTGCCTTATGGCAATTTATGCCTCCAGAAGTTACTCAGAAGAAGAAGAGTTTGAAGATGAAGGAGTGTCTGAATCAGAGGCAGATCAGGTATTGTCCTCCTTTGACTACAACTCTGAAACATTTAAATCTGATTTCAAGTTAATGTGCATAGATTTGATTAATTTTGAAAAAGAAATTAAAATTATTATGGAAAAATTAGGAAACTTAGAGGATGTTCAATCTGAAAACATTAGGTTAAAAGATGAATTAACCTTAGCAAATGAAAAAATAATTTCACTAAAAACTAAGCTTTGTGAGGCCAAAGAACTTGAGGAAACTCTCAATGGGAGAAGTCTCAAGTAGTTGGATATCACAAGTACTGTTAATGGCAGACTTAATGGCAAACAAGGCTTGGGTGCTCCATTAGGTTTTCCCCCCATTCTC
The DNA here is from genome assembly GCA_039583875.1 of Platanthera guangdongensis. NCBI lineage: Eukaryota > Viridiplantae > Streptophyta > Magnoliopsida > Asparagales > Orchidaceae > Platanthera > Platanthera guangdongensis. The sequence goes on along the minus strand of CM077147.1, from coordinate 98,682,849 downwards.
TGGTAGAACATTTTATCAACCCCAATAAAATTTGTATCTGCTAAGGGAAAGAAACAGTAAATGACAAAGAAACAGTAGAAAAAATCACTAAGACAGTAGGATAGAAAACCAAAAACCCGAAAACACTTAGTAAAAACAAGGTTCAGCAATTTTCGTCGAACTCAGATCGATGAAATGGGGCCAGTTCGTCGAACCCAGATCGACGAACTCTGAACGCAAACTATAGTTACATTTATTTGTCAAACTGCGATCGACGAACTCTGTATGGTTCGTCGAGCAGAGGTCGACGAACGTGGGGGACAGAGAATGAAAATGTTCATTATCTGGGCAGTGATCGACGATTTCAACCCAATTCGTCGAACTCTGGTCAATGAACTTATAGAAATTTGTCGAACCCAGGAAGACTTAATCAAAACTATAATTCCAACAACAACTTAAATAGTTCTAAGAAACCATTTAATCCACTAGCTGACTGGATCATACCACCTAGGAGATATCACCCCCTAGGATACAAGTCCCAACATGAATTCTCTATTTTTTCTAGCTTTTCTTATCTGCAATACAAAGGACCCAAGGTAACCTGGGTCAAAAACCCTTAGCTGTTTTCTATTGCAGGTTAGGAGCTGTCTAGGGGTAAATCAAACTTGGTACCTGGATAGTGGCTGCTCCAAACATATGACTGGCAGCAAGTACATCTTATCCAACTACAAGTCTAAGTTGGGGCCAAAGGTTATCTTTGGTGACTCCAAATGTGGTCAGTCAGAAGGATTTGGAGAAGTAAGAATAGGAGCTGTCACATTTAAAATGGTGACATATGTAAGTGGACTCAAGCATAACCTCATCTCCATAAGTCAGTTATGTGATGCTGGTTATCAGGTATACTTTAACCCATCCACTTGTTCTATTATTGATAAAAACAACCAAACAGTTTTATATAGAAAAAGACAAGGCAACATATACTTAGTAAATTTTCTTTCTGCCAAAACTGACATCTGTTTACTTAATTTAACTAGTAATCAGAATGACTTATGGCACAAAAGACTGGGTCATGTAAATCTGAAAAACAATGCTAGGCTATCTAAACACAACCTTGTTAGAGGTCTACCTTCTGCTCCCTACAAGAAGGAAGGTCTCTGCAGGTCTTGTCAATTAGGCAAGCAAACTAAAACTAGTTTTAAATCTGTTAATAAGAGTGATTCACCTAGGATTTTGTACTTGCTACATTTGGATCTCTTTTGACCCATTGCTGTACAAAGCCTAGGAGGGAAATCATACACTTTGGTTATAGTGGATGTCTTCTCCAGATTTAGTTGGGTATTCTTTCTGAGATCTAAGTCAGATACCTTCAAGGTCCTTACAGATTTTCTCAGGACCATACAGATTGAGTTCTCTACTCATGTTGCATTGATCAGATGTGATCATGGCATAGAGTTTGTGTCTCTTCTTATGCATGAGTTCTGTGAGAAGGAAGGTATCAGGCATTGCTTCTCAGCTCCTATAACTCCCCAACAAAATGGGGTAGCTGAAAGGAAAAATAGGACACTCATTGAAGCTGCAGGTACATTGCTTGCAGATGCTTACATGCCCCTAACCTTTTGGGCAGATGCTATAAGCACAGCAAATTATGTCCTGAACAGGAGCCTAATTCACAAACTAATGAACAGGACACCCTATGAATTGCTCAATGGGAAGAAACCTAAAATAAACTACTTCAAAGTATTTGGATGCTTATGTTATATTCATAACAACAACAAAAAATACATTAGAAAGTTTGATGTTAAGGCTAAAGAAGGAGTTTTTCTAATATATTCCCAAGTAATCAAGGCCTATAGGGTTTTTAATAAATCAACATTAAAAATTGAAGAGTCCATTCATGTTTCATTTGATGAGACTAATATGTATTGCAAGGAGAAAGAAGTTTCTACCAATAGCAACTTGCAGATACCCCACTTCTGTGAGTCCTTTGATGGACTAAACCTCACCTAAGAGGATCCAACTCATCCCTCTCCACAAGCCATTGAAGAAAGTGAAGAAGAAGAAGCTGAAGAAAATGAATCTCTACCAACAGCAAATATAATTCCATAGGAGGAATTAATTCCAAATGCGGTTACACAACCAACTCCACCCACTGATTTTTTCACACTTAGGGATCACCCTAGATCTCAAGTGATTGGAGACATATCAGCAGGTGTACAGATAAGGAATCAACACACCCAAGATTTGATGCATGCTTATTTTCTCCCTCAGGTTGAACCTCTATCCATCCATGAGGCTGAGCAGGATCCCCACTGGATGCTTGCAATACAGGAGGAACTACATCAATTTGAGAGTTGTAGAATTTGGGATTTGGTTCCAAGACCCCAAAACTACCCAGTTATTGGAACCAAATGGGTTTTCAGAAACAAGCTGGATGCCCAAGGAATCATTGTGAGAAACAAGGCTAGGCTTATTGCTTAAGGATATAGGCAAGAAGAAGGAATTGATTATGATCAAACCTTTGCACCTGTTGCAAGATTGGAAGCCATAAGAATATTCCTTGCCTATGCAGCACACAAGAGATTCAAGGTCTTCCAAATAGATGTGTAGAGTGCTTTTTCTAAATGGAGTGCTAAAAGAAGAGGTTTATGTAGAACAACCTCCAGGTTTTGTTTCTCCAACTTACCCCTCTCATGCTTTTAAATTGCATAAGGCTCTTTATGGTCTAAAGCAAGCTCCAAGAGCTTGGTATGAGACCTTAGCTAGTTTTCTATTAGGGCATAAATTTACAAGAGAAACTGTAGATAAAACACTTTTCACTAGACATCTTAAGGACCAAATCTTATTAGTACAAATCTATGTGGATGATATTATATTTGCCTCTACAGATACCAAATTATGCAAGAGGTTCTCTGACCTTATGAATTCAAAATTTGAAATGAGTAGCATGGGTGAGCTTTCCTACTTCCTTGGTCTCCAAGTGAAGCAGCTCCCTGATGGCATCTTCATCTCTCAAGCAAAATATTCTAAAGAACTTCTAAAGAAGTTTGGGATGGCTGATGCCTCAGCAAAGAAAACACCCATGACTACAAATGTTGTTGTGGACTCTGATATGCCTGGGAAACCTGTGGATCAGAAACTTTATAGGGGAATTATTGGGTCTGTATTATACCTCATAGCAAGTAGGCCAGATATTATGTTTGTCACATGTCTTTGTGCTAGGTTCTAGGTGAACCATAAAGAATCTCACCTAATTTTACTAAAAACGATTTTGAGATATATAAAGAGTCATCCTAATATAGTCCTATGGTATCCTGCTGAATCAGAATTTGAGTTAACTGGATACTCTGATGCTAATTTTGCTGGATGCAGGGTAGATAAAAAAAAGTACTTCAGGGACTTGCCAATTCCTGGGTATGAGATTAGTATCTTGGTTTTGTAAAAAGCAAACATCAGTATCAACCTCTACTACTGAAGCAGAATATATTACAGCAGGCAGCTGTTGTTCACAGATGCTTTGGATACAAAATCAACTTCTAGATTATGGGTTCAACTTAAATAATTCAACCCAACTCTGTGATAATACAAGTGCTATAGCCATAGCCCAGAATCTAGTTCACCATAGTAGGACCAAACATATTGACATAAGACATCATTTCATTAGAGAGTGTGTAGACAAAAATAAAATCAAGCTTGTCTATATCTACATTGATCTACAAAGGGCTGATATATTCACCAAAACTCTGGATGAGAGAAATCATATGTTCTTTGTAAATCAACTTGGAATGATCAATGAAGAAGACTTTATTTAATTTTTGTCTGCACTCGATGAATTTTCCAAAGTTCGTCTAACGGAGTTCGACGAACCGGGGAAAGTTTGAGAGAAATTCGTCGAACGGAGATCGACAAACTCTCTATGAGTGAAACAATTTTCGTCGAACGGAGTTCAACGAACTTGCTTTAGAAGATATTCATCGAACGGAGTCCGAAGAACTGTAACACCCCCTATCTGTCGCATAGCATATAACAGTAGGTCCGGCCGGGGCCCGACGTCATATACCACAGACAGACCGGAAGGTTACTCACTGGAATCCATCTAACCATTTCAACGTCCTACACAGAGTCATTCTAGCGGAAGCAGTTTTATAAGTTGCAATTAAAAGAACCCAGCACAAATAGCATGAATGTCCACTAAACACTACCAAATGGAATGAAGTACAAATACACAAGTATAGACCTTATGGTCTTACAATTGTTTTCCTCAAATTACATGTTTTCAAACCTCGGCATGCAGGGCGTCCATACATGAATAAAAGAAAACACTAAAAGTTAGGCCTTCGAGGGCCGGCTCAGCATCTTGGGCTTTAGCCCGCTATTTACCGCTCGGCTCCGCAGCACCTGCAAGCACAATCCACCGCAACGGTGGCAAGCCAAAGCAACGGTCAGCAATGCTGACCAAATTATAACGATCCCGCCACCAACTCGGGGCCGCAATTCTCCTTCCCTGCAGTTTATTAGCATAACCAAGCAGTATATATATATATATATATATATATATATATATATATATATATATATATATATATATATATATATATATATATACATTGCATCACAGGCATTGGCATGCACGGCCACACGCCCCGTGCACTTAAGGTACATTCTCGGTTAACCGGTCAATGTCACGACAATTTAAGCCAAAGACACCCCGGTCTCACCACCGCCACTTCGACGACCAAACATATGAGCAATTTGTCTTCCCGGCATGGGTCATGTCAATTTAATCCATAGACCGCCGAAGACCCTCATCTATGACAACGACAAGTACCACGTACCCTTAGGTCTCTTTAACCGAAAGACATAGAACGAGTATGGTTCCATCTAACCCATGCTCACATCGCAATGACAATTTAACCCATATGCGCAGGTCAGACTTCTCCCGAGTCCCGTTTCCGTTACACACTTCACAAACCAAGTTATGTTCAAGTTGGCTCCCCGGCCACCATGTTGGCAGAACCACGCGTCTGCCCAGTTTTCCGGGTGCACCTTGGAGTTAATCCTCAAGGCTCCCTGTTGCAATCTACCACGTAGAAAACCCGAAAAACAAACATTCGCACGGAGTCTTCTCCGGCCATTATGCAATGCAACATCACCGATCCAAACCAACTTGTCTAGGTAGGCTTCACACATCATTCCTATGTCCGTTCTCGAATACGGACTTTAAACAATGGGGACTTTACATATCTACAAGAAGGAACGCATCAAACTCACCGCAAACTCGCGAGAGCGGCCATCCTATGCAAAAGAAGTAGAGCTTCACATGCTCAAGTAGAGAATCGTTACCCTAGCGTTCTTCCTTGGCGCCATGGAAATGTAAGCAGATGAATAGCACCGCACTCTCCTTGCCTCCGTAGATCCGAAGTCGGTTCGCAATTTGGAGCTCCGAAGCTCCGCCGGTGACCGAATCTAGGCTTCTTCTTCCTCCTTTGCTCTCCTCTCTCTCTATACTTTAGAAAGAGAACCACTCAAGTGAAATGAGGGTTTCAAGGGTCCAATCCCGGGTATATCCAAGCAGTAACAGCCCCCAGACGTCGGATCCCGAATTAAAGAAATGAATGGCTACGATTCGTAGCTGAAAAGTAAAACCTGGGCCGAACACGGCCTGCGACACGCCTGTGTCCTGGGTCGTGTCCCGCATTAGCCATTACAATAAATGCGTTACGAAACTTACACGGGTCCCGACATGCCCGTGTTTAACCCGACACGCCCGTGTTCCAATTGACACGGCCGTGTGTTTGGTCATGTGCCCCATTGACATAGCCCCGAAAACAACCCGAGGCTCACATGGGTCTTGGACACGCCCGTGTCCTATTTGACACGCCCGTGTCCTATTTGACACGCCTGTGTCAAACCCGAACACGCCTGGGATCCAGGCCGTGTTCACTTTCTCGACACTTCGTCGAGCGAAGTTCGTCGACCACCCGACACAGCCTTGGACATGCCCGTGTCCTAGGCCATGTTCCCTATCGCGACACATCGTCGAGCAAAAATGTCGACTCCCCTGGCCGATCGTCGATACGGGCTCGACACGCCCTGAGACACGCCCGTATCTCATGCCGTGTTCGCTGCTCGATGATCGTTGACTCCAAACTTTGTCGACCTCGCATCCAAATCATCGACTCGAGCCTGACACGCCCTCGGACACGCCCGTGTCCTAGACCGTGTGCCCCCTGCCAAATACCAGATTTGGCCCAAAACGCCTCCCGTCGCTCTTTTGAGTTTCGGGGCATTACATCTCTCCCCTCTCTTAAAATAATTTCGTCCTCGAAATTTCATAAAGGAAAGAAACATAAACTTAAATGGTACCTGAGTGAAACAACTACGGGAACTCCTCGAGCATAGTCTGCTCTTGCTCCCAAGAGACCTCCTCTCGACCGCAAATGTCCCAACGGACCTTGACCATCCTGATCTCTTTATCGCGTAGCCACTTGACTTCCGAGTCTTCAATACGCACGGGCTTGACCTTCGTTGTCAACCCACTATCAACCGGCACTTGATCGACCGCGATCACTTGTGTAGGCTCTTGCACCGCCTTCCGTAGCACCGATATATGGAATACATCATGTAGACCACTAAGCTCCACAGACAGCTTTAACTGGTACGCTGCTTCACCAATCCGCTGCAGAACCTCAAACGGTCCAAGGTACCTCGGACTTAGCTTCTTCAAGCGCCACACCCGCGAGACACCCTTGAACGGCTTGATCTTCAAGTACACCCAATCGCCAACAGCGAACTCCACGTTCCTGTGCGTGGCATTATAGTACTTAGCCTGGCGGTCTTGAGCGATTAGCAACCTCTCCCGAATGGTTCTCACCAAAGAAGTAGCATCCTCCAACTATAATCGCTTATACAACTTTGATTCACCCGTTTCCAACCAGGACAATGGTGTGCGACATTTTCTACCATAAAGGGCCTCGAAGGGCTCTATTTGAATGCTCTCCTGGTAGCTATTGTTTTAAGCGAATTCCACCAAGTATAGGTGATCTTCCCATTGCTTTCCAAAGTCCAGGACACACATGCGAAGCATGTCTTCCATTGTCCTATTGACCCTCTCGGTTTGCCGATCTGTTTGCGGATGAAAGGCCGTGCTAAAACTCAGCTTTGTTCCCAACATTTACTGCATAAGCCTCCAATCATTGGACATGAACCGCCCATCTCGGTCACTCACGATGCTGCGGGGCACACCATGAAGTCGTATAATATTATCCACATATAGCTTTGCCAATTTCTTAACTGGATCATCCTTCCTATGTGAAATGAACTGTGACACCTTCGTTAGACGATCTACGACCACCCAAATGGCGTCGTTCCCCTTTTGCGACCTTGGCAACCCATGCACAAAGTCCATAGTAATGTCATCGAACTTCCACTCCGGAATAGGCAAGGATTTCAAGAATCCTCCCAGCTTTTGGCATTCTACCTTCACCAAGGCACAAGTTTGACACTTCGCCACGTAGAGCGCCACATCCTTTTTCAGTTCTGGCCACCAGAACAATTTCATAACATCGCGGTACATCTTCGTGCTCCCCTGGTGAATTGAGTACTTGGTATTATGTGCCTCGTACAACAATTCCACCTGCAAATTGCCCACGCTTGGGACGCACAGACGACCGTCTTTCCAAAGTAATCCGTCCTCCACAACGAATTGGGAATTTTACCCATCCAGAGCCTCTATTATGAGTTGCTTCATGTGGACATCCATATCCAACGCCTGCCAAATCTGATCAGCCAGTTCATATTGGACTTCAGTCCAATTCAATACTGCTTCAACACTTGATTGCTTATCAACGCAAAAGATCTCCAACGCCTCTAACTCCCGAACCAATCGTTCGTCATGGACAGACAGCCAATTGGCTTGAGCTGGGGCCCGACGACTCAACGTGTCCGCAACCGCATTGCCTTTACCAGGCACGTAGTGGATCTTGAATGTATATTCCCCCAGGAACTATATCCATCTACGTTGCCTCATGTTCAGATCTTTCTGATGAATCAAATACTTCAGGCTCGTGTGATCGGAGTAGATATCAATCTTCACACCGTACAAATAAAGTCTCCACAGCTTCAAGGCAAAAATCACGGCCGCTAACTCCAAGTCATGGACAGGATAGTTCCTCTCGTGCACCTTCAGCTGTCTCGAGCCATATGCTATAATGCTTCCATGCTGTAACAACACACAACCCAAACCGCTGCCCGAAGAATTACTATAAAACTCATAACCTTCGATCCCACTCGGTGAACTCAACACAGGCACTGATGAGTCCATTTTATATACCAATTTTCGGACTCATCTGGGCTAGTTTTCACGCTTTTGCACTTTCACTTTTAGTTCTATATCGTTCATATTTCATCTTATCTTTATTTCCATAGGAAGTGCACATTTATGCCTGTGGTTGGGTATTTTGTTATTTTTATAGTTTGTACTCTGTTTTGTGCTCATCTGGAATGTCTGCACATATCAGTTCTGGGTTCAGGGGTCGTGTACGTGTTTCGGGGACGTTTGGAAGCAGGAATACTGCTCACGCTCATTGGATATAGTGCGCACGACCACTGGTCGTGCGCCACTGCTCGTGCGCAATGTTCCCTGATTTCCAGAATCTGCCTGGGTTATGCGCACTATCACTGGACACACTGCGCACGACCACTGGTCGTGCGCCACTGATCGTGTGCATTGATTCCATATTTTTCCAGAATCTGCCTGGGGCAAACACACTACCACTGGACATAGTGCGCACGACCACAGGTCGTGCGCCACTGGTCGTGTACATTATAATTTCTACAACATATAAATTCGCAGGTTCCGCCCTAATTCGAGATCGCTCGACATTTCTCTGCCGTTTTCCGCCTTCTACGCCTTTTTTCTTCATCTTCCACCCTAGGGAGGTGCTCCGGGCAAGCTTTCACCGCCAAATCCAAGCCGAAGATTCCTCTCGGCCTTCTCCTTCATCCATGAGCTTCAAGTAGGATTTGACTCCATCGCCAACAAGCAAAGGAAAGCTTGCAACTTTTTTCCGCAATCGTGACACGAAGAAGACGGTCCATTGGAAGGTGGTGACAGCCCTTCTCTACCCCGGACGCATTTGAGGACTGAGCTTGGACCAGGATTGACAACCCGACGATTCCAACCGTGAATCCTCAGCAAGACTTCGGATTCGGTCGATCTCTTGACTTGTTCTTGTTTTCTTGTTGAATATTGGTGTTTAAATCTATTTATATTTATGATATGCACTTTGGTTGTATATGTTATGTGGTTCATGTCTATGTGATTCCTATTTCATTTTACTGCTTAAGTTGCTTGAGTTGCGCCCGCGTATCCATCCATCCACCCTTGCCGTACTAGCAATTGCTAGTGGCGTGCATAGAGAAGAGGTGCTCACGACCGTCATTCCGCTGTTCTAACCACCTCATCTGCAAGCCTACTCGTCCATACGCCTAATGATTCGGTGCATAGCAGCCCGACTCGTCTTCCATCTCGCCTGGCGAAGCATCGCATAGCGGCATTGCATAGGAGTAGTTGTTAGCCTTTTATTTTCTTTTTCCGCAAATATCAAAACCCCCATCGTTACAGCCGACCCTAAGGACTTCAATCTCAAGTCCTCCTCGAAATTAACTCCACCTTATTGTGTTCCTTGAGAGATCGATACTTGGGAAAACTCGCCCATTTTATATTACTTGTGCGACCGGTTCACTGCCGTGATCTTTACACATCAAGTTTTTGGCGCAGTTGCCGGGGAACACAGTCGTGTGAGTTTCAGGAGAGGGAGACGTAAGATTGCTTTCCTTTTCCTTTGTAAATCGCTTTTGTTTTGTTCTATTTCTGTTTTTCCTGCCTTTTTCTTGTTTCTCTAGACAATTGTAGTAATATATTGTTGGATTTAGTAATTTGCACAATTTATTTTGAATCTGTTGTTTCGACACCATGTGGTGATATTCATATGCCCAATGTCATTGGTGTGGAAAGCCTTCCCACGCTAGTCATGAATGCCCTACGAGAGATATTGAGCATAAGCCTCAGCGCACAAAGCATGAGATGCTGTATTCATACAACCCTTCAAACACTGTGCCCCGAGCTTATGGTCAATCATCCTCGCCACATACACCGTTCTCTTATTCCTCTCTGGCCCCACAAGGACCGCAACATAATGTGAGAAAGTGTTTGTATTGTCGTAGAACAGATCATATTCTGAAGGATTGTGCCGAGTACCTCCGTGTTATGGAAGAGGATGATGAGCTGGACATCCGGATCATCCCGACTCCTACCCTTGGTGGCACACCTTCATTATCTAGTTATGTGTCCCTGTCACCTTCATTTGTTACAGGGAATGATATCGACACAACCACCAGATGTGTGAATGATCTAGGCTTCGACGTGGCTGAGACTATCTCTCCTGTGCATACATCTCCAAGCGTGGAGCTGATTCTTTGTGAGGAGCCTGCGCTTGACTTTTATCCAAGCAAAGTTCTTCCGCCTTTTGTGAATTTTACTTCAGTCGTCTCTGGCGACATTTTCGACGATGAAACACAAGTTGAGGCTTGTGATACATGGGTTGGTTCCACTCCCATGGAGGAGGACAACCTTCCTAGTGTCGAGTATTCTCCCTCGATACCAAAGGAGGAAGTCCAAGTCTTGGTGCAGGAATCTATGGATCCGGCCAAGCCTTATAGCATTGTCGACATTGCTGATGATATTTTTCTACCTCATCCTTTGGCGAGTGGAACCGAGATCACTCCCCTGATTATTTCTTTATGTTCTTCGTCTCGTTTATTTCTTGACCCCCCCTTCTTTATCGGAGGCTGGGCAGGTTGAGTCTCTGCAGGAGCTTCAGGAGGACTTGGAGCTTTCAGCTCAAGTCATCGATGATAGTATCCTCTCTCGCGAGGAGGTTGATTCCTCCTCGGTTGAGAAAGCTCCATTGATTGCTTTCTCCTCCTACCTTGTCCCTGTAGTAGATGATACCTTGTTGGGCAAGGATTCATTTTGTGGTAAGAAGAGTGAGGACCAGCGCTCCTTCTCTTCTTACTTCCTATTTCCTCTACCTGTGTTGGGCAGGTATTACTATTTAGGTAGAGGGGTAACTGTTCTATCGCCATATCGGTACCCGTTACCGAAACGGATATTAGGCCAGTTACCTGTGCACTTTTCTTTTTATAGACTCATTAGCTAGAACTCTATAGAATTGAATAAGTCGTGTTGGGATGACAATAACCCCAGTACTTATCTTTCATTTTCTGCATTTTATTTTTCATGCCTAGTTTGTTTTAGTATTTCTTTGTAGTTTGTATATTCTTGTTTTGTTTTTGCGGAGCTCACCCCTGCAGGTATTCATAGCAAATCGCATTGGCGGGGTTGTGATTCTTCGTATGACGGGCCTGCTCCAGGTTTCCACGTGTCTTCTAGTATGCTCACTGGCTGAGCATTGGGTAACCTCTTCCCTTAGCTCTTTATGATTTTAATTTCTCTATCATATGTTGTGTTGCTTAGTTTAAGTTTGGGGGAGAGCTATTATTTGTTACCTTTTGCATGCACACATTTCTTGTGCATACTAGAAGCTTTTATTGTTATATTTTGATTAGTTCATTGCATCACACACCACTGCACCCACTTGAGCGCGTGCTTAACTTTTTGCGTGCGGCGAGTTAAACTCATTTCTTTTGTATGATTTGGGAAAATTATGGTGCTGACATAGGATTGTGAGACGGAGTAAAATGTTGACCTTGCTGTGCTCCTAGTCAAATCCTCTCGTCTCGTGTAGAAATTTGAGTAGATTTAATTTTTATGTATGCTTTTAGTTTTATATTTTTCTATTTGCGTAAATACTTTTTATTCTACTCAAAAATTGGTGAATCCGGTGTGAATCAAACGGTAGTATAGGACTGTGTGTAGCCGTCACTAGACTCATTTTGCTCGAGTCGGGAGGAAGGATCACTTTTCTCGGTGGCTAAGAACTTGCCCCAAGCTACTCTCGAAGCATGGGTACTTGGTTAGTCTAGCGTAAGCATGATGTAGGCCATCATGTTGGCCCGATTGAGCTTTGTACCGTTCCTAACATCATATCCTCGCTAGCCCCGTTGTGCCTACCCTTCTTTTGATTCAGCTCCACCTTCATTCACCAAAGCCCCATAGCCTATCCTAGTCGCACACCCAAGTCGAGTTTAGTGTTTTATATTTTCATGTTGGGATGTGATGTGGTGTTGTTATTTGTGAAAATGTGGAAGTGCTCCCAAGTCTATTTCTGCTGAAATGTGAAAATAAAATGAAAAAACAGAAAACAAATTTGTAAAGAAAAAAAAAAGAAGTGAAAAGAAAAAGTTTAAATTGAAAATCTTTTTGGAAATGTGATTATATTTGGAGTAGGCGGTGCACACACCAATTTGTTAAAAGTTAAGTCTGGAGGTGTGGTGTACCTGCACATATTGTGGTTAGCGGTTGGATTCATTTTAGGCTATCTCATTTGGGTTAGGTGCATAGCCTTCCTGTTTATCTTTGTTTACCTCACCGTAACCCAAGCCTCGTGATTCTCCTAAAGTCCTACAGATTTGCGCTTGAGTCTAACTAGTGCCGTGGAGAGAGTGTGAACGGGCAAGCGTATGGTCCCCGACATTGGTGGATTCCTTTGGAGGTGATCTTGAGCCCCGATCTTTGGCAAAGCTCACCTTAGTGGCCTCCTACTTTCTTCCTATGTGTGATCAGTTGATTTACCGTGATTCTATTTTTGAGTAGTAATAAAATTTTGATACGCATTGTGAAAATTATAAACTATTCTGTATACTTAGAAATTTTCTCTATTGTATTTTTATGCACGTGAGCATGCGACTTCGGATGGTACTTTGTTTTTCAATTTCCTTGTTAGCTAGTAATTTTCCCTATCTGCTTAGATTTTGTTTACTCGGGACGCGCAAACAGTTAAGTCTGGGGGTGTGATGAGTCCATTTTATATACCTATTTTCGGACTCATCTGGGCTAGTTTTCACGCGTTTGAAATTCACTTTTAGTTCTATATCGTTCATATTTCATCTTATTTTTATTTCCATAGGAAGTGCACATTTATGCCTGTGGTTGGGTATTTTGTTATTTTTATAGTTTGTACTCTATTTTGTGCTCATCTGGAATGTCTGCACATATCAGTTCTGGGTTTAGGGGTCGTGTACGTGTTCCGGGGACGTTTGGAAGCAGGAATACTGCGCACGCTCATTGGATATAGTACGCACGACAACTGGTCGTGCGCCACTGCTCGTGCATAATGTTCCCTGATTTCCAGAATCTGCCTGGGGTATGCGCACTATCACTGGACACAGTGCGCACGACCACTAGACGTGCGCCACTGATCATGTGCATTGATTCCATATTTTTCCAGAATCTGCCTAGGGCAATCGCACTACCAGTGGACATAGTGCGCACGACCACTGGTCGTGCGGCACTGGTCGTGTGCATTATAATTTCTGCAATCTATAAATTCGCAGGTTCCTCCCTAATTCGCGATCGCTCGACATTTCTCCTCCATTTTCCGCCTTCTCTGTCGTTTTTCTTCATCTTCCACCCTAGGGAGGTGCTCCAGGCAAGCTTTCACCGCCAAATCCAAGCTGGATCTTCCTCTCGGCCTTCTCCTTCATCCGTGAGCTTCAAGTAGGGTTTGACTCCATCCCCAACAAGCAAAGGAAAGCTTGCAACTTTCTTCCGCAATCATGACACGAAGAAGACAGGCCATTGGAAGGTGGTGATAGCCCTTCTCTACCCCGGACGCATTTGAGGACTGAGCTTGGACCCGGATTGACAACCCGACGATTCCAACCGTGAATCCTCAGCAAGACTTCGGATTCGGTCGATCTCTTGACTTGTTCTTGTTTTCTTGTTGAATATTGGTGTTTAAATCTATTTATATTGATGATGTGAACTTTGGTTGTATATGTTATGTGGTTCATGTCTATGTGATTCCTATTTCATTTTACTTCTTAAGTTGCTTGACTTGCGCCCGCGTATCCATCCATCCATCCTTGCCGCACTAGCAATTGCTAGTGGCGTGCATAGCGAAGAGGTGCTCATGACCCTCATTCCGCCGTTCTAACCACCTCATCCGCAAGCATACTCGTCCATCCGCCTAACGATTCGGTGCATAGCGGCCCGACTAGTCTTCCATCCCGCCTGGCGAAGCATCGCATAGCGGCGTCGCAGAGGAGTAGTTGTTAGCCTTTTATTTTCTTTTTCCGCAAATATCAAAACCCCCATCGTTACCGCCGACCCTAAGGACTTCAATCTCAAGTCCTCCTCGAAATTAAGTCCACCTTACTGTGTACCTTGAGAGATCGATACATGGGAAAACTCCCCATTTTATATTACTTGTGCGACCGGTTCACTGCCTTGATCTTTACGCATCAGGCGCCGTAGTCAACCGACATTTAAACTCCTCAAAAGCTCGTGCGCACTCCGGCGTCCAAACGAACTTCTGCTCCTTCCTCATCAATTTAGTGAGAGGTAACGCTATCCGCGAGAAGTTCTCTACGAAGCGCTTATAATAGCCGGCAAGCCCCAGAAAGCTCCGAACTTCCACTACCGTAGAAAGCTCAGGCCACTCTCGTATCGCAACAATCTTCATCGGATCCACTGTAATACCTTCCCCACTCACTATATGACCGAGGAACGCCACTAAGGACAACCAGAACTCGTACTTCGAGAACTTGGCGTACAATTGATTCCTCCTTAGCGTCTTCAAAACCAAATGAAGATGCCTGAAGTGATCTTCCTCACTCTGCGAGTACACCAAAATATCATCGATGAAGACGATCACAAAATGGTCCAAGTACTCCCTGAAGGTCCTGTTCATCAAATCCATGAACACTGACGGCGTATTCGTCAGCCCAAACGGCATGATCGTAAACTCGTAATGTCTGTATCTTGTACTGAACGCTATCTTTGGGATATCAGTCAACCTTATCCTCAGCTGATAATAACCAGACTTGAGATCCAATTTAGAGTACACCGTCGACCCGACCAACTGATCAAAAAGATCATCGATCCTTGGGATTGGGTACTTGTTCTTTTCTGTTAGCTTGTTTAACTCTCGATAATCAATACAGAGTCTCAAGCTCTCGTCCTTCTTCTTTACAAAGAGGACCGGTGCGCTCCAAGGCGACGAATTTGGACGCACAAACCCTTGCTCCAACAGCTCTTGAAGTTGCACCTTCAGCTCCGCCATTTCCTTAGGCGCTATCCGATACGGAGATCGTGACACAGGCTTTGCACCTGGCACTACCTCAATAGTGAAATCTACCTCCCGTTGAGGCGGGGCTCCAGGAAGATCTGCGGGGAACACATCAGGGTATTTAGCTACAACTGAAATACTATCCAATGTAGGCTTTGGCTTTGCAACCTCCACTAGTTTAAAGAACAGCTCTGCACCAGCACGAACCGCCTTCACCACCTGAAGAGCATACATCAATGTCTTGCTCGACCCATTCAAGCCCGTAAAAGTCGTCTCACAACTTGCTCCCAACTTGACTTCCTTGCGACCTCAATAAATATAGGCTTGCTGCTCCGAGAGCCAGTCCATGCTAAATATAACGTCGAACTACACCAACGGTAGTAACGACGCTGGCAGATCGAACTCTTGATTCCCAATGCGAATCTTAACACCGCAAATTTTATCTGCGCGCATCGAACACCCATTCGGTTACAACACATCCAACTTGTCCTTTGCCATCGAAGAAGGTAATCCGATGCACGATATGAATCCTTCGGACAAGAAGGAGTGTGAAGCTCCCGTATTAAAGACTGCTCCCGCCGGAAACTCACAAATCAAAACAAATCCTAAACAAGCAGTGGTAAGGTAACATACGCATAACAAGTATTTAAAGAAATTTAACTTGCTACAAATTTCAATTTTACCTGTCACCACATCCGCCTGTTTGATGGCTTCTTGTTGGACAAGATTATAAACCCTTGGTTGGGCCGGAGCATAATGGGACCCGGTTGACTCCACCGCCTTGCCCTTCTATTCATAAGTTTCTCCCGGCTTTCTTTCGGACTTGGGACGTCCGCTCCAGCAATCGCGGACAAAGTGCCCCGGCTTTCCACAATTAAAGCATGCACCCGGGGTACGACCCGTAGTCGCCCCAGAAGCACCAGAAGAGGGGGATGGACCTGAAGTCTAACCTTTTTGTATAACCTTCGATAGCCAGACTTAGAAGTAGTTGGCACCTTGAACTCAGACTTCTTATCACCAACACTTTTCTTTGCTTGAACCTTCTTCATGTCCTCCAAAAACCGGGACGTATTGACCAGGGTCAAGAAGCCCTACGTCATAGGCCCTGAGAGTAGTAGCCTCAAATTATCTCTCAACCCTTCGTAGAATCGATTCGTCTTACGCTCCTCATCCGTGATGGTGGAGCTAGTATACCGACTCAATCGAGTAAACTTGTGGACATATTCATACATGCTACTCTCTCCTTGAACCAGCTTCAGGAACTCGTTCTCCACCGAAATCCTCTGAGTAGAAAGGAGGTACCTTGCCAAGAACAGTCTCAAGAACTCCTCCATCAAGAAGTCTGTAAGTTGTCTACCTCTCAAATGATGAAGCTTCAAGCCTTCCCACCATAATCTCACTTCACCGTCCAGAAGGAACGTAGCAATAGTGGTCATTTGCCATTCTTCCATCTCCATCGCTGTCAAGACTCTCTTCACACGGGAGAGCCAGTCTTCAGCTTGAGATGGGGTTCCCAACTTCGAGAATACCGGAGGATTAAAGCTCATGACATGTTTGAGCTGTCTCTCGGTTGCCCTCCTTGGCACCAACGACTCTACGACTACCTGCTCCACTCTTCGCGGCTCAACCTCTAGAAGAGGTACCTGATCCATCACAGGAGCTGGCTACTGCATTTGCCTTGCAAGCTGCGCATTGATCATGGAAAACACTGCTTCGGCCACCAATCGTATGGTCTCAGCCGATGGAGGTGTTGCAGGAGCATCATTTGGTGCACTACTAGCCTCAGAAACTCGGCATTCCGACGGCCCAACACCGCTTCTGCTCACTTATAGTGGTACAAAACATCGTTAAGCGACCATACAAAATTGCAAAATGCAATCATAGGAACACGCAGGTTCCTCAAACACGTGTATTTTTCATTCCTAAGTGGACATTCATGGGTTCTTTTGCTATTAAAACGATGACGCACACACATGTGCTCACCACCCCTTAAAAAGAATTCATCCACGAATTCATTTTAAGCCTGACTGAAACCAGTAGTCTGATACCAAATTGTAATGCCCCCTATCCGTCGCATAGCATATAGTAGTAGGTCCGGTCGGCACCCAATGCCATATACCACAGACAGACCAGAAGGTTACTCACTGGAAACCATCCAACCATTTCAACGTCCTATACAGAGTCATTCTAGTGGAAGCAGTTTTATAAGTTGCAATTAAAATAACCCAGCACAAATAGCATGAATGTCCACTAAACACTCCCAAAAGGAATGAAGTACAAATACACAAGTACATGCCTTATGGCCTTACAATTGTTTTCCTCAAATTACATGTTTTCAAACATCGGCATGCAGGCCGGCCATACATGAAAAAAAGAAAACACTCAAAGTTAGGCCTTCGAGGGCCGGCGCAGTAACTTGGGCTTTAGCCCACTATTTACCGCTCGGCTCCGTAGCACCTGCAAGGACAATCCACCGTAATGGTGGGAAACCAAAGCAACGGTCAGCAATGTTGACCAAATTATAACGATCCCGCCCCCAACTCGGGGCGGCGATGCTCCTTCCCTGCTGTTTATTAGCATAACCAAGCAGTATATATATATACATTGCATCACAGGCATTGGCACGCACGACTACACGCCATGTGCACTCAGGGCACATTCTCAGTGAACCGGTCAATGTCAAGTCAATTTAAGTCATAGACACCCCGGTCTCACCACCGCCACTTTGACGGCCAAACATATGAGCAATTTATCTTCCCGGCATGGGTCACATCAATTTAAGCCATATATCGACGAAGACCCTCATCAATGCCAACAGCAAGTACCACGTACCCTTAGGTCTCTTTAACTGAACGACATAGAACGGGTACGGTTCCATCTAACTCGTGCTCACATCGCAACGACAATTTAAGCCATATGCGCGTGTCAGACTTCTCCCGAGTCCCATTTCCGTTACACACTTCACATTACCCAGTTATGTTCAAGTTGGCTCCCTGGCCACCATGTTGGCAGAACCACGCATCTGCCCAGTTTTCCTGGTGCACCTTGGAGTTAATCCCCAAGGATCCCTGTTGCAATCTACCTCGTAGAAAACCCGAAAAACAAACATTCGCACGGAGTCTTATCCGGCCATTATGCAATGCAACATCACTGATCCAGACCAACTTGTCCGGGTAGGCTTCACACATCATGCCTATGTCCATTCTCGAATACCCACTCTAAACAACGGGGACTTTACATATCTACCTGAAGAAACGCCTCAAACTGACCGCAAACTCGCGAGAGCGGGCTTCATATGAAAAACAAGTAGAGCTTCACATGCTCAAGTAGAGAATCGTTACCCTAGCGTTCTTCCTTGACGCCATGGAAATGTAAGTGGACGAAAAGCACCGCACTCTCCTTGTCTCCGTAGATCAAAAGTCGGTTCGTGATTTGGAGCTCTGAAGCTCCGCCGGTGACCGAATTTAGTCTTCTTCTTCCTCCTTTGCTCTCCTCTCTCTCTATACTTTAGAAAGAGAACCACTAAAGTGAAATGAGGGTTTCAAGGGTCCAATCCCGGGTATATCCACGCACTAAAAGCCCCCAGCCGTCAGATCCCGAATTTAAGAAATGAATGGCTACGATTCGTAGCTGAAAAGTAAAACCTGGGCCGAACACGGCCTGTGACACGCCCGTGTCCAGGGCCGTGTCCCTCATTCACCGTCACAATCAACGCGTTACGAAACTTACACAGGTCTCGACACTCCCGTATTTAACCTGACACATCCATATTCCAACTGACACGACCGTGTGGTTGGCCGTGTGCCGCCATCGACATACCCCCGAAAAAAACCCGAGACTCACACGGGTCTTGGACATGCCCGTGTCCTATTTGACACGCCCGTGTCAAACCCGAACACTCCTGGGCTCCAGGCCGTGTTCACTGTCTCGACACTTCGTCGAGCGAAGTTCGTCGACCACCCGACACGGCCTTGGACACGCCCGTGTCCTAGACCGTGTTCCCTGTCTCAACACATCGTCGAGCGAAAATATCGACTCCCCAGGCCGATCGTCGACACAGGCTCGACACGCCCTGTGACACGCCTGTGTCTCAGGCCGTGTTCGCTGCTCGACAATCGTCGACTCCAAACTTTGTCGACCGCGCGGCCAAATCGTCGACTCAAGCCTGACACGCCCTGGGACACGCCCGTGTACCAGGCTGTGTGCCCCATGCCAAATACCAAATTTGGTCTAAAACGCCTCCCGTCGCTCTTTTGAGTTTCGTGGCGTTACACGAACTGTCTTCAATTCTTCTGGATAAGATCGACGAATTATTTCATTCAAAATTATTTCGTCGAACTCAGTTCGAAGAATTATTTCAATTTTAGTGGAATGGAGTCTATCGATTCATATTCTTGAAAACCCTATATTTAGGTTTTCTTCGACCTCCGTCCCGCGCTTTCTATTCCTTTGCACTTGATCACCGTTTTGTGTCTCTCTTGCATGTGATTTCATGGCGATTCAGGCAAGCATTCTCATAGGCATGATGTTCAATACAGGTTTTGATGTGGATTTTGATTCGTTTCAGCATTCTGATCCCATATTCCTTTACATTCTGGAACTACTTGAATAACAAGAACTCAAAACCTTGATGATAAGACGAATCAAACTGCACAGCACTGAAATCAGAGAATTAGTCTACACCCTATCGCCAAAAGAGGAGAAGACGATGACTGACACCATTGCGGGTAACCCCGTCTCCTTAACTCCCGTAATTTTAACTGAAATTTTTGGATTAAAGAATGGATAAGAGCAACTACAGATTGAAATAGAGGAGTCTGACATGATGTTGGGACTAATGGGGTATAATGGAGAAAACCCTAATAAACTTTTGAAGAAACACCTCTCTGCCCCTTATAAGTTTTTGGCAGATTTGGTTGGAAAAGTTTTGCTTGGGAAACATACTGCTCATGACTACATCACCAGACAGCAGTTTCTGGTCATGTGTTCAATCATAAATAAGAAACTAGTGGATTGGGCACAGATTCTTTTTGATCTGATAAATAAGAAAAACAATAAAAAAGAAGTTTGCTTTCGAAGGTTCCTAGGGATCTTTTTACAAGAAAAAGCTGATGAATCCCTGGTCTTCCAGACCATATTCATCAATGCCAGTAAAAGGCTAACATGTGCCTTATTTGGCAGGTGGGAGAGGATAATAACCTAGCCCACTAAGGCTTCTACCTCTTCCACCCCAGCTTCTGAAGGCACCAGTGCTGTTAAAGCCACTCCCCAACCTACTAAATAGACTCATCCAACACCACCATCTCTTCCAGCCCCCCTTCCAGCAACACAAATCCATCCCTCTTCCACACCTCCATCATCCCCTACTCAACCTCCTACTCCACTAGAATCTCCACATGCTTCACCAGCACCAACTCCTCCATCATCTCCACTTCCTCCTCATTTATCCTCCATACCATTTTTCAACATACCACCATCACCTCCCAATTCCCCTCTTCCTCCAATCACCCACATGGAAGATGACGGTTCAAGAAATTCTTGAATAAGAAGAAGCACTGGAAAGGCAAGGATGCCTCTTATAGAAGATCACGACGTGATGGTGATCGTCAAATAAAAGGCTCAAGTAGCCTCGACAGGTATACTCCTAAACAGAACAAACATATTTCTACTAACATCATTTAGTACTGCTATAATAAGCCAGGACACGTCATTGCTGATTGCCCCCATAAGAAGAAGGAGGGTGGAAGAAGAGAGGAAAAGAAGTCCTCATACAACAAGAAGAGGACAAAGAAGAGCTTAAGAGCCAAAAAGGGCAAGACTCTTAGTGACTCCGACTCATCAGAGTCGAGTGAAGAAGAAGAAGTCTATTTTGGGCTTATGGCTCAGACAGATGACGAACAAGAGCCCCAATTCACTGGGAATGTAAAATCTCACACTCCTCTTTCAGAATCTGAAGCTTCTGAGCATGATCGTGAGGATAGGTCTTTTGACAATGAGCCTGAACACATGGCCCAGTACAAGGAGTTAATCATGGCTTACGACAAATGTCGCCGAGTCGTGAAAACTCAAGCTAAAGAGATAAAGTCTCTAAAAGATAAAGAGAGCATCTTGAGAGAAGAAGTTGCTAAGATTGACTCACTCAAGGAGAACTTCTATAATACTATTGAAGAATACAACAAAGCTCTTGAGCACCTTGATCTAAAAGAGAAAATCATCAAAGAGTTGGAAGAACAACTCGCTACTGAGAGGAAACTTGTTGAAAGTTTCTCGAAGCCTAAGACTGTTCATCCATTTGTTGCTGAATTCTCAGCAAAGGCCAAGGGTGCTGGATTAGGCCATGAAAAAGCTCCTAGCAAATCTTCTAGGAGAAATAATGCCCAACGGAAGAATAAGGCCGCCAAAAAGGCCTTGTCCAAAGAGAAGAGGAAAGCACCTCAAGATCAGATCTCTTTCAAAAAGGTCATATTTCCTTCAAATGAGCTTGATCTTGACTCATACTACGGACACTTTGCTAGGCCGACCCATGTAGAGTCAAAGTCCCGTTATCAAGGATGGACTCGCCCCAGAAACTTTGGTGAAAATGTCTTTAAGACAACTTATGAAGAAGTGATTCTTCAGAGCTATGACCCTTTCAATAATGGTAATAACTTCAAGAAAGCACCAAAGGCAAACCCCGTTGTGGAAAAGCCAATACAGGAGAAGAAATCATGTGATTGCCATCATCATGAAGCTTCTTCTTCCAAGAATGCTACCCCTGCCAGACCACAATTTCAAATGGTCAAGCAGGAGAACATAAGGCAAAGATACAACAGATTTGACAGCTCATGCTGTGGCAAAATTGGTCACTTTTCCATCGATTGCTGGTTTAATCCCAGAAATGTGATGCGCCCGTGAACAGACTCTTACTATGGTTGGTTCGGTGAGTCGATCGCCGCGGGCGTGCTACAGGAGGCAAGTGCACCTATCGCAAGTAGTACTCGATATTCGGGGGAATACCGAGGTCGTATTGTTCTCAGGGTCGTGTTGACTATTCTTACTCCTCCAGGAGGACTATTATTTTACCAAAAGTAAGGTGGATTTTTTAATTAACTAAAGATGGAAAAGCAAAGGAGCGAAAAAAACGATTTAGAAAATATTCGATGAAGGGTTAATGCTCGGCATCGAATCAGATTAAGACTAAAATAATTTTTAATATTTATAGGACTTAGTTTTCAAATTAATAAAAGGCAACTTGGCCGTGGAGGTTCCACAAATGTGAGCTCACCTAGCTATAGGGATATCGCTCACCTAAACGTTAAGACTATTCGAACGAACGTTAGTCCGACAAAGGATTCCTCTTAATGCCCGCTTTACGCTAAGAACCCCGTTATTGGGTGGGGAACCCAATCCGGTAGAATTACGCTTGTCCTCTCTCGAGGGTATGCACGCAACTCTATTTACCCATGGCTGATCGGTCCATATGTACGGCCTCTTGGCTAGCTAGCATATGGACTACGGAAATAGGGCCCACACATCGATATGTGGTCCTACGCGTCGTTTACCTGGGGTAAACCTTAAGTCCTTAAATTAAAATGAAAATAAAGAGCTTCAATTATTACAAATCATTTTAAATGTCCCAAAGCTCTTCGATGTATAGGCTAATAGCGATTAGCCACACATCGGTATGGGGACGGCTTTATAATTTAATGAGGCGCGAGTTCGGAATTAAACGCTAAATGATTATAAGAAGAGGACATAAAAAAATAACAAACATTTAGAAAGCTAAAAAGTTAACTAAAATAAGAACTCACGCACACTCCAAATTATAAATTAAACAGAATCTAAGTTACACATAAAAGAAATTTGCATAATTGAAATTGCGAGTCCCACTCAAATGAGTGGGGGCGGGAAATAAAAGCTTAAAATTGCAAGTCCTACTCAAACGAGTAGGAATAAAATGAAAGCGAGTCCTACTCAAATGAGTAGGAGAAAATAAATGGATTACAGGGCTTTCTCAAATATTTACAGGAAGATAAAGATACTCCATTTAACTCAAACGAGTAGGCAAAAATAAATGCGAGTACAAGTCCTACTCAAACGAGTAGGCGGTAAATAAAGTCTGTCCATTTAACTCAAGTGAGTAGGCGGAAAAAATAAAGAAAGAAAATTACAAGTCCTTCTCAAACGAGTAGGCGGGAAATAAAAACGATGCGTCATTTAACTCTTAACGAGTAGGCGGAAATAAATGCACACAAACACACACACTCTATAAGAATTGAAATAAAGCAATAAAACTAACACCTACACTCACACACTCTACATAAAGCATTAAAAGAAAGAATTAAAATTTAACACCTACACTCACACACTCTACATAATTTGAACAAAGCATCAAAACATTATTCTCATACACTCACACACACAAATTAAAAGCAAAATGAAAGTTACCTAAAAATTAAAACTTTTACTTTTTCATGCTTAGGTTTTGCCAAAAACAAATAAAAAGAAGAAATTAAAATTTTTAGAGAACAAAAGGTTTTCAAAACAAATCAAAAACCAAAGCCTTTCAAAAATTAAAATTTCAACATTTTCATTTCTAGGATTTCATAAAAGTGCTAAAAAAGTTGAAATGAAAAGAGAAAGAACAAAAAGGGTTTTCATCCTAAAATAAAGCTAAGTAAAAAAAAATCAAAAATACTTTAGTAACTCTTTTACACATTCATAAGAGTGAAGATGTTGAAAACATTAAAAGAAGACATGAAGAAAAAGAGAAAAAGCTAATTCATCATTTCATAAATTTCTAACAAAACCTAACATGAGACAAATTAAAAGCATGTAAAGTAAATAAGTTACACACATACACACACACACACACACACATTTTTCATAAAGAGAAAAACAAAGGTGAAACTAAGAATAAAATTTGAAGAAAAGTGGGCACAAGAGTTCATTCCAAAGCCAAATAAGAAGAGAAAATCTAACATTTTTATTGATTAAAGGAAACTATTACAAAGCTATTACAAAGCTAAAGGTAAAGCAAAAACAAACATGAAAGAAAAGGGGGAGAAATCTCCTTACATAGCAAGGGAATCCACGGATGCAACCCACAAAAACACACTAAAATGGCCCAAAAATATGAACCCTTGGACCTTACAGAAATGGGCAATTTATAGGCAAAAAATTCTAAGTACACGCCCTCCGACACGGCCGTGTCGGTGGGGGGGGGGGGCGTGTCAGTACTATTCATGATGGCGGCCGACGATTGGACATGAAAGTTGACTTCGGGCTGAGTTCGAGGATGTCACGCCCCCGGTCACGGTCGTAACGTTGGGCTTGTCGGGGAGGTAGAACCGGGCGCGGGTTACGTCAAAAGTCTTCGGCAGCATCTTGTCGGGCCAGTTGGTGAAGTCACGCCCCAGGTCACGGGCGTGACGCTGGGCGTGTTGGTTGGTGTCGACACTCGACAATCGTCGAGCAGAAAGTGTCGAGATGAAATCGTCGAGCTGAGATTGTGTCACGCCCTAGGTCACGCGCGTGACTCTGGGCGTGTCTCGGGTTCGACTATCGTTGAACTGAATTCGTCGAGAGCAGGGGACACGGGCTGCTGTCACGCCCCGTGTCGGGTGACACGGGCGTGACTCCAGGAGTGTCGAGCTTTTTACTTCAGAAATTTGAAACTCCACGGAATTTGAGCTGTCACACCCTGGTCACGGGCGTGACCCAAATGATACGGGCGTGTACTGCTCAATTTTGGCAGATTTTGGAATTTTTCTGAAAAATAAAATAAAATAAGTTAGTAGTAAATTTACAAGAATAGGAGCATTTTATTGAACAAAAATAAGTAAAAACGACGAAAATAAATGAAATGACTAAATTAATGTGCACAAAAATACGTATATTTACAATTCGTCAAATACCCCCATACTTAGGCTTTTGCTAATCCAGAGTAAAAGTTTGAGGTGAATCTATAAGGAATAGAAAAAAAACTCTAAGTTTAGCTACCGCTTAATCAATTATAAGAGAGATCGAAATAAATATACGGGGTGTAAGAGTTAAGTCCTAAAATTATGTAGATGATTTAAATAGCGCAAAAGTTTTGGCCAAAAGACTTCTTGATGTAATCAAATAGAAGACAACATTTGTAATGGTTAGATTAACGAAAATAGTTTGGAATTATAAGAACTCTAGCTTATACGAGTGCTACTGGAAATAATACAATTTATTAATTATGCTCTCAAAAAGATTTTTAAATTAATTCTAGAATCGTGTAATTGGATAAGGGGGTAGTGGGTTTATTAAGAGGGTTTTGATTTTTGAGGTGAGGTAATTTTTTCTCGAATCTCCATTTTTTTCTTTTGGATTATTAGGAAAATGAAATCTTATTTTCCTAATATGATTTTTGTTTTTCAACTTCATAAGAATAAAATTAACCCAATGTATATTTGTAGGAGTAATGAATTTTATCCTCTTACTCCATATATAGTCTTTTTAAATTATTGGGTGTCTATGTTTACGGAACGAAATCTTATTCCCATTGACATAGGATCTTTTAAGTATAAAATTTTTCATGTCAAGTAGGTCATGAAAGGTAAGGGGAGAAAGGAAAACTAGATTTTTGTTCCTAAAAACTTTTTGAGAGCAACCTTAATAATTTGTACGTTCCAATGTTTCAGAAAGCTAAAAGTAAGTATAATTGAATTTTATAGTCGTTATTTCCTAACATAATACACGTGCTCCTATCAATGAAAAATTAGAAGTAGTGCCTAAAACGAGTTCGCTATTTTTAACATAGTATAATGAATTCTTTAAAACTTAACCCCGGGTATTTAAATTTTTCAATCAATAATTAACAAACGGGTAGTGAACAAAGAATTAATCAAATTCACATATAAATAAACTCAAAATGGAATTTTTGGATAGAAAAAAAGTTAAGGATGGAATATTTGATGTATTTTTTTCAAAACATTTTTTTTATTATTTTTATAGTTTTCATCATCATCATTTTTTGTTTTTTTTCATTTATGATCTTTTTTTGTATTTTTGTTTTTCTCAAATTTTTTTTGAAATTTTTTTTGAACTATTATCTTTTTTTTGTATTTTTTAAGAGAATTTTCATACTATGTACAAAATCATGGGAGAAAAAGAGAGGTTTTTACAAGAATGAGGAAGTGGGAGAGAGAGAAAAGAGTATTTACAAAAAAAATATTTACAAAGTGAAACTAAATATATTTTTTTGTTTTGTTTTCTATTTTTTTAATTGTTTTTGAGTTTTTGGAAAAAAGAAAGAAAGAGAACAAAAAATTTTTTTGGATTTTTCATTTAAATTTTTTTTCCTTTTAAGATGTTTTTTTATTTTTTCTTTTTTGTTTTGTTGTTATATGTATTTTTTTGTATTTTTGAAATGCAGAAAAATTGAAGTGCAGAAAAATTGATGTGCGGAAAGTAAAGCACGAAAATACCCACATACTTAAGTCCAACATGGTCCCCAATGTTGTAACGTAAGTATGCGGAACAACAAGAAAAAAACAGTATATACAATATATTAAGAGAGGGGGGGGGGTAGAAGCTTCCCTGAAACGCGTAGGGGGAGGCCGATCAGAAATCCTGCGTTTATTAGAAAAAGCAGCAAAGATAATAAGGAAAGAGCGAAAAAGATAAGCGAGGGGTGCCTCCCATGAGCGCTTTGTTTATAGTCGTGTAGCTTGACTATTTTGGCGGGTTTATAATGTGGAGGAAAGTTATGGTTTCGCTAAAACCGATCACTGGGTCGCCTGCTATATAAGACTTTAACCGATGACCATTTACCTTAAACGAACCTTTGTCTGGGTGGGAGACGAGTACGGTTCCATATGGAAAAACTTCTTCAACTAGGAAGGGACCGGACCATCTGGATTTTAGTTTACCCGGAGAAAGCCTAAGACGTGAATTGTAAAGAAGGACAAGATCGCCCGGAGAAAATAATTTTTGGGACTTGATTTTTCGATCGTGATATAACTTAGAGCGCTCCTTATAGAATTTATTGCTCTCGTAAGCGTTCGCACGTCATTCATCGAGCTCGTTTAGTTGCAGTTTTCTATTCTGAGCGGGTAAGTTGGAGTCGAGGTTTAAGAGGTTTAAAGCCCAAAGAGCGCGATGCTCTAATTCTACGGGTAAATGACACGCTTTGCCCTATACTAACCGGAACGGCGTACAACCAATTGCGGTTTTGTATGCCGTCCGATACGCCCACAACGCGTCGTCGAGTTTAATGGACCGATCTTTCCTATTTAGTGAAACAGTTTTTTCTAAAATTCGCTTAATCTCTCGATTTACTACCTCAACTTGGTCACTTGTTTGCGAGTGGTAGGGGGTGGCAAGCTTGTACGTGATTCCGTATTTAGCTAACGTCTTAGCCATAAGATCGTTACAGAAATGTGTTCCCCTATCACTAAAAATTGCACGAGGCATGCCGAAGTGAGAAAATAATTTTTTAAGAAACGTAACGACGACTCGCACATCGTTGGTGGGGAGATCTTGCGCTTCCGCCCACCTCGATACGTAGTCGACCGCCACTAAAATATACATATTTTTGAAAGACGGAGGTAGGGGCCAACAAAATCTATGCCCCACAAATCGAAGACTTCGCACTCTAAAAACATATTTTGGGGCATCTTGTCACAACGAGAGATGTTACCCGACCGCTGACAGCTATCGCATGCGCGCACAAAATTATGCGCGTCTTTGAAGAGAGTGGGCCAAAAGTAGCCCGCCTCTAGCGCCTTCCGAGCGGTCCGGTTGGCTTGATAATGCCCACCGGCTGGACCCTCGTGGCAGTGCTTAAGAATTTGCAAGCACTCCACACCCGCAACGCATCTTCGAACCGCTTGGTCCGCACAGATACAAAAAAGAAATGGGTCCTCCCCAAAGAAATTTTTCAAGTCAGAAAAGAATTTCTTCTTTTGATGACTTGAAAACTCTTTTGGAAGCACCCGCGCTACTAAGTAATTTGCAAAATCTGCGAACCAAGGCGAAGATGACGAAGAATGATGAATGGCAAGGAGGCGTTCCTCGGGGAATCTGTCATTTATTTCAGATTCGTTGAGCGCTTCCGCACCCGGATTTTCTAAACGGGAGAGGTGGTCTGCCGCTAGATTTTCCGCTCCCCGCTTATCTCGGATCTCCAAATCAAACTCTTGTAGGAGGAGATTCCATCGAACAAGGCGAGGCTTCGCATCATTTTTAGCTAATAAATATTTAAACGCCGAGTGATCGGTAAAAACGATAACTTTAGATAGCATTATATACGAGCGAAACTTTTCAAAAGCGAAAATGACGGCTAAGAGTTCCTTTTCCGTTGTCGTGTAATTTACTTGTGCGGAAGTGAGCGTCTTGCTAGCGTAATAAATAGGATGAAAATGTTTTTCTACTCGTTGGCCAAGAACGGCACCTAAGGCAATATCACTAGCGTCGCACATAATTTCAAATAGACGGGACCAATTAGGGGCCACTAAAATTGGTGAAGTGATAAGTTTTTGTTTTATTAAATTAAAGGCGGACTCGCATTCGCTACTAAAGATGAAACGTGATTCCTTTTCCAAGAGGTGTGTAAGCGGCTTTGTTATTTTTGAAAAATCTTGAATGAAGCGTCGATAAAAGCCCGCATGGCCTAAGAAACTCCTAATAGATTTTAGGTTTGTTGGATGCGGAAGTTTTTCTATAATTTCTATCTTGGCCTTATCCACCTCTATCCCCTTATACGAAATCATATGGCCGAGGACCAAACCTCCTCGAACCATAAAGTTGCATTTTTCCCAATTTAATACAAGGCTTGTGTCCTCGCACCGTTGAAGGACACGATCTAAATTGTGAAGGCAATCGGGAAAAGAGCGTCCGAAAACAGAAAAGTCATCCATAAAGACTTCCATAATATCTTCTACAAGCTCGCCAAAGATCGCTAGCATACATCTTTGGAATGTAGCCGGCGCATTGCAGAGTCCAAATGGCATTCTTCAATATGCGAAGGTGCCAAACGGGCAAGTAAAAGTTGTTTTCTCTTGATCATCGGGGGAAATCGGGATTTGGAAAAACCCCGATAAACCATAAAGAAAACAATAATACGGATGACCGGATAAACGCTCTAAAATCTGGTCCAGAAAAGGCAGAGGGAAATGGTCCTTGCGGGTGGCATCATTAAGTTTTCTATAATCGATGCACACTCGCCAACCCGTAACAGTACGAGTTGGTACGAGCTCGTTATGCTCATTCGCCACTACGGTAAGACCGCCCTTCTTGGGCACGACATGCACGAGACTAACCCATGCACTGTCCAAAATAGGGTAGATAATCCCCGCATCTAATAACTTAATAATTTCGGCTTTAACGACATCTTTCATGTTTGGGTTAATACGACGGTGCGGCTGAATCGTTTTGCGGCAATTATCGTTAAGAAATATCTTATAGGTGCAAAAGGAGGGGATAATCCCCTTTAAGTTAGAGATTTGCCACGCAATTGCGTGGCGATGTTTAAATAACACTTGCAATAAATCGGAAGTCTCCGAATCACTCAAGTCCGAAGAAATGATAACGGGAAGTGTATCTCCTTTTCCCAAAAAAGCGTATTTGAGCGATGCGGGTAAGGGTTTGAGGTCTAGGATGGGCGGTTCTTCTAGGGAGGTTTTAATGCCTATGTCTTTCTTACCAATTGGTTCGAAAGGGAAGTCTAAAGAAGTATCCTCATCGCATTTAAAATTTTCGAGCACATAAATATCGTCGTTTAAAAATACGGACTCGAAAACGGGAGAAGAACGATCTCCAAAAAAGGTATCTAAAGAGTAGCAGAAATCGTCGCTCGATGACAAATTGTCCATCGAGGGATTAATAGAGAAAGTAACCGGATCATCGCCTACTCGGAGGAGAAGACTACCACTACTAACATCTATTAGTGCGTGGGAGGTGGAGAGAAAAGGGCGACCGAGTATTATTGGTACCTCGGCGTCCTCCTCGATGTCTAAGATGACGAAGTCTACCGGGATGGTAAACTTGTCTACTCGGACAAGGACGTCCTCCACTACCCCGATGGGGAACTTAACTGAGCGATCAGCTAATTGGATGCACATATTCGTAGGACTAGTAGTACCCAAACCTAAATGTGAAAAGAGCGAGAACGGCATTAGATTAATGCTAGCCCCTAAATGAGCTAACGCGTACTTTACTAATATATCGCCAAAAGGCACGGGATGGAAAACCGTCCCGGGTCGTTTTGTTTTGTGAGCAATTTATTAGTAAGGGCCGCCGAGCAGACAGCGTTGAGAGATACATGCGAAATATCCTCTAATTTACATTTATTAGAAAGTAGTTCTTATAAAAATTTCACATATTTGGGCATTTGCGAGATAGCCTCGCAAAAATGAACATTATTGTGAATTTGTTTTAATAGTGAAATAAATTTTTCATATTGCGCGTCCTTACGCTCGTTATCTAACTTATGCGGATATGGAAGGGGCTTGTTTAAAATAATTTTTTCTTTTATAATTGGTAAAGGCGGCGTAAGCGAAGAAAGGGGAAGAGGGGTCGGAGGTGAAATATGTACCTGCGGGTTGGTCCGTTTTGGATCGACCGCCTCCTTTCCGCTACGGAGGGTTATAGCGTTGGCGTTCTCCCGCGGATTGGGCTCCGTGTTTCCCGGTAGTGCCCCGAGCGTGCACTCGGACATCATCCTCGCCAGCTGTCCAACCTGTTGTTCGAGAGTTTTTAGCGATCCGGTGATGTTCCGGATATTTGACTCGTTGGACGCAATATACTTCGAAAAATTTCCTCCATCGGGGAGGGTTTCGGAAGAGGAGGAGGAGGCAGAAATCCGGGCGCATAAGAAATAGGGGGACGCTGAGCATTATTCGGGTTGCTCCAAGAGAAATTGGGGTGATTCCTCCAACCCAGATTATATTTATTACTATAAGGGTTGTTGTTGGGGTTGAAGGGAGGACGACCCGAATTTCCCATGAAGTCTACGAACTCTTCAGCCACGCAGACGTTAGGGGGGATAAAACAAGGCGGAGTGGAGGAGGCAGCAGACATCTCCGCCACCTGCTTTGTTAACCTTTCAACTTGAAGGGTCAAGAGAGCAGTGGCATCCACTTCAAAAAGAACAGACGCCGGCTTTGGACGTCCCTGCGAGACATTCCATTGATATGCATTCATAGCCATCTCTTCGAATAAAGCCTGGGCAGCCTCGGGAGTTTTGTTGTTTAGCGTACCCCCGGCAGCCACGTCAATCATTTGACGCGTCTGAAAATTCAGCCCATTATAAAAAATTTGAACTTGCAAACACGTTGGCAGCGCATGGTGCGGGCACCGGCGGAGGAATTCCTTAAACCGTTCCCAAGTCTCGTATAGAGACTCAGGATCGTTTTGCACAAACTAAGAAATGTCCGCCCACAACTTTGCAGTTTTTGCGGGCCGAAAGTACTTCGTTAGGAACCGTTCCGTCAACTCAGTCCACGCGGTGATACATCCTCGCGGGAGGGCATTCAACCACGCCTTGGCTTTGGACTTAAGGGAAAAAGGAAATAAACGCAAGCAAATGGCGTCATCAGTGACGCCATTATTCTTGAAGGTGTCGCATATCTCCAAGAAATTGGACAAGTGGACATTCGGGTCCTCATCCGGCATTCCATCGAACTGCACGGCATTTTGGACCATTTGAATGACACTCGACTTTATTTCAAAATTATTATTCGCCACCGCAGGGTGAACAATACTCGACCCAGAATCATCCAGGTTAGGCCGGGCGTAATAAGACATAGTACGCTCGTCCGCCGGGGCAGGGTTAGGCGCGGCCATAAGTACAACAGTAGGTTCTCCGATAGATTCCTCAGAATCTAAAGAAGGATTTCAGCGTTGAGATCGAATACACGCAAGAGAGCGTTCGATCTCAGGGTCGAAGTCAAAATCTTCAGACTCAGAGGGTTGTCCACGGGTCATACACCCAAACAAAAATAAAACAAAATAAACTCTTTTTTTGTTTTAAAATAAAGTTTTTAGTTTTTTTTAGTTTATAGAAAATAAGTAAAAGTAATAGACTCCGGAATTCGAAATAGCAACTCGAAAAAAGAGTCCCCGACAATGGCGCCAAAAACTTGATGCGCCCGCGAATAGACTCTTACTGTGGTTGGTTCGGTGAATCGATCGCCGTGGGCGTGCTACAGGAGGCAAGTGCACCTATCGCAAGTAGTACTCGATATTCGGGGGAATACCGAGGTCGTATTATTCTCGGGGTCGTGTTGACTATTCTTACTCCTCCGGGAGGACTATTATTTTACCGAAAGTAAGGTGGATTTTTTAATTAACTAAAGACGGAAAAGCAAAGGAGCGAAAAAAACGATTTAGAAAATATTCGATGAAGGGTTAACGCTCGGCATCGAATCGGATTAAGACTAAAATAATTTTTAATAATTATAGGACTTAGTTTTCAAATTATTAAAAGGCAACTTGGTCGTGGAGGTTCCACAAATGTGAGCTCACCTAGCTATAGGGATATTGCTCACCTAAACGTTAAGACTATTCGATCGAACGTTAGTCCGACGAAGGATTCCTCTTAACGCCCGCTTTACGCTAAGAACCCTGCTATTGGGTGGGGAACCCAATCCGGTAGAATTACCCTTGTCCTCTCTCAAGGGTATGCACGCAACTCTATTTACCCAGGGTGATCGGTCCATATGCACGGCCTCTCGGCTAGCTAGCATATGGACTACGGAAACAGGGCCCACACATCGATATGTGGTCCTACGCGTCGTTTACCCAGGGTAAACCTTAAGTCCTTAAATTAAAATGAAAATAAAGAGCTTCAATTATTACAAATCATTTTAAATGTCCCAAAGCTCTACGATGCCGAGGCTAATAGCGATTAGCCACACATCGGTATGGGGACGGCTTTATAATTTAATAAGGCGCGAGTTCGGAATTAAACGCTAAATGATTATAAGAAGAGGACATAAAAAAATAACAAACATTTAGAAAGCAGAAAAGTTAGCTAAAACAAGAACTCACGCACACTCCAAATTATAAATTAAACAGAAACTAAGTTACACATAAAAGAAATTTGCATAATTGAAATTGCGAGTCTCACTCAAACAAGTGGTGGTGGGAAATAAAAGCTTAAAATTGCAAGTCCTACTCAAACGAGTAGGACTAAAATGAAAGCGAGTCCGACTCAAATGAGTAGGAGAAAATAAATGCGATTACAGGGCTTTCTCAAATATTTACAGGAAGATAAAGATACGCCGCTTAACTCAAACGAGTAGGCGAAAATAAATGCGAGTACAAGTCCTACTCAAACGAGTAGGCGGTAAATAAAGTCCTTCCATTTAACTCAAGTGAGTAGGCGGAAAAAATAAAGAAAGAAAATTACAAGTCCTACTCAAACGAGTAGGCGGGAAATAAAAATGATGCGCCATTTAACTCTTAACGAGAAGCCGGAAATAAATGCACACAAACACACACTCTATAAGAATTGAAAGAAAGCAATAAAACTAACACCTACACTCACACACTCTACATAAAGCATTAAAAGAAAGCATTAAAATTTAACACCTACACTCACACACTCTACACAATTTGAACAAAGCATCAAAACATTATTCTCATACACTCACACACACAAATTAAATGCACCTAAAAATAAAAACTTTTACTTTTTCATGCTTAGGTTTTGCCAAAAACAAATAAAAAGAAGAAATTAAAATTTTTAGAGAACAAAAGGTTTTCAAAACAAATCAAAAACTAAAGCCTTTCAAAAATTAAAATTTCAACATTTTCATTCCTAGGATTTCATAAAAGTGCTAAAAAAGTTGAAATGAAAAGAGAAAGAACAAAAAGGGTTTTCATCCTAAAATAAAGCTAAGTAAAAAAAACAAAAATACTTTAGTAACTCTTTTACACATTCATAAGAGTGAAGATGTTGAAAACATTAAAAGAAGACATGAAGAAAAAGAGAAAAAGCTAATTCATCATTTCATAAATTTCTAACAAAACCTAACATGAGACAAATTAAAAGCATGTAAAGTAAATAAGTTACACTCATACACACACACACATTTTTCATAAAGAGAAAAACAAAGGTGAAACTAAGAATAAAATTAGAAGAAAAGTGGGCACAAGAGTTCATTCCAAAGCCAAATAAAAAGAGAAAATCTAACATTTTTATTGATTAAACGAAACTATTACAAAGCTATTACAAAGCTAAAGGTAAAGCAAAAACAAACATGAAAGAAAAGGGGGAGAAATCTCCTTACATAGCAAGGGAATCCACGGATGCAGCCCACAAAAACACACTAAAATGGACCAAAAATCTGAACCCTTGGACCTTACAGAAATGGGCAATTTATAGGCAAAAAATTCTAAGCACACGCCCTCCGACACGGGCGTGTCGGGGGGGGGGGGGGGGGGCGTGTCAGTACTATTCATGATAGCGGCCGACGATTGGATAGGAAAGTTTACTTCGGGCTGAGTTCGAGGATGTCACGCCCCCGATCACGGGCGTGACGTTGGGCCTGTCGGGGAGGTAGAACCGGGCGCGGGTTGCGTCAAAAGTCTTCGGCAGCATCTTGTCGGGCCAGTTGGTGAAGTCACGCCCCAGGTCACGGGCGTGACGCTGGGCGTGTTGGTTGGTGTTGACACTCGACAATCGTCGAGCAAAAAGTGTCGAGATGAAATCGTCGAGCTGAGATTGAGTCACGCCCTAGGTCACGGGCGTGACTCTGGGCGTGTCTCGTGTTCGACTATCGTTGAACTGAATTCGTCGAGAGGAGGGGACACGGGCTGCTGTCACGCCCCGTGTCGGGTGATACGGGCGTGACTCCAGGCGTGTCGAGCTTTTTACTTCAGAAATTTACAACTCCACGGAATTTGAGCTGTCACGCCCTGGTCACGGGCGTGACCCAAATGACACGGGCGTGTACTGCTCAATTTTGGCAGATTTTGGAATTTTTTTGAAAAATAAAATAAAACAAGTTAGTAGTAAATTTACAAGAATAGGAGCATTTTATTGAACAAAAATAAGTAAAAATGACGAAAATAAATGAAAATGACTAAATTAATGTGCACAAAAATACGTATATTTACAATTCTTCAAAATGCTGCAACACCACATGTTGGGAATATGAGGAAGACCACTCCTAATGCTAATATTCGTAGGGGGAGTGTTCTAACCTGAGACCGAGGACCCAAACATATTTGGGATCCTAAGCCAAACTGATTGTAACTACAGGTATGTCCAAAGGCAACCAAAATGCCAATCTGGTTTTTGGACAGTGGATGCACTCGGCATATGTCCGGGACTAGAAGCCTACTTCAGAACTTCTCTCCAGTCTTGAATGGACCAAAGGTTATCTTTGAAGGTTCAGACTGTGGGATCACTAAAGGCTACAGTACGCTTACTAACGGTTGTGTATCTTTTTCAGATGTAGCTTATGTTGAATGATTGGAACACAATCTTATAAGCATAAGCCAACTCTGTGGTAAAGGATACATAGTTGAGTTTCACGCTGATAAGTGCTTGATAAAATCTATTGACAATATGGAAAAGATTCTATCTGGCACTCGAAGCAGAAACATATTTTGTTTTAATTTCATTTGTATAGACTCTTCTAACCAGTGTGCTTTTTAGCAAAAGATAGTGCCTCTCTTGGTGACCAATGACACAAGAGACTAGCATATATAAATTCCAAAACAATTAATAAATTTTTTTCAATGAACTTAGTACGTGATGCCCCAAATGTCAAGTAAATCAATGATAGACCTTGAAATGCATGCGTAAAAGGCAAGCAAACAAGGGCTACCTTTAAAAGCATTATTGGCAAGGATTCTAATAGATGTCTTCATATACTTCATATGAACTTGTTTGGTCCACTGCAAATTAGAAGTTTGGGAGGTAAGGATAATACGTTAGTAATTGTTTATGATTACTCGCGCTTCACGTGGGTTTCTTTCTGAAACACAAGTCAGATACCTTCGATATCTTGACTAATTTTGTCAGGCAAGTCCAGAATGAATACAATAGCTCCATAGTCAAAATCAGAAGTAACAATGGAACAGAGTTCAAGTCTGGGGCCATGATAAAATTTTGTGAAAGCTTGGGTATCTTTCATGAGTTTTCCTCTCCTCATACTCTACAACAGAACGGAGTGGCCGAGAGAAGGAATAGGACACTCGTAGAGGCCTGCAGGACCATGTTGAGTAATGCCTCACTACCAGAATATTTTTGTGCTGAATCCGTGAACACTGCATGCCACGTGCAAAATCGGGCACTCATAAACAAGAACCACGATAAGACACCTTATGAACTTCTAAAGGGCAGGAAACCAACCGTCTCATATTTTAGAATTTTTGGTTGTAAATGCTTCGTGTTTAACAATGGTAAGTATCATACTACCAAGTTCAGCGAAAAGAGCTTTGAAGGTATTTTTGTAGGATATAGTAGCCATAGTAAGGCATACATGATATGTAATAGAAAAACCCTTATCATAGAAGAATTAATACATGTTGTATTTGATGAGACGAGCTTGTTGCAAGGCAACTCTTCTAGTTTGCTAACTGAAGATGCATGTACAAAGTTGAAAGAACTCAATTTGGATGAACCATCTGAAGATAAATGTGAAAAGTTCATCAAGATCACCACTCCAACCCCTATTGGAGAGGTTGATGATCCAGATGAAGAAATTGCGCAAGATGATGAAGTCACTCCAGTGATTGAAGAGAATCTAGATGCAAGGACTCTAGAGCTCAGAAATCTGAAGGATCAACCCATGGACTAGATTATAGGAGATCCCCGGGATGGTGTCAGAACTCGTAGAGGTACAACTAACGGAAATTTATATCTAAGTTTTCTCTCACTGGTTGAACCAAAGAAGTTTGAGGAAGCGAACTAAGATGCATCGTGGATAGTGGCAATGGAAGAAGAACTAAATCAGTTCAAGTGCTGCAAAGTATGGAAACTGGTTCCAAGACCCAAGGGTAAGAATGTCATTGGCACAAAATGGGTCTACAGGAACAAGATGGATGAATTTGGAACGATCATAAAGTACAAGGCCAGACTCGTCATGAAAGGTTATCATCATGAAGAAGGCTTCTAAAGGAATCTGAAGAGTCTTCAACATTGTCGATCTCCGTTTGACGATATTGGAGAGCATCGAGCTCTGTTCGACGATCGTTCAGAGAACAAAATCATTGAACGCCGTTCAACGATCGCTGACCGGAAGAGATAGTTCATACTATCTGAGAAACGCTGAACTCAGGTGGACGATTTCAGAAATCATCGATCTTCGGTTGACGATCTGGGGGAAAATCGTCGAGCGCAGTTCAGAGACTAGAAAAACTCTAGACACTAAGAAAAATCAAGATGTTTGACTAGTCTTGGTCAACCTTTAAGCTTTTAAAATCTTGGATGTTATTTAAGACTTCCTCCATCTAACATTCCTAACTGATTTAGGAAGAAGGTGTGTTTCTTTTCATCCAAGGGCTTGGTGAAAATATCTCCCCTTTGTAAATCAGTTGGGATATATTGTAGTTCAATTTTATTCTTTTCAATATTATCCCTTAAAAAGTGATGTCTAATCTCTATGTGTTTTGTCCTACTATGGAGGACTGGATTTTGAGCTATAGAAATAGCACTGGTGTTATCACAAAAGATTTTAGACTTCTCTAAGTTGTAGCCATAGTGTAGGAGTTGGTTTTGAATCCACAAGATTTGTGAACAACAACTGCCTGCAGCCATATATTCAGCTTCAGCAGTTGAAGTTGACACAGAAGTTTGTTTCTTACAAAACCAGGAGACAAGTCTGTCACCAAGGAACTGACAAGTTCCACTGGTGCTTTTCCTGTCAATTCTGCATCCAGCATAATCAGCATCAGAAAATCCAGTTAAATCAAATGCTGAGTCTTTTGGATACCAGAGAGCTAGATTTGGACAACCTCTAACATACCTGAGAATCCTCTTTACTAATGTTAGGTGTGACTCTCTAGGGCTTACTTGGAACCTAGCACATATACATGTAGCAAACATTATATCTGGTCTACTAGCTGTAAGGTACAGTAAAGAGGCAATCATTGCTCTATATGTTGCCTGATCAACAGGTTTCCCATGTTTATCAGCATCCAGTACAGCATTAGTAGGCATAGGTGTTTTCATACAAGATGCTTCAAACTTGCCAAATTTCTTAACC
This sequence comes from Platanthera guangdongensis, assembly GCA_039583875.1. NCBI lineage: Eukaryota > Viridiplantae > Streptophyta > Magnoliopsida > Asparagales > Orchidaceae > Platanthera > Platanthera guangdongensis. Next base: position 98,644,445 of record CM077147.1, on the reverse strand, counting down.
AATTCATTTGCATACTTGGTTTGAGAAATAAGGATGCCTTCAGCATGCTGTTTGACTTGCAATCCTAGGAAGAAGGATAACTTACCCATGCTACTCATTTCAAATTTAGAATGCATTAGGTTGGAAAACCTTCTACACAATTTTGAGTCAGTAGAACCAAAAATAATATCATCTACATAAATCTGTACTAGTAGGGTATGGGACTTATGCGTTCTAATGAAAAGAGTTTGGTCTACTCTACCCCTTATAAATCCATTTTCTAAAAGAAAGCATGCTAGGGTCTCATACCATGCTCTAGGATCTTGCTTGAGACCATATCATGCTTTGTTCAATCTAAAAACATAATCAGGATGAGTTGGAGAGATAACACCTGGAGGTTGTCTGACATATACTTCTTCTTTGATGTCTCCATTTAGGAATGCACTTTTGACATCCGTCTGATATACCTTGAAGCATTTATGTGCTGCATAAGCTAAAAAGATTCTGATGGCTTCCAATCTTGCAACTGGTGCAAAAGTCTGGTCATAGTCTATTCCTTCTTCTTGAGAATATCCCTGAGCAACTAGCCTTGTCTTGTTCCTTACAATTACTCCTTGATCATCCAGTTTGTTTCTGAACACCCACTTTGTTCCAACAATGGAGTGATCCTTAGGCTTTGGCACTAGTTCCCACACTTTGTTCCTTTCAAATTGATGCAACTCTTCTTGCATTGTAATGATCCAGTGTGGATCTTGCTCTGCATCTTGAATGGACTGAGGTTCAATTTGAGATAGGAAGCAGGTGTGCAACAGGTTCTGGTTGACCTGATTTCTGGTTTGCACACCAGCTGAGATGTCTCCAATTATTTGGGAAATTGGATGGTCTCTTGATGTTACTAAATCAACAGGGGGTGTTGATTATTCACCAACATGTGTTGTTGTTTCCTCTTGTGGTACAACCACTGGCTCTTCAAGTTGTTCTTCAATATGTTGAGCACTTTCTTCATCTTCACTGCTTTCATCCCTTTGAGTAACCTGTAACTTGTTCAAGTCTTCAACAAGAGAATGTTCCTGCAAAGGTTCTATGTTAGAAGTGATCTTCTCCTTGAAAGACATGTTAGATTCGTCAAATGATATATGAACAGATTCCTCAATTTTTAGAGATGATTTATTATAAACACTATAAGCCTTGCTGATCATGGAGTATCCCAGAAACACTCCTTCATCAGGTTTAGCTTGAAATTTTGCTAAATATTTCTTGTCATTATTATGTATATAGCAAATACAACCAAAAACTCTAAAATAATCAACTTTAGATTTCTTCCCTTTGAGTAATTCATAGGGAGTATTTCCCTTTAGTTTTTGTATTAAACTTCTATTCAGCACATAGTTGGAGGTGATCACTGCCTCTGCCCAAAAGGATAGAGGAAGGTGAGCATCTAACAATAATGTAGTGGCAGATTCAATAAGGGTTCTATTTTTCCTTTCAGCTACCCCATTTTGTTAAGGAGTTCTAGGAGCTGAGAAAGTATGCCTGATCCCTTCACTCTGACAGAACTCTTGCATAAGAAGAGAATCAAACTCTGTCCCATGATCACTTCTGATCAGGGCAATGTGAGTATTGAACTCAATCTGTATACATTTGAGAAACTCTGTCAGACACTTAAAGTTATCAGACTTCTTCCTTAGAAAGAACACCCAAGTGAATCTAGAGAAGTCATCTACAACTACTAAAGTGTAAGATTTCCCTCCTAGGCTTTGTACTGTGATGGGTCCAAAAAGATCCATGTGTAACAGATACAATATCCTAGGTGAATCACTCTTATTAAGTGACTTAAAGCTGTTTTTAGTTTGCTTGCCTAATTGACAAGCCCTGTAGAGTCCTTCCTTCTTGTAGGGGCCAGAAGGTAGTCCTCTAACAAGGTTGTCCTTGGATAGCCTAGCAATAGTTCTAAGGTTTAGGTGTCCTAGTCTCTTATGTCATAGAATATTTGGTCTACAAATAGAATTGAACAAGCAAATATCTACATATGTTGAAAGAAAATCTACAAGATAGATGTTACCTTTACTTTTACCTGTCAACACAGTTGTGTTGTCCTCTGACTTGATTTTGCATAAGGCTTTGCTGAAGGTCACCTGGTAGCCTTCATCACACAGCTGACTGATGCTTATTAAGTTGTGCTTCAGTCCTTCCACATAAGCTACCTTCTTGAATGTTACTGATCCAATTTGGACTGCACCATATCCTTTAGTCTGTCCAAAGTTTGAATCACCAAAGATAACTTTGGGTCCAAGCTTGGCTCTAAAGGATGTGAGGTTGTCCTTGTTCCCTGTCATGTGCTTAGAGCACCCACTATCCAAGTACCATTGCTGGTTAGATGTTGGATAGGTCTTCACCTGCACATAAGACAATTTATTTGTTTTTGACCCAGTTTACCTTGGGCCTAGGTTGATAACCTTTAAATTCTGAAATAAAAGACATCCCAGGTTGACTCTTATATCCTTCAGGATGATATCTCCTTGGAGGTATAATCCATTCAGTATAAGGGTTAAAGATTTGGGATGAAGGACCCTTAGGATTGAATTTTGATTTTCCCTTGAAAGGATTTCCAGAGCTCTGACCTCTGTTCGACGATCGTGGAGCTGCATTCGACGATCTTGGGTCAGATCGTCGAGCTCCGTTCGACGGTCGACTATGGTAGAGTTCAAGAACTTGAGATCGTCGACCTGAGTTCGACGATTTTGCCTGAGATCGTCGATCTGCGTTCGACGATCGGCGATCTTCGTTCGACGATTTCTGCTGGGACTTGGTTTTCTTGGGCAGATCAGAATTTTTCCTAGCTACCTCTACAACTCCCTTTCCTTTATCAGAAATGAACTTGATTGGAGTTGTTAGAACTATGGGTTGGCTGGATGAAGCACCCAAGCACAGTATACTATTAAATCTGGAGTTCATTGTGCTTGTGATGTCCATCAGCTTGATGCTTCTCCCATTAAGGGATTCTTCAAGCTTCTTGGCCTCAGATAGCTCACTTTTCAGTGAAGCTATCTCCTCCCTACAGCACTCCAACTCTTGAGAGAGTTTGAGGTTTTCTGATTTTAAGGTATTATGTTCAGATAAATGATTTCTGAGAGAGATAATTTCTTTCTCAGATTTTAGCAGGTCTAAACATAATGCTTTAAATTCAGACTTAAAGTCCTCTGAATTAAAGTCAAATGAACTAATTACCTGATCTTCTTCAGGTTGAGTCTCTGAGTCTGACTCTGACTCCTCTTCATCTGAGGTATGTTGTGAGGCATTGATTGTCATCATGCAGAACTCTTTCTCTTCTACATCATCTTCATCATCACTGGAGCTGGATGAGGCTTCTGACTCCTCTTCAGTCTCACTCCAGGATTCAGCAACAAACCCCTTTCTTGTGTGTTTGTTTTTGCTTGATGAGGGTTTTCCATTATCATTCCTTTTGGAGTCTTTCTCCTTTCTTCTTTCTTTCTTGTCCCTTCTATCCTTGTTTTTGTTTTCTGGACAGTCAGGAACTATGTGCCCTTGTTTCCTGCAACCAAAGCAAACAATCTCTTTATTATTAATTGACTTATCATACCTTGGCTTATCATGCTCCTTGTATGATCTCCTTCTGAAGTCCTTTCTGGCCATCTTGTAAAATCTTTTGGCCAACAGACTGAGCAGTTCATCATTGCCTGTGACTTTGTCTTCAGGCTGATCTTCAGTTGCCTTGAAGGCTATGTTTTCTCTTTTCTTATGGCTGGTGAGGCAGCCTTCTGTTCTTCTTCTCTATTCTTGATGAGTAGCTCATAAGATTTGAGCTTACCCAATAGAGCTTCAGTGGTGATCTTATTCGAACTTCTGGCATCCTTGATTGGCCAGATTCTTGAATCCCAAGTGCTAGGGAAGCACATTATAATTTTGTCATTGAGTTCAGTTAGTGAGATCTCTTTATCCAATGTCCTAAGTTCACTGACTATTAAACTGAGCCTGTTGTACATATCTCCCACTGACTCAGTTTCTCCTTTCTTGAAATTCTCATATTGAGATATGAGGTGGGATCTCCTGTCTTTTCTCTCATCAGCTGAGCCTGAGACTATTTCAGAGAGTTTGTCCCAAATTTCCTTTGCTGAATAGCATTCAGCCACCTTTTGAAATATGTCATCAGACATTGTCTGGGCTAAGATGTTCATAGCCTTGGCTTCAGTTACCTTCCATTTCTTGATGTCAGCATCTGTTTCTGATGGAGGTGGAACAGCATTTGTACTTGAGTTCTCTGGAGGTCTTGGACACACTGTCAAAACAGAGTTAAAAATATCCTCGTCAATAGAATTCATGTATAGTCTGATCCTTGCTTTCCAAAGTGCAAACTTGGATAGATTGCACACTGGAGATCTGGTGCTAGCATAATCTTTGTTTTGGGCCATGATTTGTGAAAACAAAATCTAATACTAAATTCAAAAAAAAAACAGATCTAACTAGGAATCTTTGGGATCAGGTGTTAGCCTGTGCAACCACCAAGGTGTGCTATGTTTAACCAACCTCGCCCTAATACCAATTGAAAGTGCAGCTAGATCTGATATACTATACAGGGGGGGGGGTGAATAGAGTATATGGTGTTTGAAAACTTTTTACAACAATTATTGTAATCTGAGTGAGTAGGGAAGCAATTAATAAATCTAATCACAGAACTAAACTAATCATAAGCTAATCACAGAACAATCACTGCCAGAAACAAAAATAAAGACAAGCAAAACCAGATGACACAAGGAAATATAGTGGTTCCCCTAAACTTGTGTACATCCACTCTTCTACCACCCTAGGTAGGAATCCACTGCAGGATGAGTTGATCAGGTGTCCTGGGCACCAATGGGGTTTTGATCAGGTTCCCAAAAACCAAATCAGATTTTTTGATCAGGTGTCTTGCCACCAATGAGCTTTTGACAAGGTGCTCAAAAACCAAACTGAAACTTTTGAAGGGAGTTTGAGAAACCCTTTATAGAGATGGGGGTGAGAGAGTGATGGAAGTCTTCTATTTCTCAAACAGCTGAGAAGACTATGTGGATTGATGGTGTCAAAGCTCCCCCTGAGTCCTTGAGATGTTCAGGAAAAGAAGCTTTGCTATAGGGTGATAGGCCTTCAAAGGTTGATCTCCAGCAAAAGATGATTTCAGCAACACCTGAAATGTTGGGTGTCTGGAGTCTTGAAAGATGTTGGCCTTGAACACTTGAGACAAGAGAGATCAGAGGATTTCAGAAAGTTTGATCTCCTTGGATGTGTGTTCTTCAGAGAATTCTTTGAGATAGAGAATATTTTGTTCTTGTTCTGAAGATTACTGATGTCTGTCTGTCTTTCTGTCTATATGTGAGATTCAAAAATTCTTCTCTTTTATTCTCTGGTACTGAATGGAAAAACATCCTCTGTCAAGAATAGCCGGTGGCCTGCATTAATTGCATCCTTAATTGCAAATGTCTTCTGGAGGAAAGTCCACAGAAATATTCCTTGAAAATCCCTTGAAACTTGGTCCAGAAATAAATTAAAACGGCTAGAAAATCTTCTGAATTAATTACAGAATAACTTCTCAACTGATCTGAATTTGAATCTTGAAAAATCCTTGAAGTTATCAGAAAACGTCGAACTGAGCTCTGCTATCGTTGAACTGAGCTCAGCGATATGCACTTATACTGCAACAAAATATCGTTGATCTGAGCTCAAAGATCGTCGAACTGAGCTCAGAGATAGAGATCCAAAGCTGAGTCAAGATCGTCGAACTGAGCTCACCGATCATCGAATGGAGTTCGACGATATATGGAAGTTGAGCTCAGCGATCGTGGAATGGAGTTCGACGATCTGTCGAAGTTGAGCTAGACGATCGTCGATCGGAGTTCGACGAATCGTCGTGCTGAGCTCGACGATATGACTTAGTTTCAAACTGCAAAAGTCTTGGTCTTGAGGGCAGCTTCCAAACTTAGACTTCTAACCCTTAGACTTAATTCTAATTGACCTTTAGGACTATACAGGAGGTCAAACATTGATTTCCTAGAGACATAGTGATCCTGACCCAAATTAGTAATAGGGTGTTCCAACACACGGCTTGGCACGCGGCCGTGTCCCAGGCCGTGTGCCTCGATCCAGGCACGATCGTTGAACACAGACACTCACACGGGCTCAAACACGCCCGTGTCTCACTCGACACGCCCGTGTCGGGTTCCTCGACATGCCCGTGACCTGGGGCGTGTCACATATAACCGCCACGCCAACCGACACGACCCAACTAAACACGTGTAGTGACACGGGTATGAACACCCCCATGTCACCCCTGACACGCCCGTGTCAAAAGTGTTCACAACCCATGTTTCCTGCCGTGTCCTTCTCGGGATGAAAACGGCCAAAACACCAGCATGACACGGCCTTGGACACGCCCGTGTCCTATGCCATGTACCCCTATACAGGCACCAAAAATCCCTTTTTACGCGACCAACTCAAATACAACTTTCGGGGTGTTACAAATCTCCCCCACTTAAAGAATTTTGTCCCGAAATTAAGTAAATGTACACAAAATTACAAGTTAACATAGTGGAACAACTCGCGGTATTCCTCCAACATAGTTTGCTCTCGCTCCCAAGAAAACTCCTCACATCCGCAATTATTCCAACGGACTTTAACCATTCAGATATCCTTGTTGCGGAGTCACTTGACTTTAATGTCTTCTATACGTATAGGCTTGACCTTTGTCATCAACTCGTAATCAACTGGCACTTAATTAGCCGCAACTATCTACGAAGGCTCTTGCACCGCCTTACGCAACACCGATACGTGGAACACATCGTGTAGCCCACTCAACTCCACCGACAGCTTCAATCTATACGCTACTTCGCCAACACTCTCTAGGATCTCAAATGGTCCAAGGTATCTTGGACTCAGCTTCTTCAAGCGTCGAACCCACAAGACACCCTTGAACGGTTTGATTTTCAAGTACAACCAGTCGCCAACACTGAACTCCACGTTCCTATGTTTGGGGTTATAGTACTTTGACTGTCTGTCCTGAGCGATCTTCAACTGTTCCTGAACTGTCTGTATCACTGAAGTGGCATCTTCCACCGCTTGACATTTGTAAATCTTCGACTCGCCCGTCTCCAACCAAGACAACGACGTGCGACACTTTCTCCCGTACAAGGCCTCGAAAGGCGCCACTCCGATACTCGCCTGAAAGCTGTTATTATACGCAAACTCCACCATGTACAGGTGATCTTCCCACTGCTTTCCAAAATCTAGGACGCACATGCAAAGCATTTCCTCCAACGTTCGGTTGACCCTCTCGGTTTGGCCATCTGTCTACGGATGAAAGGCTGTGCTGAACTTAAGCTTAGTACCCAACAGACTATGCACCAACCTCCAATCATTCGACGTGAAGCGTCCATCTCGATCACTAATAATACTGCAGGGCACACCAGGAAACCGTACAATATTCTCCACATAGATTTTGGCCAACCTTTCCACCGGATCTTCCTTCTTGATCGGGATGAAGTGCGAGATCTTTGTCAACCTATCTACGACCACCCAGATGGCGTCGTTTCCCCTCTGCGACTTCGGCAAACCATGCACAAAATCCACAGATATGTCGTCAAATTTCCATTCTGGGATAGACAAGGACTATAGGAAACCTCCGGTCTTCTAGCACTCCTCCTTAACCAAGGCACAAGTTTGGCACTTGTCCACATAAAGTGCTACATCTTTATTCAAACCTGGCCACCAAAATAATTTCTTCATGTCTCTAAACATCTTCGTTCTTCCCGGGTGGATTGAGTACTTGGTATGATAAGACTCATCAATCAACTCCTCCAGAAGAATATCCGCGCTAGGAATGCATAGGCGACCGTCTTTCCTTAGCAACCCATCCTCAACAGCAAACTCGTAATTTGACCCATCCAATGATTCATCCAAGATCTGCTTCATGTTGTTATCCTGAATCAAAGCCTGCCGAACTTTATCAGCTAGGTCACACTGCACCTCGGTCCAAAACAGTTTCGTCTCAGTACTAGACTGCTTGTCGACGCAAGTATCTCCAAAGCCTCCAATTCTCGGACCAATTTCTCATCATGTACCGATAACCAGTTGACTTGTGCAGGAATCTTACGACTCAACACATCCGCCACTACATTATCTTTCCCTGGCACATAATGTATCTTGAAGGTGTAGTCCCCTAGGAACTCCATCCACCTCCGCTGCCTCATGTTCAGATCCTTTTGATCTAACAGGTACTTCAAGCTCTTATGATCGGTGTATATATCTAATTTCACAACGTACAGATAGTGCCTCCATAGCTTTAAAGCAAATATCACGGCCGCTAACTCCATGTTATAGACCGGGTAATTTCTCTCGTGAGACTTCAATTGTCGTGAACCATATGCTATCACACTCTCATGCTGTAGCAGAACACAACCCAAACCACTGCCCGAAGCATCACTATAGATTTCGAACCCTTCGGTTCCACTTGGGGAACATAAAATAGGAGCTATGGTCAACCGCATCTTTAACTCTTCAAAAGCCTGTTCGCACTCCGAAGACCACACAAACTTCTGATTCTTCCTAGTCAATATCATGAGTGGTAGCGCTATCCGCGAGAAGTTCTCTACGAAGCGCCTGTAGTAACCAGCAAGCCCCAAAAAGCTTCGGACCTCCGCCACTGTAGTCAAAGCAGGCCACTCCCGTATCGCCACTATCTTCGTCGGATCCACAGCTATCCCTTCTCCACTAACAACCTGACCAAGGAACACTATCGAGGATAAGCAGAATTCACACTTGGAGAACTTAGCACACAACTGGTTTCTCCTCAACGTCTCGAATACCATGTGCAGGTGATTGTAGTGATCCTCTTCGCACTGCGAGTACACCAGGATATCGTCGAAAAATACTATCACAAAACGGTCCAGGTACTCTCTGAACGTCCTGTTCATCAGATCCATAAACATGGATGACGCATTGGTCAAACCAAACGGCATGACCGTGAACTCGTAATGCCCAAACCGCGTACTAAATGCTGTCTTTGGGATGTCACTCTCCCTTATCCTCAATTGGTAGTAACCGAACTTCAGATCTAACTTCGAATATACCGTTGACCCAACCAACTGATCAAATAGATCGTCAATTCTCGGGATCGGATACTTATTCTTTTCCGTATGCTTGTTCAATTCCCAGTAGTCGATACAAAGCCGCAAGCTCCCATTTTTCTTCTTAACGAAGAGAACCGGTGTGCTCCAAGGCGACGAACTTGGATGCACATAACCTTGCTCTAACAACTCTTGCAGTTGCACCTTCAACTCCGCCATCTCTTTTGGCGCTATCCGATAGGGGGAGCGTGACACAAGTTTGGCACCCGGTACCAGCTCTATAGTAAAGTCTATCTCCCGCTGAGGAGTAGCTCCTGGGACATCATCTGGAAACACATCAGGATACTCAGAAACAACTGGGATGCTGTCCAGACTAGTCTTAGGCATCGAAGTCTGCACTAGAGTGACAAACAACTCTGCCCCAGACCGAACTGCCTTGATCACTTGAAGGGCTGACATCAAAACTTTCCCTGACCCATTCATGCCTGCAAATATATTCTCCCATTCAGAATTTAACACGAACTTAACATCCTTTCGGTTGCAATCAATGTAAGCTCGCTGCTCCGAGAGCCAGTCCATACCAAAGATTACATCGAACTCTACTAACGGTAGAATCAACGCTCGCAAAACAAACTCCTGATTCCCAATCCGAACCTTGACTACACAGACCTTATCCGCGTGCATTGAGAACCCATTAGGTAACAGCACATCCAACCTATCATTTGCCATCGAGGGAGGGACCCCAATGCACATCACAAATCGTTCGGATAAGAAGGAATGCGAAGCTCCCGTATCAAACAAGGATCGCCGGACAATCGAGAATCAATACAAATCCTAGCACCAACAGAAGTAAGCTAACACATAAAAGAGGTAACACCTACAAAACTTAATCTGCTATAAATTAACTCATACATGTCACCACGTCAGCTTGCTTCATGGCCTCTTGCAGACTAAGATTATAAACTCTAGGCTGGACTGGAGCATGATGGGATGCGGTTGACTCCACCACCTTCCCTTTCTCCACATAAGGCGCTCCAGACTTCCTCTCGGACTTTGCACGTCCGCTCCAACACACACGAGAAAAATTCCCCGTCTTCCCACATTTATAGCAAGCTCATAGGACTCGACTTGTGGTTGCCCCTGACGCACCAGACGAAGGGGTTGAGTTCTATGTCCTCTGCTTCTTGTTCCATCCGCAGAATCCTGACTTTGCACTAGGCACTTTGAACTCTGCATTCTTTTCTCCTGAGTCCTTCTTCTCTTGCACCCTCTTCGCAACCTTTTCCAATGACCGGGCCGAGTTAACCAAGGCTAGGAAGCCCTGCACCTTAGGCCCAGCAAGGAGTAACTGTAGGTCACCACGAAGGCCCTCATAAAATCTGTTGGTCTTCCACTCCTCTTCTGTAAACATAGCCCCAGCATACCGACCTAACCGTGTAAACTCGTGGAGGTACTCGTCCACGCTTCTAGATCCCTGAGTCAACCCAAGATATTGGTTCTCCATCTCAAGCTTCTAAGCAGAGGGTACATATCTGGCTAGGAACAATCTTGAAAATTCCTCCAAAGGCACATCAATAAGCTGCCTACCCACTAAGAGATGAAACTCCAACTCATCCCACCACAGCCTCGCTTCACCCGCCAAAAGAAAAGTCGCTATGGTGGTCTTCTGCCACTCCTCAGTTAACGTGGCTGTCAAAACCCTCTTTATCGTAGAGAGCCAGTCTTCAGCTTGAGCTGGCGTTCCAGTCCCGTCAAATACTGGTGGATGAAAGCCCATTACATGCTTGAGCTGCTTCTCTGTAGCTCTCCTCGGCTCTACCAGATCAACTACTGCGCGCTCCACCACTCTCGGCTCTGCCGCCCTAACCGGTTCTTGCTCCAAGAATGGAGGTGCGTGGTGCATTTGCCCCACAAGTTGGACATTAATCATCGCAAATATGGCTTCAGCCACCATCCTGATGTTTTCTGCTGAAGGAGGTGTAGTAGGCATATCTCTCGGTACACTACTTTCCGCCGATTGCGGACGCTCTGATTGACCAGCACCGCTCCCAGCTGCCTATAGAAGCAAAGACATGTGATTAGACGGCAACCAAAATGCTAAAAGCAATCATTGGAACAATTCCACAAAACAAGTGTTTTTTTCATTCCTAAGTGGACATTCATGGGTTCTCGTTTGATGTTATAACGATGACGCACACATGTGCTCAACACCCCTTAAAAGAATTCGTCCATGAATTCATTTAAGTCAGACCGTAACCCGAAGTCTGATACCAAATTGTAACACCCCCATCCGTCACATGGCATATAACAGAAGGTCCAGCTGGAACCCGACGCCATATACCACGTACAGTCGGAAGGGCTACATAAGAATATCCAAACTGTCCAATTAAGACTACTCGTAGTACACAGAGCATTCTAGCGGAAGTTTTTAAATATTTGAAAGAACCCAAAACTTAAATCCATAATCATGAATGTCCACATCCACACAACAGGAATGAAAACCAAATACACTGAAAGGTACATGGCCTTATTGCCTTACAATAGTTCACTTATCAAATAATGTCTTACATACATCGGCTCACAGGCCGGCCACACATGACAAAATGAAAACAACTATTCGCAAAGGCCTTCGAGGCCAGCACGGCAACATGGGCTCCAGCCCGCTATTTTGCACTCGGCTCCGCAGCAGCTTTAAGCAACATTCCACCACACGGTGGCAAACAGGCAACGGTCAGCTAAAGCCGACCAAATTATAACGACCCCGTCCCTTTCTCGGGAAGGCGGTGCTCCTTCCCTGCATATCATTAGCCCACCTAAACAATTATGTCAAACATACTACGGCACAGGTGTAGGCTCGCACGACCAAGCACCCCGTGCACTCAGGGCACATTAACGGTGAATCCTGTCACTTAAGCGTCTTCACCACCACCCCCAGGATGGCAACAACATGAGAATTTTATCCCTCCAGGCCACTGTGTCAGTCTCCCGACTATGATAATGACCAGTCCCTTTTTCGGGTCTCTCACACCGAACCACATAGCCCAGGTCCAATTCCACTTGCACGTTTGTCAACCGCGTAGTTCACCTTAAGACGTACATACGGGCCAAGCTTCTCTCGGATCCAAACATTTCCAAACAAATAACATAACCCAGTTATGTTCAAGGCCGGTTCACAGACCGCCAAGTTAGCAGAACAACAATTCCGCCCAGTTTTTCGGGTGCGCCTTGGATCTAACCTCCAAGGATCCCTGCTGCAATCTACCACGTAGAAACCCGAAAACCCTAAGCACAGAGTCTTCTCCGGCAATTCATAACAAATGTAACATCACCAATCCAGACCAACATGTCCGGGTAGGCTTCACACACAATGCTTATGCCCGTACTTCGATTCCGGACTCTATATGCAACACAAGGGAGACTATTCACGTCAACCCCAAGGAACACCACGCACTCACCGCACACTCGCCGGAGTAGGATTCCCTATGTAGAAAGGAAGAGCATCACATGCTCAAGTGGAGAATCTTTACCATTGTAGTTCTCTTTGGCGCCATGGAAAAACTACACGGATGGAAATCTTCGGAACGAACTTTCCTCCACGGATCCGCTCTCAGATATCAAAACGGTGCTCCGATGCTCCGCAAGCGGCCGGAATCCTCCTTCTTCATCCTCCTCTCTCTAACTCCTTGGAAAGAGAATGGTTTGGAGAGAAATGAAGGATTAACTCCCCTATTCACAGCCTTAACAGAGCAGGAAACCATCTGGGTTGTTGGATCTTATTTAAAGAAAATGAAGGACTCAGATCCGCTCAAAAATCCCCAAACCCGGGCCGAACACGGCTTGGCACACGGCCGTGTCCCAGGCCGTGTGCCTCGATCCAGTCACGATCGTCAAACACAGAGACTCACACGAGCTCAGATACGCCCGTGTCTCACTCGACACGCCCATGTCGGGTTCCTCGACACGCCCGTGACCTGGGTCGTGTCACATATAACCACCACGCCAACCGACACGACCCAACTGAACATGGGTAGTGACACGGGTATGAACACGCCCGTGTCACCACTGACACGCCCGTGTCAAAAGTGTTCACAACCCGTATTTTCTGCCGTGTCCTTCTCGGGATGAAAACGGCCAAAACACCAACCAGACACGGCCTTGGACACGGCCGTGTCCTAGGCCGTGTACCCCTTTATAGGCACCAAAAATCCCTTTTTACATGACCAACTCAAATACAACTTTCGGGGCGTTACAAATCTCCCCCACTTAAGGAATTTCATCCCGAAATTAAGTAAAGGTACACAAAATTACAAGTTACCTGAGTGGAACAACTCGGGGTATTCCTCCAACATAGTTCACTCAGGGCACATTAATGGTGAATCTTGTCACTTAAGCGTCTTCACCACCACCCCCAGGATGGCAACAACATGAGAATTTTATCCTTCCAGACCACTGTGTCAGGCTCCCGACTATGACAACGACCAGTCCCTTTTTCGGGTCTCTCGCACCGAACCACATAGCCCAGGTCCAATTCCACTTGCACGTTTGTCAACCGCGTAGTTCACCTTAAGACGTACATACGGGCCAAGCTTCTCTCGGATCCAAACATTTCCAAACAAATAACATAACCCAGTTATGTTCAAGGCCGGTTCACAGACCGCCAAGTTAGCAGAACAACGATTCCGCCCAATTTTTCGGGTGCGCCTTGGATCTAACCTCCAAGGATCCCTGCTGCAATCTACCACGTAGAAACCCGAAAACCCTAAGCACGGAGTCTTCTCCGGTAATTCATAACAAATGTAACATCACCAATCCAGACCAACATGTCCGGGTAGGCTTCACACACAATGCTTATGCCCGTACTTCGATTCCGGACTCTATATGCAACACAAGGGAGACTATTCACGTCAACCCCAAGGAACACCACGCACTCACCGCAAACTCGCAGGAGTAGGATTCCCTATGCAGAAAGGAAGAGCATCACATGCTCAAGTGGAGAATCTTTACCGTTGTAGTTTGCTTTGGCGCCATGGAAAAACTACACGGATGGAAATCTTCGGAACGAACTTTCCTCCACGGATCCGCTCTCAGATATCAAAACGGTGCTCTGATGCTCCGCAAGCGGCCGGAATCCTCCTTCTTCATCCTCCTCTCTCTAACTCCTTGGAAAGAGAATGGTTTGGAGAGAAATGAAGGATTAACTCCCCTATTCACAGCCTTAACAGAGCAGGAAACCATCTGGGCCGTTGGATCTTATTTTAAGAAAATGAAGGACTCAGATCCGCTCAAAAATCCCCAAACCCGGGCCGAACACGGCTTGGCACACGGCCATGTCCCAGGCCGTGTGCCTCGATCCAGACACGATCGTCAAACATAGAGACTCACACGAGCTCAGACACGCCCGTGTCTCACTCGACACGCCCATGTCGGGTTCCTCGACACGCCCGTGACCTGGGTCGTGTCACATATAACCACCACGCCAACCGACACGACCCAACTGTAGTGACACGGGTATGAACACGCCCGTGTCACCACTGACACGCCCGTGTCAAAAGTGTTCACAACCCGTATTTTCTGCCGTGTCCTTCTCGGGATGAAAACGGCCAAAACACCAACCAGACACGGCCTTGGACACGCCTGTGTCCTAGGCCGTGTACCCCTTTATAGGCACCAAAAATCCCTTTTTACACGACCAACTCAAATACAACTTTCGGGGCATTACAAATCTCCCCCACTTAAGGAATTTCATCCCGAAATTAAGTAAAGGTACACAAAATTACAAGTTACCTGAGTGGAACAACTCGGGGTATTCCTCCAACATAGTTTGCTCTCGCTCCCAAGAAAGCTCCTCACGTCCGCAATTATCCCAACGGACTTTAACCATTCGGATAAACTTGTTGCGAAGACGCTTGACTTCAACGTCTTCTATACATATAGGCTTGACCTTTGTCGTCAACTAGTAATCAACTTGCACTTGATCAACCGCAACTATCTGCGAAGGCTCTTGCACCACCTTACGCAACACTGATACATGGAACACATCGTGTAGCCCACTCAACTCCACCGATAGCTTCAATCTATACGCAGCTTCGCCAACACTCTCCAGGATCTCAAATGGTCCAAGGTATCTCAGACTCAACTTCTTCAAACATCGAACCCGCGATACACCCTTGAACGGTTTGATTTTCAAGTACACCCAGTTGCCAACGCTGAACTCAACGTTCCAATGTTTGGCATTATAGTACTTTGACTGTATGTCCTGGGCGATATTCAACTGTTCCTAAACTGTCCATATCACTGAAGTGGCATCTTCCACCGCTTGACGTTTGTAAAGCTTCGACTCGCCCGTATCCAACCAAGACAACGGCGTGCGACACTTTATCCCATACAAGGCCTCGAAAGGTGCCATTCCGATACTCGCCTGAAAGCTGTTATTATACGCAAACTCCACCATGTACAGGTGATCTTCCCACTGCTTTCCAAAATCTAGGACGCACATGCGAAGCATGTCCTCCAACATTCGGTTTACCCTCTCGGTTTGGCCATCCATCTGCGGATGAAAGGTTGTGCTGAACTTAAGCTTAGTACCTAACAGACTATGCACCAACCTGCAGTCATTCGACGTGAAGCGTCCATCTCGATCACTAACAATACTGCAGGGCACACCATGCAACCGTACAATATTCTACACATAGAGTTTGGCCAACCTTTCCACCGGATCTTCCTTCTTGATCGCGATGAAGTGCCACACCTTTGTCAACCTAGCTACGACCACCCAGATGGCGTTGTTTCCCCTCTGCGACTTCGGCAAACCATGCACAAAATCCACAGATATGTCATCAAATTTCCATTCCGGGATAGACAAGGACTTTAGGAAACCTCCGGGCTTCTAGCACTCCGCCTTAACCAAGGCACAAGTTTCGCACTTGGCCACATAAAGTGCTACATCTTTCTTCACTCTTGGCCACCAAAATAATTTCTTCATGTCTCTATACATCTTCGTGCTTCCCGGGTGGATTGAGTACTTGGTATGATGAGCCTCGTACATCAACTCCTCCCGAAGATTACCCACACTAGGAATGCATAGGCGGCCGTCCTTCCTTAGCAACCCATCCTCAACAGTAAACTGGGAATTTGACCCATCCAATGATTCATCTAAGATCTGCTTCATGCTGTTATCCTGAATCGAAGCCCGCCGAACTCTATCAGCTAGGTCACAATGCACCACGGTCCAAAATTGTTTCGCCTCAGTACTAGACTGCATGTCAACGCAAGATATCTCTAAAGCTTCCAATTCTCTGACCAATTTCTCATCATGTACAGATAACCAGTTGGCCTGTGCAGGAATCTTACGACTCAACGAATCCGCCACTACATTACCTTTCCCTAGCACATAATGTATCTTGAATGTGTAGTCCCCTAGGAACTCCATCCACCTCCGCTGCCTCATGTTCATATCCTTTTGATCTAACATATACTTCAAGATCTTATGATCGGTGTATATATCGACTTTCACACCGTACAGATAGTGCCTCCATAGCTTTAAAGCAAATATCACGGCCGCTAACTCCAAATCATGGACCAGATAATTTCTCTCGTGAGACTTCAATTGTCGTGAACCATAGGCTATCACACTCCCATGCTGTATCAGAACACAGCCCAAACCACTGCCCGAAGCATCACTATAGATTTCGAACCCTTTGGTTCCACTTTGGGAACATAAAATAGGCCATGTGGTCAACCACCTCTTCAACTCTTCAAGAGCCTATTCGCACTTCGAAGACCACACAAACTTAGGCGCTGGGGGTTCCTCGACATAACTGTTAGCTATCCGCGAGAAGTTCTCTACGAAGCGCCTGTAGTAGCCAGCAAGCCCCAGAAAGCTCAGGACCTCCGCCACTGTAGTCAAAGCATGCCACTACCGTATCTCCACTATCTTCGTCGGATCCACAGCTATCCCTTCTCCACTAACAACATGACCCAGGAACGCTATCGAGGATAACCAGAATTCACACTTGGAGAACTTAGCATACAACTGGTTTCTCCTCAACGTCTTCAATACCATGTGCAGGTAATTGTAGTGATCCTCTTCACATTGCGAGTACACCAGGATATCGTCGATAAATACTATCACAAAACGGTCCAGGTACTCTCTGAACGACCTGTTCATCAGATCCATAAACACGGATGGCACATTGGTCAAAACAAACGGCATGACCATGAACTCGTAATGCCCAAACCTCATACTGAATACTGTCTTTGGGATGTCGCTCTCCCTTATCCTCAATGGGTAGTAACTGGACATCAGATCTAAACTTCGAATATACCATTGACCTAACCAACTGATAAAATAGATCGTCAATTCTCGGGATCCGATACTTATTCTTTTTCGTAACCTTGTTCAATTCCCGGTAGTCGATACAAAGACGGAAGCGCCCATCTTTCTTCTTAACGAAGAGAACCAGTGCGCTCCAAGGCGACGAACTTGGACGCACATAACCTTGCTCTAACAACTCTTGCAGTTGCACCTTCAACTATGCCATCTCTTTTGGTGCTATCCGATAGGGGGAGCGTGATACTGGTTTGGCACCCGGTACTAGTTCTATAGTAAAGTCTATCTCCCGCTGAGGAGGAGCTCCTGGGAGATCATCTGGAAACACATCAAGATACTCAGACACAACTGGGATACTGTCCAGACTAGGCTTAGGCGTCGAAGTCTGCACTAGAGCGACAAACAGCTCTGCCCCAGACCGAACTACCTTGATCACCTGAAGCGCTGACATCAAAACTTTCCCTGACCCCTTCATGCCCACAAATGTAGTCTCCCGTTCAGAATTTAACCCCAACTTAACCTCCTTTCGGTTGCAATCAATGTAAGCTCGCTGCTCCGAGAGCCAGTCCATACCAAAGATTATATTGAATTCTACTAACGGTAGAATCAACGCTCGCAAATCAAACTCCTGATCCCCAATCCGAACTTTAACTACACAGACCTTATCTGCGCGCATTGAGCACCCATTAGGCAACAACACATCCAACCTGTCTTTTGCCATCCATAGATGGACCCCAATGCGTATCACAAATCGTTTGGATAAGAAGGAATACGAATCTCTCGTATCAAACAAGGCTCTCGCCGGACAATCGAGAATCAATACAAATCCTAGCAAAAACAGAAGTAAGCAAACACAAAAAAGAGGTAACAACTACAAAAGTTAATCTGCTATAAATTAACTCATACCTGTCACAACGTCAGCTTGCTTCATGGCCTCTTGCAGACCAAGATTATAAACTCTAGGCTGGACTGGAGCATGATGGGATGCGGTTGACTCCACTGCATTCCCTTTCTCCTCATAAGTCACTCAGACTTCCTCTCGGACTTTGCACGTCTGCTCCAACACTCATGAGAAAAATTCCCCGTCTTCCCACAGTTGTAGCAAGCTCCTGGGACTCGACTTGTGGTTGCCCCTAACACACTAGACGAAGGGGCTGCGTTCGAAGTCCTCTACTCCTTGTTCCATCTGCGGAATCCTGACTTTGCACTAGTCACTTTGAACTCTTCCTTCTTTTCTCCTGAGTCCTTCTTCTCTTGCACCCTCTTCGCAACCTTTTCCAATGACCAGGCCGAGTTAACCAAGGCTAGGAAGCCCTGCTCCTTAGACCCAGTAAGGAGTAGCTGTAGGTCACCATGAAGACCCTCATAAAATCGGTTGGTCTTCCTCTCCTCTTCCATAAACATAGCCCCAGCATACCGACCCAACCGTGTAAACTCGTGGAGGTACTCATCCACACTTCTGGATCCCTGAGTCAACCCAATATATTAGTTCTCCATCTCAAGCTTCTGAGCAGAGGGTACATATCTGGCTAGGAACAATCTTGAAAATTCCTCCATATGC
The DNA here is from genome assembly GCA_039583875.1 of Platanthera guangdongensis. NCBI lineage: Eukaryota > Viridiplantae > Streptophyta > Magnoliopsida > Asparagales > Orchidaceae > Platanthera > Platanthera guangdongensis. Next base: position 98,625,463 of record CM077147.1, on the reverse strand, counting down.
ACATCAGTAAGCTGCTTACCCACTAAGAGATGAAACTCAAACTCATCCCACCACAGCCTCGCTTCACCCGCCAAAAGAAAAGTCACTATGGTTGGCTTCTGCCACTCCTCAGTTAATGTGGCTGTCAAAACCCTCTTTATCATAGAGTGTCAGTCTTCAGCTTGAGCTGGCGTTCCAGTCTTGTCAAATACTGGGGGATGAAAGCTCATTACATGCTTGAGCTGCTTCTCCGTAGCTCTCCTCGGCTCTACCAGATCAACTACTGCGCGCTCCACCACTCTCGGCTATGCCGCCCTAACCGGTTCTTGCTCCACAATAGGAGGTGCGTGGTGCATTTGCCCTGCAGGTTGGGAATTAATCATCGCAAATACAACTTCAGCCACCATCCTGATGGTCTCCGCTGAAGGAGGTGTAGTAGGCATGTCTCTCGGTGCACTACTTTCTGCCGATTGCGGACGCTCTGATTGACCAGCACCGCTATCAGGTGCCTATAGAAGTAAAGACATATGATTAGACGGCAACCAAATTGCTAAAAACAATCATTGGAACACTCAGATTCAACAAAACAAGTGTATTTTTCATTCCTAAGTGGACATTCATGGGTTCTTTTTTGATGTTATAACGATGACGCACACATGTGCTCACCACCCCTTAAAAGAATTCGTCCACGAATTCATTTAAGCCTGACTGTAACCAGAAGTCTGATACTAAATTGTAACACCACCATCCGTCACATGGCATATAACAGAAGGTCCAGCTGGAACCCGACGGCATATACCACGGACAGTCGGAAGGGTTACATAAGAATATCCAAACTATCCAATTAAGACTACTCGTCCAACACAGAGCATTCTAGCAGAAGCTTTTAAATAGTTAAAAGAACCCAAAACTTAAATCCATAATCATGAATGTCCACATCCACACAACAGGAATGAAAACCTAATACACTGAAAGGTACATGGCCTTATGACCTTACAATAGTTCACTTATCAAATAGTGTCTTACATACATCGGTTCGCAGGCTAGCCACACATGACAAAATGATAATAACTATTCGCAAAGGCCTTCGAGGGCCAGCACGGCAACATGGGGTACAGCCCGCTATTTTGCACTCGGCTCCGCAGCACCTGCAAGCAACATTCCACCACACGGTGGCAAACAGGCAACAGTCAGCTAAAGTTGACCAAATTATAATGACCCCGTCCCTTTCTCGGGACGGCGGTGCTCCTTCCCTGCATATCATTAGCCCAGCTAAACTATTATGTAAAACATACTACGCCACAGGTGTAGGCTCGCACGGCCAAACACCTCGTGCACTCAGGGCACATTAACGGTGAATCCTGACACTTCAGCGTCTTCACCACCACCCCTAGGATGGCAACAACATGAGCATTTTAGCCTTCATGACCACTATCTAAGGCTCCCGACAATGCCAACGGCCAGTCCCCTTTTCGGATCTCTCGCACCAAACCACATAGCCCAAGTCCTATTCCACTTGCCTGTTGCTCAACCGCGTAGTTCACCTTAAGACGTACGCACGGGCCAAGCTTCTCTCGGATCCTAACATTTCCAAATAAATCACATAACCCAGTTATGTTCATGGCCGGTTCCCAGACCACCAAGTTAGCGGAACAACGATTCCGCCCAATTTTGCGGGTGCATATTAGAGCTAACCTCCAAGGAACTCTGCTGCAATCTACCGCGTAGAATCCCGAAAACCGAAAGCATGGAGTCTTCTCTGGCAAATCATAACAAATGCAACATCACCGATCTAGAACAACATGTCCGGGTAGGCTTCACACACAATGCCTATACCCGTACTTCGATTCCGGTCTCTATATGTAATATAAGGGGGACTATTCACATCAACCCCAAGGAACACCACACACTCACCGCACACTCGCAGGAGCGGGATTCCCTATGCAGAAAGTAAGAGCTTCACAAGCTCAAGTGGAGAATCGTTACCCATGTAGTCCACTTTGGCGCCATGGAAAAACTACACGGATGGAAATCTTCGCAACAAACTTTCCTCCACAGATCCGCTCTCAGATCTCAAAACAGTGCTCCGATGCTCCGCCTGCAGCCGGAATCCTCCTTCTTCTTCCTCCTCTCTCTAACTCCTTGGAAAGAAATGGTTTGGAGAGATATGAAGGATTAACTCCCCTATTCCCGGCCTTAACAGAGCAGGAAACCATCTGGGACGTTGGATCTTATTTAAATAAAACAACGGCTCAGATCCGCTCAAAAATCCCCAAACCTGGGCCGAACATGGCTTGGCACATGGCCGTGTCCCAGGCCGTGTGCCTCGATCCAGGCACGATCGTCAAACACAGAGACACACACGGGCTCAGACACGCCCGTGTCTCACTCGACACGCCCGTGTCGGGTTCCTCGACACGCCCGTGACTTGGGGCGTATCACACATAACCGCCACGCCAACCGACACGACCCAACTGAACACGGGTAGTGACACGGGTATGAACACGCCCATGTCACCCCTGACACGGCCGTGTCAAAAGTGTTCACAACCCGTGTTTCCTGCCGTGTCCTTCTCGAGCTAAAAATGACCAAAACACCAGTCAGACACGGCCTTGGACACGCCCGTGTCCTTGGCCTTGTACCCCTATACAGGCAGCAAAAATTACTTTTTACGTGACCAACTCAAATACAACTTTCGGGGCATTACACGTCGGGCAGGGGATAACAGCAAATGCTCAGGCAATTACCAACTACTAAGACTATGAAAAATCATAAGCTTTAATGATTTGAAAATCAATTATATTTATAGGCTGTATCCCTCAGCTCAGTGGATCAGTTAGTCCACAATTAAAAATTATACTTATACACAGCGGAAAATACTTTAGTTACATTACTTTGACATCCTAAGAAAGTGCATAAGTGTCCCCTGGGGGAAAATTATACTATGCAAGACCCTAGATTTATTTTATATCATATATAAGAAAACGATCTTTTTACGTTATTTGGAAAGTAGTGTACGAGTTTTATAAAACATGCTGATCATGAGATATAAATATAATAGTGCTTCTATGTATAAAAGTAACTAACATCCTAGCAAAAATCTTCCCAACAGCAAGTTGAATAAACTCCAAAATAGGAAATCTAGCAGTATGAGCAAAGTACAAAGCATCTAAAAGACAAACAACCAGTGGGCGTCAACAACTGACACAAACCCACTGGTGAGTAGGCATATTTGTACTACAAGTCTATAGAAACTACCTCCCAAGAGTGAGGAAGATAAAATCACAGCAGCAGCTACTGCACTAGCAAGCTCTAGAATAAACCTAGCCGCATAGTCGGCTATAAACCTGAACCTGAGGCATTCAAAGAAAAGCGCACCTCAGCAAAGCAATTATCAATAGGAAAGAAGACAATTAGGTTTAGAAAGAGAGCATTAGCATAAGGCTTACCAGGCCCAAAATTTTGAATGCTAGCAACATAAGCTAAATGAGGTAAAGTAAACAAGTAAAGGAAAATACTCGTCAAAAGTTGAGTAAAAAGTGGTACACCAAGTGCATGGATGAAGCCAAGCTTCAAGAACCTCAACAAGAAGCATTAGCAAAATAAATAAATCCTAACATAGAGCTAGAGCAGAAAGAATCACCTAATACTGGAGATGGATAAAATCATCAACAAGGGCCTAGGCTGGTGGCAACATGTCCAACCAAGTCTATCAGGCCTAAATATCTTCAAGGTGTTGTGGTGGTGGTATCAGTCCAACTCAACCAAACAACCCATAATGTCTTAGCAAGACATGAAATAAAACAAGGGTGGCGGTATCGGTCAGACCCACCCCAAAAACCACATCTTACTCCAGTACTAAGTGACTCGGGAAAACCCTTGCTAGTGGTTCCATGAACCACCAAGAAGTCACATTGAATCCTAAACAATCTAGAGCAACCCACCCAAGAGCCTTATATGCCAGTGGACTAAACAACCAATTTGTCTAATCAAGTGGTTTGACACAAAATAAAAGAGAAAGTAATTTGAAACAAAATATCTGCAGGTAGCTTGATACTAAACCCTGACCAATAACTTGATATTAAACAATGAACAAGTAATTCGAGAACCAAACACATACCATTAGTTTAATATCAAAACATACATAATCAATTTGATACCGAAAACATACTTAATTAGTTTGATACATAACCATGTACGATAATTGGATACCAAACCTAAACGATTAATTAAACATAAACAATTAGCTTCATAAGGAATTGGGTTGGTCTTGGTTTACACCCGAGGAAAAAACCACAATCTTTAAATTAAATTGAAATGAACAAGATTATAACAATTGAGCACGACCGGAATTATTGAACAAACGAACAAGTTCTAACAACCATAATTTCTAACCATTGGACATGTTCTAATGTCAATTATTGAACAAGTTCTAACAACACAAAAAAAGAACAACAATCTAATGATTCAATTCGGCCATTAATTTAGCAAGCAAGAGATTTTGAACAAAAACAATGATACAATCCTTAACGGATCTGGGCATGATTCACAATCCCAACATAAAACATTTAAACTAATAAATCATTTGGTATAACCTCCATCTAATACTCATAACTGTGAAGCCGCAACAAAAGAAATGAGGATTAGCACAGAGATTTCGTGTGAGCAAGACTTAGGAGAGTAGATCTGAAATCATGCAAAAAAATCAAGGGCACTACATTTAATTACTTTGGCAAGGGCAAAGGGCACACTTGCCTAGGTTTTTAGAAGGATTTCGGCCGATAATGCTCTTCCCAACAGGACCGGCCACAAGCAACAACCTATAAAAACCTGAAAAAAAAAACTGGGCGTTTTTAGCTTGGGAGAAGGCATACTTACAACTCTCGGTTGAGAAAAAAGGAATGGTGGAATCCAAAAAAAATACCTTGGAACGAAGGTCTAGCCTAGAGGAGCTCGGATCCGGCCTCAAACTGGCGCCCCAACCTAAGCTGGGCAGGGAGACGGCGGTCGGAGTGCCTCCTGGTTCCGCCTGTTTTGCTCGTTCCGCAAGGGGGGCAGCCGGGTTTGGGGATTGAGAATGACCTTATGCCTAAAACAAAAACCCTATATATATATCCTAATTAACAATATACTAATCTAATTGATTTTAAGGATATATAGGGAGCCACTAATTAAACCTAATTAGCTAAGTAAAATCCTAATTAGGTATGTATACCTATATACTTATATACCTATACACATTTATACATATTTATACCTATTCATCTATTTATACACAAACATATACTCTATACACATATACGTATAGACACGCGCATGCAAATTTTAATAAAGCTTCGTACGCACGAGCACGTATGCATTTATTCACCGGTACGCCTAAATCACTCAACAAACCAAAATGCGTAAATATATATATATATATATATATACACGCTTAAATAAAATGACTACCCGCTAACAAGCAACCGTCAAAACGACGCGAAAATAAACGATCTCGGATTTGACCAAACTTGCACCGTTGTTAAACACTCAGGCTACAAGAATAACGGAGAATTCGAAAACAACCTTCGACGATCAAACACTTAGGCTAACACCTCCTGAATCCAAAGCACAAGCATTCCCTGAGAGGCTCAGCCGAGTCTCCAAAACAGACTCCGTCTAGCTGGGGAACCCTACAAACAGGCTACGACCACTAAGAACACCTAACGTGGTACTCAAATAATGGCACAAGCCGGAAACACGTCAAAGTAATGCCAAAGGAATATTAAAAAAATACTGAAAAACCGGGGGCGTTACATTCCTTGCCTTTGCAGCTTATCAAGGGTTCAAAGTATTTCAGATGGATGTTAAGTCAGCATTTTTGAATGGTGACTTAAAAGAAGAAGTATATGTTGAACAACCCACAGGTTTTGTAGATCCTCTCTATCCTAATTATGTGTATAGGCTTAAGAAAGCACTATATAGTTTAAAACAAGCCACTAGGGCTTGGTATGAAACATTGTCTATATTCCTCATTGAGAATAAATTCTCAATGGGGAAAATAGACAAAACTCTATTCCTAAGGGAATCAAAAGGCAAGATGATCCTAGTCGAGCTATACGTTGATGACATTATCTTTGGATCAACAGAAAACTACCTTTGTAGAAAGTTTTCTAAACTTATACAAGGGAAGTTTGAGATGAGCAGTATGGGTGAGCTGAAATTCTTCTTGGGACTCCAAGTTAGACAGACTGATGATTGCTTGTCCATATCCTAGTCTAAGTTCAGCAAGGAGTTGATTAAGAAATATGGTATGGAGTCAGCCTCCACCATGAGAACTCCAATGGGGTCAAGTATGCCTATAGGAAAAGATGATGCAAGAAAACTTGTAGATGAGACTTTGTATAGAGGGATAATTGGCTCCCTTTTATACTTAACTGCTAGTAGACCAGACATCATGTATGCTACATATGTCTGTGCTAGGTATTAAGCCTTCCCTAAAGAATCTCATTATACTGCAGTTAAAAGAATTTTGAGATATCTTAAGAGAACAACAAATCTTGGCCTTTAGTACCCTAAGAATAGAGATTTTCTACTAACTGGGTATTCAGATGCAAACTTTGCAGGATGCAAAGAAGACAGGAAAAGCACAATTGGCACATGTCAGTTTCTAGGTGGAAGGTTGGTGTCATGGAGCAGCAAAAAGCAGACAAGTGTGGTTATTTCCACTGTTGAGTCTGAATATGTTGTTGCAGGCAGTTTTGTGCTCAGCTATTATGGATACAACATCATTTTGAAGATTATGGCATCCAGGTAAGTAGAACTCCATTATTTTGTGATTCAACTAGTGTCATTTCTTTTGCTAGAAATCCTGTTTCTCATAGCAGAACTAAGAACATAGAAATAAGATTTCATTTCCTTAGAGATCATATTGAAAAGGAAGATATAAGTTTAGAATTTGTCAATACTAATTTTCAAATAGCTGACATGTTCACCAAACCACTGGATGAAATTAAATTCAATTATTTTAAAATTTAATTAGGCATACTGAACTTAGAATAAGAATGACAAATTTGACTAAGTAAATTTGTATCGACACATAAATACATCTGTGTCGTCACATAGTAGTTTGTTTCGACACATAAGGAAAATTCTGTCGCCACATCAAGATGATTGTGTCGACACTTAGAATTTGGTGTCGACACATAACTCTCCATATTCTTAGATATTGGTGTCGACACATACAGTCATCTGTGTCGACACGCAGTCATTAGTGTAGACTCTTAAAGTTATCCGTGTCGACACATCGCCGATGGTGTCGACACATAGTATTATAATACCTTTACAAACTCTGTCAAGACTTTAATAGTTTGTGCCGACACAATCCCAACAGTGTCGACACAATAAGAGTATTTCAACCCGCCTTTTGACCTTCTTTGTTTAGAAACATATAAATAGGTGGAAGTAAAACCCTATCGACTACGCTCTTAGTATTCTCGAGACCAAATCTTTGTGTCGACAGACCTTCATCTCTCTTCTCCTCAATCTCAAATCCTTAATGGAGCCAAAGATAGACGAGAACATCAATGAAGGCTATGAACTAGTTCGTAATGCGTTTGCGAGTGGAACTAGAGAAATCAAAGTTGTGATTACCCTAATCATAAAAAATGGATTGGAGTATTTGGTCTCAGAACCTACAAGGATATGGAAAAAGGAGGTTCTTGAATTCTACACGACGGCATCTCTGGATTCAAAGGGGGTAAAGATTAAGTCATTTGCACAAGGAACCAAGGTCAAACTCTCTCAGAAGAGTTTAAGTAAAACATTTCAGCTACCCAGGGTTAAAGAAGAAGATGAAATAACATCTTCCATGACAAGAGAAGCACTCCAATGGTGTGGAATAGATCCCACAACCAATATTGGATCCTAATGAATAGGAAGGGGATGAATTCCCAGGGTAAATTTCTTTTTGAAATTATACGGAAAGTTATTCTATGCAAATCAGGGGGACATGATAGGATTTCAGCCTACATGTTCAAATTGATGACCATAATTAAATTCAAGGTGAAAACAAATTGGTCTGCTGTTATTTTTGACAAAATCAAAGAAAGTCTTAAGAAACCCAATCTAGGTAGAATACTGAGTTTATATCTACCTGAGAATATTCCTGAAGTAATGATTCAGATTACAGGATCTAAGATCAATCATATGAGAAGAATGGATTTGAGAATACTATCAAAATGGGATAGAGTTCTGACCATAGATATTTCTACCCCTCTGAAACAATCAAAGCAGATTCAGAAAAAGTAGAAAAAACCCTCTAAGACTACTGAATCTTCTAGTGATTCAGAAGAAATGGTTGTTTTCAACTCAGATGAAGAAGAAGCAGAAAGGACTAGAAAGTCACATGTTCTAGAGACTGTAACTGAAGGATAAATACAGGAGGAGCAGGCTCCTGCAAGCAACATCCAAATGACACAAGTCTAGGAAGAGCTTAATCAAGGGGGAGCCAATGAGCTTTCTCCAGTTTCAGCTCAACAAGAAGTATTGCCCTCAGGGAGAGCTCATGAGCAACATCCACCTATCCACACAGCTGCACTAGATAGTGAAGAAGCTACACAATCTATACTTAAGGTACTACTAGATATCAATCAAGCTGCTATAATTACTAAAAATGATACACTGATTGTGCATTTGAATGATGTTGATCAGATTAACTAAGACAATGTCCCTGAGGATGTCATTACCAGGGAAGAAACTTTGGAATTTGAAGGAGAACCATTTGCAAAAAAGAGACAGTTATACCTCCACTACAAATGCAACAAGAAGTTACTTTAGAAGAACTTTTTCTTGATTTATTAGATGCAAGAACTGAGGGGGAATTGCTAAGTACTGAGCAGGAGATGCCCATTATAACATCTAGTCCAAAAGATACAGTGGACATAGCAAGCTCATCTGAGTCCTTAGAAGATAAAGAAGCCTCTAGTGCAAAGAATAAAAATCTTATGGAGCTAAGGAAGAGAAGCTCTAGCTATAAGAAAGCCTTACAAACTATCCCACAAACTCCAGCTCCAACAGAAGATTTCAGTTCACTACGGCTGCAACTGCAAGTAAAGTTGGATGAACAAAGACAAGCCCTAGAAAAATATATTGATGGGAGCAATAAAGAATTGCAACTTCAGCTGTAAGAAGATATTAAATATATCAAATTTGAAGTGAATTTACATAAAAAGGAAATGACAGATTGCTTCCATGAGGGAGGTAATGTTGTAGTTTATTTAGCCAAGCAACAAGTGGAATCCAAAACTCAAATAGATGGCATAGCAGTGAAACAAGGCTATGTTCTGGAAAACCAAATAAGAATGAATGATAATCCCACAAAGTCACACAATGTTATTGTGACAGAACTTTAGAATAAAGTAACTGCTTTCACTACAACCACTCAAAAGAAAAGTCTGAGTTTGATCAACAACTCAAAGCAGATTTTACTGATGTTAGCACTGCTATCCAAGAATCTCAAAAGGTAATTGCTGATCAAATGCAAAAGTTCAGATCATTGTACAAAGAAGGCACAAATTATCTAGCTAATCAGATAAGGTTTCAAAAGGATGATCTAAGAGACCATGTTGAACGAGAAGTCATAAAGGGGGAGAGAGTGTTAGTCAATGCAGGCTCTGAACATGCTTAATGGATAACTAATACTATCAGTGCAACTCTTGGTTATCCTCCAATATGTGATGATGATAACACTGCTGAATCAGGCATTCAACCGGCTTCAAATGAAGGGGTTCAGCAGGAAGTGGCTCAAATTATTTATCCACCTGCTGATTTAATTTTGAGGGTATTCAATTTGTTGTTCAACAAATGTATAGTCCTCCACAAGAGGTTCAGAATGTGATTATTGAGAAGGTTGAGATGTTTGAAGCTGCTTTGAAAAGAGAGCAAAAAGCTCAACTTTCTAAGAAAAGGTTTAGAGAGTAGACTGAATTAAAGCCTTATTTTGAAAGATGGAGCCCCACCTCTAGAAACACTATTCTCATTACCTGACAAGCAGTTAAAAATAACATGCAGGATAGGGGCAAATGGTACTCTAAACAAGAATGGAGCAAGTTTCAGAAATGGCAAGATGTCATTTATCAGTTTAGAAGAGATCTCAAAGCTGGGAAGATACCTACTACTTCTGCGGAGCCAAGCAAGTACTTTCCAAAGCCTTATCATTATTTTGAAAGGCAAAAGGTCAAGGCTGAAGAGCTCAAGAAAAAGGATCTTAAAGGAAAGAAGCCAGCTGAAGACACTGTAGCTAATGTACAAGCAAGGATTCAGCCTGGCAAAGGTATTGTCATCAAGGAGCCTTATCAGTCCTAGAATAGATTGACTAGTTTTAAAAACTATGTAATCTTGTGTTTTAAAATCTATGTAATCTGTAGTTCAAAAACTTCCTGTACTTCAACAAAACACAGATTCATGTTCACTATATTTTATCATGTTTTGTGATAATATAATATGCTGGTTTTGTTTATTTGTTACCTTCACTAAATAATCCTTTATACATCATAATCTGTGTTTTATTATAAAGTGAGGTATACCATTGATTAAGGGTTATGACTTCTCCAAAAAGGGGGAGATTGTTGGGTACATTGTAAAATGTGTACCAGATTTGGAGAAGCCTCACGTAACTTAATGATATTCATCAATGTGTATTTGATGTTGTGTTGAGTTTCAATGTGCAGGTTAAGGACTTACAGGAAAATTTTCTAAGTACAAGTGTCGACACCTAAGAAGAATTGTGTCGTCACTTGGGAAAGGCTGTATCGAAACCAGGAGCCAGATTGTATCGAAATACAGGACTTGTGTCGGCACACAGAAAATCTGTCGACAACAATTTTGTCGACAAGAAGGACTTGTGTCGACACATTCCAGAATTCTGTCGACATATTACACAATTCTGTCGACAACAATTGTGTCGACAGAAAGGACTTGTGTCGACGCACTCCAGAATTCTGTCGACATCAACTTTATCGAGACTAGAAGCTGTTGTGTCGACACATTCCACAAAAGCTATGTCAAGAAGAAAAAGAAGAACTGTGTTGACAATATGTGATCTGTGTCGACATCACCAAGGATTCTGTCGACGCATGATCTATTTGTGTCGACACATTTGAAGTATTGTCTCGACACTTTGCTGCTGAGTTAAAGTTCAATGAAGTATCAGATGTTGAAAGAAATTGTACCTAATCACCTAGAGGGGGGGGGTGAATAGGTGACTTAATCTTTTTAAACTTTTAGGCAGATTATATCACAGATTTCACAGAACTATAAACAGCATACACAGCATCAATCACAATACACAGAGTACACAAAGTTTTATTTTGGTTCCCCAAGGTCTGGGTACATCCGCTTTCCCCCTTCGCCTATCTAGTAGTGTACTAGATTCGGCCAAACTCCTCCACTATTCCTCAGATCCTCAGATCTTACACTCAGAACCCCAACCAGGTTCCTACAACTGAGGCCCAAGGCCCTACCACTCAGTCTTCACAAAGACCTACACTCAGCCTTCAACAAGGCCTACACTCAGCCCTCAACAAGGCCTACACTCAGAGAAATAGATCTCCTACACTCAGGCACACAGGCCCTACCACTCAGCCTTTATAATTTCAGGCTTAAAACTCAGATCCCTAAGGATCCTACAAGAAATTAAGAATACAATGTATATAACCTCAACTCAGAATAAGATAGAAGAGTTGACAGGTTTCTTGATGAGTTCTTGGAAGAACTCTGCTGATATCAACCTCCCTTGGCTTCCTTCAAAGCTTCTGGAATGTAGAACACAGTAGGGTTGATTCTCTATGCAGCTGATATTCAATCACTGTAACTTAAGATTCAGATCTCAATCTGAAACCCTTTTTCACAGCCTGGTTCAACAACTGTATTCTTGGAAGGAGCTCTTTCTCTCCAACTTCTTAGATCTTCACTTGAATGTCTTCTTCTAGTTGTGTTGTACTTCAATGATTCATTGATCACCCTGATTGTTGTTAATCATCTTCTTCTGTTGATAGAATAAGCCTTTATATAGGCTTCCTTCATGGTGACCGGCTGATCCGGTTTCTAATTGCTTTCTGACAGCTCTAACAGTTGTAGTAGACCTGCTGGATTGGCAGTTGTCAAGTCATCCAGTCACTTATTGAAATATCTGTAACTGTCTGAAAGTGTCGAGACAGTCTGTCTTTAAGTCTCGACACTTATATACTAAGTGTCGACACAAGTAGACTAAGTGTCGATACTAGCCTTCATGGTGTCGACACAACTCCTTGTGTTGTAGAAATTTCTTCTCGACACTACTTCTTCAACATGTGTCGACACTGATATTGTGTGTCGACATAACTCCTTGTTCTTCAGTACTTAGTTAAATTCTGCTAAGTGTCGACACAACTCCTTTATGTCGACACATCTTCTTGTGTTGAACTTGTTCAGTGTCAAAACATCTTCTTGGTGTCGACACATACCTTCTGTGTTGATACTTGCTGAATGTCGACACTTCTCATTGTGTCGACACATTCTTCTTCTGTTGAGACTTTGGCTGAGTGTCGACACATCTCCTTTGTGTCGACACTTGTACTTAGAATTTGTTGAACTTTGCTGAGTGTCGACACAGCCTCCAAGTGTCGACACTTTCTTCATGTGTTGAGTCTTCTGCTGTGTGTCGACACATTCTTCATTATGTCGACACTTGTACTTAAACTCTGTTGAATTTGCTGATTGTCGACACTGCCTCCAAGTGTCGACACTTTCTGATGTCGACAAAGTTCCTCTGGGTGTCGACACTGCTTCTAAGTGTCGACACTGCTTCTCTAGACATTTCTTCATTGAGTGTCGACACAGCCTGTATGTGTCGACACTTTCCTTCTGGTGTCAACTCTGCATTCCTGGTGTCAACACAATTACTCCAAGTGTCGACACTGCTTCTCTAGGTGTCGACACAAGTCTTCTTAAGTGTCGACACTTTTCTTCTGGGTGTCGACACATGGACTTAGAAACGTTTCAGCTTTCCCTGCAAATACTTAACCTGCACAACTAAACTCAAAACACATCAAATACTTTTTGATGTATATCATTGAGTAGGGTGAGGCTTCTTCAAATCAGGTACATTTATTCCAATGTACCCAACAATCTCCCCCTATTTGGATAAGTCATAACCCTTAGTCAATGATATACACCATACATAACAAATTCATAGCATGATATAAAATAATGTTAAATGACAGGGTAAGTACATAAACATGTATAAGCAAAACATGTATACACAAATATTACAGAACATTAATGTAATAGATTTAACATATATCACTTTGTTATAACAACTTCAACATATTTATTATTCAAAAGTTTACAGAGAGTTTAAAATCAAATGGTTACAACTGTAAACTAAAGATAAATTCTATCCTATTGCTGCTCAGGCTCCTTGATCACTATGCCCTTTCCAGATTGTATCTTTGCTTAGACTGGGGCTTCAGCATCTTCAGCAGCAGTAGGCTTCCTTCCTTAAAGATCCTTCTTTTTCTGCTCTTCAGTCTTTATCTTTTGTCTTTTAAAGTAATGATATGGCTTTGGAAAGTACTTGCTAGGCTCCTGGGCAGTAGGAGGTAGCTTTCCAATCTTAGCCTTTCTTCTATATTGCACAATTGCCTCTTGCCTGGTCTCATTCTTCCTCCACTCCAGTTCAGAATACCACTTGTTTCTATCCTGGATATTATCTTTGGCAGCCTTCCATGCAGTCAAGATAATATTCCTGGAAGTGGGGCTCCATTGTTCAAAGTCAGGCCTCAATTCAGCTTGCTCCCTGAATCTCTTCTTAGACAATTGGGCTTCTTGTTCTTTCTACAAAGCCTCTTATTCTTTCAGTATAGCCTATGGCACTGGCTGAACTACTTTTTCTATGATGACCTTCTGAATTCCCTCAGGAGGGCTATACATTGATTGTATGTCTTGATGTACCATATCAAAGTCTGGTGGAGGGTATATTACTTGAGCCACTTCAGCTTGCTCTCCTCCAAGATATGCAGGATTAATACCAGACTCTTCAACATTGTCATCATCACATAATGGAGGATATCCAAGGGTGGCTCTGATGGAATTTGAAATCTATTTTGCATGATCAGAGCTGCTTTGACTAAAACCCTCTCCCCCTTTATGACTTCTCTTTCAATATGATCCCTCAGATCATCTTTCTGAACTTCTGAAGTTGTTCAGGTATGGCCTTCTTAGGGTCTTCAAGAACAGTCTTAAAAACAGTGATGTGCTCTTGGAACTTCTTATCAAACTCTTCTTGGGCAGTAATCCTTGCTGTAGTTTGAGCAGCAGCCAGATTCTGCATCTCAGTGACTATCACATTGTGTGATTCAGTCAAATTGTCATTCATTCTTATCTGGTTTTCCAGGACATAGCCTTGCTTTACTGCCAGGTCTTCAATTTGTTTCTTGATATTTTCTTGATGAGTAGCCAAAAAGACTACTGCATTCCCTCCTTTATGGAAGCAGTCAGTCATCTCTTTCTTGTTCAGATTCATTTCAAATCAGATTGACTTGATATCTTGGGCCAGATCAAATTGCAATGACTTATGCCCTTCATCCATATAAGATTGCAAAGCTCGTCTTTGCTCATACATCTTAATATGCAATGCAACCATCAGAGAACTGAAATCACTAGATGGTGCTGGCTGTGGTGCAGGCTGTGGTGCTATTGTTTGTAAAGCTTTCTTATATGTCTGGCTTCTCCTCTTGAAAACTTGAAATTTTCTATTCTTGCCTCTTGCAGCCTCTTCATCTTCTGAAGCAGATGTGCTTGCAATATCAACCCTGTCCTTAGGGCTTGAAGGTAAATCCTTGTCCGTCCTAGGAACCTGCTTAGCATCCTTTGGTACTTCAGGTTCTTTCCTTGCAGTTTCTTCTATAATCTCCACATGCTCCCCCTCAATAATTACTTTCTCCCCCTCAGCAGCAGGACTTTCTTTCTCAAAGTCTGTTTGGAAAAGGTCAGGGAATAGCTCTTCTAGGTTAAATTGCTGTTGAGTATGAGGTGGAGAAACTCTTATCTCATCAACCACTTGATTAGCAACAGATGTGTCCTCCATGACAATACCTTGGGGTTAGCTATGTGTCTGTGTTTGCTGATTAACATGAAGTAATGAATCAGACAAAACATCATCCTCAATAGGGAAGTCTAATTTATTAATTTCAGTTATTATCTCAAGTATGGTTTGTGTAGCTTGTTCACTTTCTAGTAGAGTTGGCTCATCCACCAGTAGAGGCTCCCCCTGGATGGAATCCAGGTGAATTGGGCTTGCTTGTGGTAGCTCCCCCTGCCTCTCTGCATCTTCTTGTCTTGCTGGAGATTGGCCAGCATTTCCAGTGTCTTCCTCATCTGGAGTGAACACTACATGCTCTTCAGAGCTGCTTGATGATTCTTGAGCCATAGGGGCTGTCTTTTTCTTCTTTCTCAGGGGTGTTTCCTTCTCAAGAGTTGGCATTTCCTTGGTCAAGACTCAATCCCACCTAGAGAAGATTCTCAAATACATTCTCCTCATATGGTTAATCTTAGTTCCAGCTGCTTGACTCATGACCTCTGGTATACTACCAGCCAGGTAAAGACTTAGAATTCTACCCAAATTGGGCTTCTTCATACTCTCTTTTATCTTGTCAAACAATACTGCAGACCAATCAGTATTAAGTTGGAAGATAATTTTTGTCATTAGACTGAACATATAAGCAAATATTCTATTATGTCCTCCACGTTTGCTCAGGATAACTTTGCCAACAATTTCAGATAGAAATTTGCCTTGCATGTTCATTCCATTCCTGTTGAAAACAGAACCTATTTTCAGGTTGGAGTCCAATCCACACCATGTTAGTGCTTCTCTAGTCTTGGATGCAGAAACATCTTCTTCTAGCTTAGTCCTACGTAGTTGTAGCACCTTTCTCAGACTCTTAGGAGAGACTTTCACCTTTTCTCCATGAACTCTTGACTTAATCTTTAGTCCTGATTCATCTAGTTTTGCTGCATTCAGAAACTCTAGGACCTCCTTCTTCCAGATCTTGATCGGCTCTGAAACAAGAAATTCTAACCCAGTCTCTATGATTAGGGTTATCACGCCTTTGATATCAGGTTCGGCGTCATCAAATGCATGCCGCACGAGTTCATAACCTTCATTCACATTCTCTTATAGCTTGGGCGCCATTAGGGTTTGAAGAAATTTGAATCTAGAGAAGAGAGATGTCGACACACAAGTTTGGTCTCGAAACTTTGGTGAGCGTGTCGACAGACAATGGCGAAAACCTATTTATACCTTTCTTGAATCGAAGATGAAAGGGCGCGTCAAAATACTTAAATTGTGTCGACACTGTTGATAAGTGTCGACACAGACTTATAATGTCTCGACAACCATGTGTCGACACAAGTATAGTTGACAGAATATATGTGTTGACACTTGTTTATGTGTCGACACCGCTTTGCTCGACACTTAGTCGAGACTTTACTAGACTAATTCTAAGTAAATCCTAAGTGTCGACACCACCTTTGATGTGTCGACACCTACACTGCATGTGTCGACACTAATTATCTGAAGTGTCGACACCAACTTCCTAGATGTGTCGACACCTTTTCTCTGAAGTGTCGACACCACTTCTATGTGTCGACACAGACAACTCTGTGTGTCGACACCTTTTTACTTAGCCATTTTTGTAAACTTAGTCTAAGTTTATCATCCCTAATTCAATTTTGAATTTATTGAATTTGGTTTCATCTAAGGTCTTAGTATACATGTCAGATAGCTGATTATCTGTATTAACGTACTCTAGTGAAATATCTCCTTTTTCCACATGTTCTCTTAGAAAATGGTAGTTTATTTCTATGTGCTTTGTCCTACTATGCGAGACAGGATTGTTTGCAATAGAAATATCAATAGTAGAATCACAAAATAGAGGTGTTCTACTTACTTGTATACCATAGTCTTCTAGCTGATGTTGAATCCACAGAAGTTGAGCACAACAACTTCCTGCAGCAACATACTCAGATTCTGCTGTGGAGATAGCCAAACTTGTTTGCTTCTTGCTACTCCATGATATCAGTCTTCCACCTAGGAATTGACAGGTGTCAGTTGTACTTTTCCTATCTTCCTTGCAACCTGCAAAATCTGCATCTGAATAACCTGTCAGTTCAAAGTCTCCATTCCTAGGGTACCAAAGGCCTAGATAAGGAGTGCTCTTAAGATATCTCAGTATTCTTTTGACTGTTGTCTAATGAGATTCTTTAGGGCAAGCTTGGTACCTAGCACAGACACATGTAGAATACATGATATCTGGTCTACTTGCAGTCAAATACAATAGGGAGCCAACTATCCCTCTATACAAAGTCTCATCTACAGGTTTCCCTGCATCATCTTTACTAAGAGACATATTTGACCCCATAGGAGTTTTCATGGTACTAGATGATTCCATACCATACTTCCTTATCAATTATAGGGTGAACTTAGACTGGCATATGGATAAACCATCCTCAGTCTGCCTAACATGGAGACCCAAGAAGAACTTAAGTTCCCCCATACTGCTCATTTCAAATTGTCCTTGCATAAGTTTTGCAAACTTTTTGCAAAGACTATTTTCAGTAGACCCAAATATGGTGTCATCTACATATATTTGGACTAGTATGATCTTGCCTCTGGATTCCCTAAGGAATAGAGTCTTGTCTATTTTCCCCTTTGAGAATTTATTCTCAATAAGGAAACTAGACAGGGTTTCATACCAAGCCCTAGGGGCTTGTTTTAACACATACAAAGCCTTCCTAAGTCTATAGATATAATTAGGTTTAGTAGAATCAACAAAACCTGATGGCTGTTCCACATAGACTTCTTCCTTCAGATTACCATTCAGAAAGGCTGACTTAACATCCATTTGGTATACTTTAAACCCTTGATCGGTTGCATATGCCAAGAACATTCTTTTTACCTCCAGTCTGGCTACTGGAGCAAAGGTTTGATCAAAGTCAATACCTTCTTCCTGCCTATATCCCTTGGCAACCAGTCTAGCTTTGTTCTTTATAATCACTCCATGTTCATCCATCTTGTTCCTGAAGATCCACTTAGTTCCAACTATGTTATGGAGTTTTTGTTTAGGAACAAGCTCCCAGACTTTGCATCTTTTGAACTGATTCTGCTCCTCTTGCATTGCCTCAATCCAATGAGGGTCTAGGATGGCTTCTTAAAATTTCTTTGGCTCAACTTGGGATAGAAAACTGGAGTAGAGTACTGAACTTAGATTTCTGCTCCTTGTTTGCACCCCTTGACTTAGATCACCAATAATTTGATTGGCTGGATGATCTTTTAGATGTCTATTAGCTGGAGGCAGGCTGTCTTCAGGTTGTACTCCTTCAGCTTCTTCAACTTGCTGCACCCCTTGGTCTTCTTCTGCATCAAGTGCATCTAGTACTCCCCCTGGACAACAGCCACTATCATCCACATGCTGACTTGTAGTAGATCCTTCTTCAATAATAAGCTTGTCCATCTTCTTAGTCACACTTGTGGAGCTGCAAATACTTCTAGACAATTCATTGTTAATGAGTCTAGCTTCATCAAATACTATATGTACTGACTCCTCTACAACTTGAGTAGTCAAGTTGTAGACCCTATAAGCCTTACTGTTGTTGCTGTACCCAACAAAGATCCCCTCTTGGGATTTGGCAGCAAACTTGGTTAAGTAAGACTTACCATTGTTAAGTATATAGCATTTACAACCAAAGATCCTGAAATAGGATAGGTTTGGTTTTCTGCCTATCACAATCTCATAGGGGGTCTTATTGTGACTTTTGGTGATAGTAGCCCTATTAATTACATGACATGCAGTGTTTACTGCCTCAACCCAGAAATATTCTGGGTGACATGTATCACTTAATAGGGTTCTACCAGCCTTAATCAAGGTTCTATTTTTCCTTTCAGCAATGTCATTTTGCTGAGGTGTTCTTAGTGAAGAAAATTCCTGAAATATCCCAAACTCTTCACATAGCTTTGTCATACTGTCAGACTGGAATTCAGTACCATGGTCACTTCTTATTTTGACCACTGTACTGTCTAACTCATTCTGAATTTGTTTGACAAAACTATAGAAGATACTAGGTGTTTCAGATTTTTGTCTAAGGAAGAACACCCAGGAAAACCTTAAGTAGTCATCTACAACTACAAATGTGTAGACCTTCCTACTTAGGATGTGAACTGGCATAGGACCAAAGAGATCCATATGCAAGAGGTATAAGCACCTCACAACATCTTTGTTCTCAATGCTATTAAAAGTGGATCTAGTCTGCTTGCCCTTTTGACAAGTTGAGCATATCCCATCTTTAATACACTTAACCTGAGGACCATTCCTCACTAACTCTTTGCTATAGAGTTGGCCAATTGTCTTGTAGTTAAGATGGGCTAGTCTCTTGTGCCATTTGACACAACGAGAGACTTTCTCATCAGCTACAAGACACACTGGAGAAATATTGTTCTCACACATAATGTCTAGACAATAGACATTTCTCTTTCTGTAACCAGTCAGAATGAACTCTTGATCATTTGATCTCCTGATATGACAACCATCTTTGACAAATGAGATGTCATATCCTAAATCACTCAGCTGACTTATACTAATAAGTTTATGTTTCAAACCTTTAACATAAGCCACTTAAGTAATTGTTATAAGGTTGCTAGAAATGTTACCAAAACCTTTGATGATTCCTTTTTCAGAACCACCAAAGGTGACTTTAGGACCATCCTTGATTGGTGTGTAGTACTTTAGCAATCCCCTAGTTCCAGTCATATGCCTGGAACATCCACTGTCCAAGTACCATATTGGGGCATGGTCACTTGGACTCACCTACAAAACAGATTAGTTAACCTTAGAACCCAAAGAATTCTTGGCTCCTTGGTGCTGGTTAGTTTGCCTCTTAACAAAACTACCTATAGCTTTTCTAGCAGGCAGATTGCTACTCACCTTGGCACTTGAATTGTGCCAACAGTCCATGGCAAAATGGCCTACCTTGCCACAACACCAGCACTCAAATCTGTTGTACCTTTGCTTAGGTACAACCCTGGTTGTTCTATCTACAACAGGCTTGTTGAGTACTGGGGCTTTGCCCTTAGACTTGGACTTTACAGTCCTAGCAGGTTGTGTAAACCCTAATCCAGTTTTACCCTTTTGATGTACAAATTCATCTATCAAAGGTAAAATAGATTTTGGTTTAGAAAACCTTGCAACTATATCTCTCTCCTTCTGAAGACTAATCTCCAGATTTTTGATTTTATCATTGTTGAATGTTATAGTCCTCATCTGAATAACAGTTATGTTCTTCAGCCTGGCTATTTCATTTAGTTTTTGATCAATCAACTTATCAAAATCTGTTGCAGCCACTTTGAGATTAGCAATCTCCTTAGCCTGACTCTTGGTCAAGGATTTGCTTTTCTTCAAAGCTTGCAACACTACTCTATATTCATCAATTAATTGATGAATGTCTCCTTCAGATTCAGATGCACTCTCATCACTTGATGATGATGTATCTGAATCTGACTCAGTACTAGAAATTGAATCAGCAGAACAATTTAGTACCTGACTAGGTCCAGGCTGCTCCTGGATTTTGTCACCTTCAGATAAGGCCATCAGTCCCTGGCATTAATTGTCCTATTGCTTATATATAGAATTCATTAACTGGATGAACTCCTCTTCCTCTTCTTCAGCAAACAGTCCAATGTAAGCTTCAGCTTCTGAATCAGTTTCTGAAGAAGACATACCTGATAGACTTTTGTCCTTCTTAGCAACAAAGGACCTTTCCTTTTTTCCCTTTATCTGAGTCTTCTTCTTATCAGTTGACTCTTTCCTTTTCTCTGGACAGTCAGCAACAACATGTCCTTGTTTGTTACAACAATAACAGACTATCTTTGAAGATGTAGTTCTACTTGACTTGGGCTTTCTCCTATCATTCTTTGATGACTTCTGTGAAGTGGATGTCTTAGACCGCCACTGTTTTTTCTTAAGAAACTTCTGAAAATGTCTTGTAAAAGCTGCAAAGTCCTCATCACTCTCACTGCTTTCAGAATTCCTGCTTTCTGATTCATTTGACCCAGTCTCAGCAACTTTTGGAGGTGGAGATGGAGACTTACTTTTATATTTCTTGGTGGCTTCTGTCTTGAATGCCACAGCTCTTTCTTTATGCTCAATTCTTATAGTCTTCTCTTCCTCTTTCCTAACCATTAGCTGCATTTCATAGGACAACAGCTTTCCAAACAATATTGGAGGAGGAATATCTGCTAACTTGGCCATTTCCCTTATGACACAAATCTTAGTATCCCAGTCTTTAGTTAGGGATCTCAAGAACTTATCATTCAGCTCATAATTGCTGAATTCTCTTCCATAGGACATCAACTCATTGACAATCCTATAGAATTTCTTGTAGCATTCTGTTATACTATCAGACCTACTTTGCATGAAACTTTCATATTCCTGATTAAGTAAAGACTTTCTGTCCTGTCTAACATCTTCAGAGCCCTCCATGTACACTATCAGTGTCTCCCACATTTCCTTTGATGATTTACAGTGAATCAAGTTCTGGAATGTGGCATCATCTATTGCACTCACAATAATATTCTGAGCCCTCTTGTCCATACTGGCCAGAATAATTTCATCTTTTGTCATCTCTGAAAAGTCATTAGGAGTTCTCTGATTTGCATCCAGGACTGATACTTTCATGGGCACATATGACCCTTCTTTGACTGTGATATAGATTCTAGGGTCAGAGGCTTCCATAAATAGTCTAACCCTTTCTTTCTAGATGCCAAAGATCTCTTTTCTGCAAATTGGCAACTTCATGGATCCAAGTTCTTTATGATTCTCTGATGAACCCATTTTCTTGATTTTCTTGATTCTGCACTTGATTAAACTGAATCTGCCAACAGGATCCTTTACTCATACAGTTATGTCCTTTTTGAGCAACCTCCCTCTGATACCACTTGAAAGAAATTGTACCTAATCACCTAGAGGGGGGGGGGTGAATAGGTGACTTAATCTTTTTAAACTTTTAGGCAGATTATATCACAGATTTCACAGAACTATAAACAGCATACATGATGAGTCCACTTTATATACCTATTTTCGGACTCATTTGGGCTAGTTTTCACGCGTTTGCACTTCACTTTGAGTTCTATATCGTTTATATCTCATCTTATCTTTATTTCCATAGGAAGTGCACATTTATGCCCGTGGTTGTGTATTTTGTTATTTTTATAGTTTGTACTCCCTTTTGTGATTGTCTGGAATTTCTGCACAGATTTGTGATTGGTTTTTCCTTTCGATACAGGGGTCGTGTGCGTGTTCCGGGATGGTTGTGAAACAGCAATACTGCACACGATCATGGGATCTAATGCGCACGACCACTGGTCGTGCGCCCCTGATCGTGCGCACTACTCTACATTTTCCAGAATCAGCCTGGGGTAAGCGCACGACCACTGGACATATTGCGCACGACCACTGGACATATTGCGCACGACCACCGGTCGTGCGCCACTGATCGTGTGCATTGATTCCTCATTTCTGGAGTCCTGTCTGGGTAATCGCACGATCATTGGACTTAGTGCGCACGACCACTGGTCGTGCGCCACTTCTCGTGCGAGTTATCCCAGTTCTTCTTCCTGATATTCCATGCCAGTGCGTACGAGCATAGGACATAGTGCGCACGACCACTGGTCGTGCGCCTGTGATCGTGCGCATTGTTCATTTCTGCTTTTGTATAAATAGTGCAGGTCTCGCCCTAATCAGAGAATCCGGAGTTCGCCCATTTCCTCCGACGTCTTCTGCCTTTTCCGCCGTCCTCCTTCATCTTCCACCCTAGGGAGGTGCTCCGGGCAAGCTTTCACCGCCAAATCCAAGCCGGAGCTTCCTCTCGGCCTCCTCCATCATCTCTTGGATTCATGTCAAGTTTCAACGCCATAGCCATCAAGCAAAGGGAAGCTTTCAACTTTCGTCCGCTGTCGTGAGACGAATAAGACGGGCCATTGGAAGGTGGTGACAGCCCTTCTCTATCCCGGACGCAGTTGAGGACCGAGCTTGGACGCGGAATGACAACCCGACGATTCCAACCGTGAATCCTCAACAAGTCTTCGGATTCGGTCGATCTCTTGACTTGTTCTTCCTTTATTGTTGTTTATGTGTTGTTGTAAACCTTATTTATAGATGATGTATGCTTATTTGTAAAACGTTCTTACAATTATGTCTATGTGATTGTTTGTGTTCGTTGTTTACTTGAGTTGCGCCTTATATTCCATCCAACATCCATCCACCCTTGCCACACTAGCAGTTGCTAGTGGCGTGCATAGCAAAGAGGTGCTTACGACCCTCATTCCGCCATTCTCACCACCTCATCCGCTAGCCTTCTCGTCCATCCGCCTAGTGATTCGGTGCATAGCGGCCCGACTAGTCTTCCATCCCGCCTGGCAAAGCATCGCATAGCAGCGTTGCATAGGAGTAGTTGTTAGCTTTTTATTTTCTGTTTCCGCAACATGAAAACCTCCCCTTAGTTAGCTCCGACTTGAGGACTTCAATCTCAAGTCCTCCTCGAAATTAACTCCACCTTACTGTGTTCCTTGTGAGATCGATACTTGGGAAAACACCCATTTTATATTACTTGAGCGACCGGTTCACTGCCGTGATCTATAGCATCAAGTTTTTGGCGCCGTTGTCGGGGAACATAGTCGTGTGAGTTTTTGGAGAGGGAGACGTGAGATTGCTTTCCTTTTCCTTTGTAAATCGCTTTTGTTTTGTTCTATATCTGTTTTGCCTGCCTTTTTCTTGTTTCTTTAGGCAATTGTAGTAATATATTGTTGGATTTAGTAATTTGCACAATTTATTTTGAATCTGATGTTTCTACACCATGTGGGGATATTCGTATGCCCAATGTCGTTGGTGTGGGAAGCCTTTTCACGCTAGTCATGAATGCCCTACGGGAGATATTGAGCATAAGCCTCAGCGCACAATACATGAGATGTTGTATTCCTACAGCCTTTCAAACACTGTGCCCCGAGCTTATGGTCAATCGTCCTCGCCACATACACCGTTCTCTTATTCCTCTCCGGCCCCACAAGGACCACAGCGTAATGGGAGAAAGTGTTTGTATTGTCGTAGAACAGATCATGTCCTGAAGGATTGTTCCGAGTATCTCTGTGTTATGGAAGAGGACGCTGAGCTGGACATCCGGATCATCCCGACTCCTACCCTTGGTGGCACACCTTCATCTTCTGGTTATGTATCCCTGTCACCTTCATTTGTTGAAGGGAATGATGTGGACACAACTGCCAGATGTGTGGCTGATCTAGGCTTCGACGTGGCTGAGCCTATCTCTCATGTGCATACATCTCCAAGCGTGGAGCCGATTCTTTGTGAGGAACCTGCGCTTGACTTTTATTCAAGCAAAGTTCTTCCGCCTTTTGTGCATTCTACTTTAGTCGCCTCTGGCGACATGTTCGACGATGCAACACAAGTTGAGGCTTGTGATACATGGGTTGTTTCCACTCCCATGGAGGAGGACAACCTTTCTGGTGTTGAGGATTCTTCCTTGATACCAAAGGAGGACGTCCAAGTCTTGGTGGAGGAATCTATGGATCCGGCCGAGCCTTGTATCATTGTCGACATTTCTGACGATATTTTTCTACCTCAGCCTTTGGGGAGTGAAACCGAGATCATTCCCCGATTATTTCTTTATGTTCTTCGTCTCTTTTATTTCTTGACACACCTTCCTTTTCTGAGCCTGTGCAGGTTGAATCTCCACGGTTAAGTTGGGTTGACGTTGAGCCTTATGCTCAGGCTGTCGACGAGTGCATCCTCTTGTGTGAGGAGGTTCCTACCTCCTTCATAGTGGAAGCCCCTGCCGTCACCTTCGCCCCCAGCAAACTTGTGGTGGACGAAACCTTGCTAGGCAAGGATGTGTTTTGTGGTGAGAAGAGTGAGGACCAGGCCTCCTCCTCATCCTATTTCCTATTTCCTCTACCTTTTTTGGGCAGGAATGATTATTTAGGTAGAGGGGTAACTGCTCTATCACCGTATCGGTACCCGTTACCGAAACGGATATTGGAACAGTTACCTGTGCACTTTTTATTTCATAGGCCCATTAGCTAGAACTGTTTAGAATTTAATAAGTCGTGCTGGGATGACAATAACCCCAGTACTTATCTTTTATTTTCTGCAATTTTTATTTTTCATGTCTATTTTAGTTTTAGTATTTATTTGTATTATGTATAGTTTCTTTTGTTTTTGCGGAGCTCACCCCTGCAGGTATTCTTGGAAAATTACATTGGCAGGGTTGTGATTCTTCGTATGCCGGACCTACTTCAGGTTTCCACGCGTCTTCTGGTATGCTCACTAGCTGAGCATTGGGTAACCTCTTCCCTTAGCTCTTTATGATTTTAATTTCTCTATCATATGCTGTGTAGTTTAGTTTAAGTATGGGGGAGAGCCAGTTTTGTTACCTTTTGCACGCGCATATTTCATGTGCATACTAGAAGCCTTTATTATTTTATTTTGCTTAGTTCATTGCATCACACACCACTACACCCACATGAGCGCGTGCTCAGCTTTTTGCGTGCTGCGAGTTAAACTCATTTCTTCGTTAGATTTGGGAAAATTATGGTGCTAACATAGGATTGTGAGATGGAGTAAAATGTTGGCCTTGTTGTGATCCTAGTCAACTGCTCTCATCTCGTGTAGAAATTGGAGTAGATTTAATTTTTCTGTATGCTTTTAGTTTTATATTTTTCTAATTGCGTAAATACTTTTTATTCTACTCAAAAGTTGGTGAATTCGGTGTAAATCCGACGGTAGCTTAGGGATGTGTATAGACAGTCGTTAGTTTTGTATTGCTCGAGTCTGGATGATGGATAGTCTTTCTCGTTGGCTAAGAACTTGCCCCAAGCTATTCTTGAAGCATGGGTATAGGTTAGTTCACTCGCATGAGTGTGATGTAGGCCATCATTTTGGCCCGGTCGAGCTTTGTACCGTTCCTAACGTCTTGTCCTCGCTAGCCCCGTTGTGCCTACCCTTCTTTTGATTCAGCTCCACCTTCATTCACCAAAGCCTCATAGCCAATCCTAGTCGCACACCCAAGTTGAGCGTTAGTGTTTACATTTTAATGTTGGGATGTGATGTGGTGATTTTACTTGTGATTATGTGGATGTGCTCCAATGTTATATTTGCTAAATTATGAAAATAAAATGAAGAAAAAGAAAAAGAAAAATATTTGTAAAGAAAAAGAAAAAGAAAAAAAAAAGAAGTGAAAAGAAAAAGTTTAATTGAAAATCTTTTTGGGAAATGTGATTATTTTTGGAGTAGGCGGTGCACACACCCATATGTTAAAAGTTACGTCTGGGGGTGTGGTGTACCCGCATATATTTTGATTAGCTAATGGATTCCTTTCATACTAGCTCCTTTGGGTTAGGTGCATAGCCTTCTTGTTTATCCTTGTTTACCTCACCGAGACCCAAGCCCCATCTCTTCACCTAAAGTCCTACTGATTCGTGTGTGAACCAAACCAGTGCCGTGGAGAGAATGCGAAAGGGCAAGCATATGGTCACCGACATTGGTGGATTACTTTGGAGGTTATCTGGAGCCCCGATCTTTGGAAATGCTCTCCTAGTGATTAGTCTACTTTCTCCCTACGCATGACCGGATGATGCACCGTGATTCCATTTTTGAGTAGTAATAAAATTTTGATACGCATGGTGAAAAGTATAAACTATTTTGTATACTTAGAAATTTCTTCTATTATATTTTTACGCGCGCGAGCATGCGACTTTGCATGGTACTTCGTATCACAATTTCTTTGTTAACTAGTATTTTTCCCTATATGCTTAGATTTTGTTTGCTCGGGACGCGCAAACAGTTAAGTCTGGGGGTGTGATGAGTCCACTTTATATACCTATTTTCGGACTCATCTGGGCTAGTTTTCACGTGTTTGCACTTCACTTTTAGTTCTATATCGTTCGTATCTAATCTTATCTTTATTTCCATAGAAAGTGCACATTTATGCCCGTGGTTGTGTATTTTGTTATTTTTATAGTTTGTACTCCCTTTTGTGATTGTCTGGAATGTCTGCACAGATTAGTGATTGGTTTTTAATTTCGGTACAGGGGTCGTGTGCGTGTTCCTGGATGGTTGTGAAACAGGAATACTGCGCACGATCATGGGATCTAATGCGCACGACCACTGGTCGTGCGCCCCTGATCATGCGCACTACTCTACGTTTTCTAGAATCAGCCTGGGGTAAGCGCACGACCACTGGAAATATTGCGCACGACCACCGGTCGTGCGCCACTGATCGTGTGCATTGATTCCTCATTTCTGGAGTCCTGTCTGGGTAATCACACGATCATTGGACTTAGTGCGCACGACCACTGGTCGTGCGCCACTTCTCGTGCACGTTATCCCAGTTCTTCTTCCTGATATTCCATGCCAGTGCGCACGAGCATAGGACATAGTGCGCACGACCAATGGTCGTGCGCCTGTGATCGTGCGCATTGTTCATTTCTGCTTTTGTATAAATAGTGCAGGTCTCGCCCTAATCAGAGAATCCGGAGTTCGCCCATTTCCTCCGCCGTTTTCCGCCTTTTCCGCCGTCCTCCTTCATCCTCCACCCTAGGGAGGTGCTCCGGGCAAGCTTTCACCGCCAAATCCAAGCCGGAGCTTCCTCTCGGCCTTCTACTTCATCCGTGAGCTTCAAGTAGGGTTTGACGTCATAGCCATCAAGCAAAGGAAAGCTAGCAAACTTCGTCCGCTATCGTGAGATGAAGAAGACGGGCCATTGGAAGGTGGTGACAGCCCTTCTCTATCCCGGACGCAGTTGAGGACCGAGCTTGGACGCGGAATGACAACCCGACGATTCCAACCGTGAATCCTCAGCAAGGCTTCGGATTCGGTCGATCTCTTGACTTGTACTTGCTTTATTGTTGAATATTGGTGTTCCTTGTGAGATCGATACTTGGTAAAACCCCCATTTTATATTACTTGTGCGACCGATTCACTGCCGTGATCTATAACATCAATACATAGCATCAATCACATACACAGAGTACACACAATTTTATAGTGGTTCCCTAAGGTCTGGGTACATCCACTTTCCCCCTTCATCTATCTAGTAGTGTACTAGATTCGGCCAAACTCCTCCACTATTCCTCAGATCCTCAGATCTTACACTCAGAACCCCAACCAGCTTCCTACAACTCAGGCCCAAGGCCCTACCACTCAGTCTTCACAAAGACCTACACTTAGCCTTCAACAAGGCCTACACTCAGCCCTCAACAAGGCCTACACTCAGAGAAATAGATCTACTACACTCAGGCACACAGGCCCTACCACTCAGCCTTTATAATTTCAGGCTTACAACTCAGATCCCTAAGGATCCTACAAGAAATTAAGAATACAATGTATATAACCTCAACTAAGAATAAGAGAGAAGAGTTGACAGGTTTCTTGATGAGTTCTTGGAAGAACTCTGCTGAGATCAACCTCCCGTGGCTTCCTTCAAAGCTTCTTGAATGTAGAACACAGTAGGGTTGATTCTCTATGCAGCTGATCTTCAATCACTGCAACTTAAGATTCAGATCTCAATTTGAAACCTTCTTCACAGCCTGGTTCAATAGCTGTCTTCTTGGAAGGAGCTCTCTCTCTCCAACTTCTTAGATCTTCACTTGAAGGTCTTCTTCTAGTTGTATTGTACTTCAATGATTCATTGATCACCCTGATTGTTGTTAATCATCTTCTTTTGTTGACAGAATAAGCCTTTATATAGGCTTCCTTTATGGTGACCGACTGATCTGGTTTCTAACAGCTTTCTGACATCTCTGACAGTTGTAGTAGACCGGCTGGATTGGCAGCTATCAAGTCATCCAGTCACTTCTTGAAATATATGTAACTGTCTGAAAGTATCGAGACAGTCTGTCTTTAAGTGTCGACACTTATAGACTAAGTGTCTACACAAGTAGAATAAGTGTCGATACTAGCCTTCATGGTGTCGACACAACTCCTTGTGTTGTAGAAATTTCTTCTCGACACTGCTTCTTCAACATGTGTCGACACTGATATTGTGTGTCGACACAACTCCTTGTTCTTCAGTACTTAGTTGAATTCTGCTAAGTGTCGACACAACTCCTTTGTGTCGACACATCTTCTTGTGTTGAACTTGTTCAGTGTCGACACATCTTCTTGGTGTCGACACATACCTTCTGTGTTGATACTTGCTGAGTGTCGACACTTCTCCTTGTGTTGACACATTCTTCTTGTGTTGAGACTTTGGCTGAGTGTCGACACATCTCCTTTGTGTCGACACTTGTACTTAGAATTTGTTGAACTTTGTTGAGTGTCGACACAGCCTCCAAGTGTCGACACTTTCTTCATCTGTTGAGTCTTCTGCTGTGTGTCGACACATTCTTCATTATGTCGACACTTGTACTTAAACTCTGTTGATTTTGCTGAGTGTCGACACTGCCTCCAAGTGTCAACACTTTCTGATGTCGACAGAGTTCCTCTGGGTGTCGATACTCCTTCTAAGAGTCGACACTGCTTCTCTGGACATTTCTTCATTGAGTGTCGACACAGCTTGTATGTGTCGACACTTTCCTTCTGGTGTCGACTCTGCATTCCTGGTGTCGACACAATTACTCCAAGTGTCGACACTGCTTCTCTAGGTGTCGACACAAGTCTTCTTAAGTGTCGACACTTTTCTTATGGGTGTCGACACATGGATTTAGAAACTTTTCAGCTTTCCCTGCAAATACTTAACCTGCACAACTAAACTCAAAACACATCAAATACATTTTGATGTATATCATTGAGTAGGGTGAGGCTTCTTCAAATCAGGTACATTTATTCCAATGTACCCAACAGATGTCATGACCAGTGACTTGAGAACTGTCACAACAAACAAAGCAGTTACATGTGTTAGAGCTGTCAGAAGGCTGTTAGGAACCGGATCAGTCGGTAACCTCGGATGGGGTCTATATAAAAACCTATTCTATCAATAAACAAAAAAGGCAAGAAGCGATAACCAACAACAAGAAGAAGAGGTAGTCTTCATCAGGAAATCAATAAGTCCCTGGCAGATCCTGAACAAGTCTGCAAGAAGAATTCAGAGCCACATCTGAAAAGAAGAAGGAAGCTGGATTGAAGATCATCTCCAACTTGAAAAGAAGATCAACCTTACTTTGTTCAAATTCAAGAAGTTTTGAAGAAGCTAAGAGAGGTTGGATCTAAAGCAGTCAGATCTATCAAGAACTCACCAAGAAACCTTCAACTCTTTCTCTCTCTACATGGGTGAAGTTTCTATTTGTTTTTTAATAAATTTCTCTGTATGATCTTATATAGATCTGAGTGTAGGAGAGTTAACTCTCTGAGTTGTAAGCCAAAATTTATAAAGGCAGAGGTAGGGTTGAGTGCCTGAGGTAGGGGAATCATTTCTCTGAGTTTTATGCCTAGGAAAAGGCTGAGGTAGGGATTAATTGCCTGAGTTTTAGGAGTGTGCACTCACTCTGAGGTAGGGTTCTCTGTAAGAATCTGAGTTGTAGGACTTGCTGAAGTCTGAGCTGTAGGGACATTTCAAGGTTATGAGTTGTAAGATCTGAGGATCTGTGAAAAAAAGGGAGTTAGGTCGAATCTAGTACACTGCTAGATAGGCGAAGGGGGAAAATGGATGTACACATCACTTGGGGAACCAATATAAATCTATGTGTCTTCTGTGTTGCTATTTTGTTTAAATCTGTGCTCTGAACCGTGCTGTGATAAATATTGCTAAGTCTGTCTGACAAGTAATTTACATTATCTGCCTGAATAAAAAGAATTGAACCTATTCACCCCTCTCAAGGTGTTTAAGGTATCTGCAAACCTATTCTTTCAGCGCGTGAGCATTCGACTTCGCATGGTACTCCATATCTCAATTTCTATGATAGCTAGTTTATTTTCCCTATCTACATAGATTTTGTTTGCTCGGAACTCGCAAATAGTTAAGTCTGGGGGTGTGATGAATCCTATTTATATACTGATTTTCGGACTCATCTGGGCTAGTTTTCTTTCACTAGCACATCACTTTTAGTTCGTTATCATATATATTTCATCTATTCTTCATTTTCATAGGAAGTGCACTTATAAGCCGGTGGTTGTGTATTTTTGTTACTTTTATTGATTGTACTTCTTATTGTGATCGCCTGGAATGTCTGCACAAATTAGTGATTAGTTTATCCTGCAGGTACAGGGGTTGTGTGGGTGCTTTGGGTTAGTTTGGGGACTATTTATGCCTAAGGGCCACTGATCGTGCATTTTTACACGTGCATGCTCAGTGCATTCCTTAGAGCACGACCACTGGTCGTGCTCCACTGATCGTGTGCATTGATTCAATTTTTTACTAGGTTCTGCCATGCAAATACACGCTATCACAGGACACAATGCGCACGACCACTGGTCGTGTGCCACTGATCGTGTGCATTGATTCCATTTTTACTAGGTTCTACCATGCCAATACGCACTATCGAAGGACACAGTGCGCATGACCACTGGTCGTGCGCCACTGATCGTGTGCATTATAATTTTTGCAATCCATAAATACGCATGTTCCGCCCTAATCCCGCATTCTGTACTTTTTCTCTGTCGTTTTCATCTCCGAGGAGGGTTCTGCCGATCTCCTTCTTCCTCCACCGTAGGGAGGGGCTCCGACAAGCTTTCAATGCTAAATTCAAGTCAGAGCTTCCTCTCAGCCTCCTTCTTCATCCTTGAGCTTCAAGAAGGGTTTGACCTAGCTTTCATCATCAAGCTCGAAGGAGTTTGTATCATCCTTCACCAGATAGTGACACGAAGAAGACGTGTCCATTGGGAGTTAGTGACAGACTCCTCTACTCTAGACGCAATCGTGGACCGAGCTAGGTTGTGGATTGACAACCCGACGATTCCTTCCGTGAATCCTCAGCAAGACTTCGGATCTGGTCGATTTCGCACTCTCCTCTTCTTTTGTTGTTGATAGTGTAGTTTGATCTCAATGTATTTGATGAATTGTTCTTAATTTGATATGCGTTTGTGTACAATCATGTCTATGTGATTTTATATTCACGTTATTTGCTTTAGGTGCGCCCTTTTCCATCCTCCACCACACAGTGCCGCACTAACAATTGCTAGTGGCGTGCGTATCTAAGAGGTGCTCACGAACCTAATTCCGCTGTTCTCACCACCTCATTCACAAGGCTACTCGTCCATCTGCCTAGCGATTCGGTGCATAGCGGCATGTGTAGTTTTCCGTCCGCCTGGCGAAGCATTGCATAGCGGTCTTGTATAGGAGTTGTTTATTTGTGTTTTACTTTCTTTTTCCGCAAATAATGAAAACCCCCTTCGTAAACACCAACCTAAGGACTTCAATCTCAAGTCCTCCTCAAAATTAACTCCACCTTACTATGTTACTTGAGAGATCGAGACTTGGGAAAATTCGACCATTTTTTATTACTTGTGCGACCGTTACACTTGTCGTAAACCACATCACATAGACATCAACTCCTACAACCACACTGATCAAATATTCCAGAATATTCTATAGTTATTTGCGTCACTGAAGTTACAACAGTTCATAATGCTCAGAATCAAACATCCAGTAAAGAGATTAAGGAATGGGTCTTATTACCATGAAAAGTAAAGACTAAACTAAGGACAAACTTGAGCACAAATAGCTCGAAAACGTGAATCATTGACACTTGGTAAATCAACCGGGCTGGAGGCGGTGACCAATTGTCCTATACCGGGCTCCCAGACCCAAATGTCTCAAAAAAATAAGACCCAAATGTCTCAAAAAAAAGAAGACCCAAATGTCTCAAACAGCTCGAATATCGTAGGAAGAAAAGTTTAAGGAAAATTCGTCAGATATCACCAATGATATCTGACGAATTCGTCGAGTATGACAACTATTCGTCAAGTATCGCTGGCTGATACTCGACGCACTCGACACCAGGATTTGGAGAAATAGCTAAGTTGAATTCGTCGAATATCACTAAGGATATTCGACGAATTCTTCGAATATCGTGAAGGAATTCAACGAGATTGAAATTGGAATTTTGACCCAGGAAGATTCGCTGGCATGTGTAGACGGGTTGAACACGGCTTTGAGATTCATGCTAGATGATTTCTTTGGACTGGTCACTTCAAATAGGGCTTATTATGGATAAAAATGGGCGGTCCATTAATACAGTTACATGTGGAAAGTGAGTTAAACCTAATGCCTTGATATAAAAGGGAATGCGACCGAACCCTAGCCATCACTTACCGATCTTTCTGATCCACTACCGTGCAAAATAGTCTGGAGCGGAAGAGTGGAATATCGCGTGTCGCCTGAGCCGGATTTTGGAGCAAAAAGCTTCTCCCCTTTCCGTGGAAGAACACCGCCAACGAGGAAAGAAAATCATGCCTCCAAGGAGGATGACTAGATCCATGGTCGGAAATCTCAGAACAGCGGAAAATGTGGTGAGCTTCCTACCCTCTCCCTTGGTGCTAGATCTCTAGTTATTCCTAGGTGAGATATCATCTCACAGGTGTCTTGATTTGTGAGAAGATGTTTCCTAGGATGACGCCTTGCTAGGACTTGTGTCCTAGAGATATGACGTCTTTGACCACTCCATCCTTCAATGATCGCCACATTGCAGATGCAGTCATTGATCCCCATCACATAGAGTTCATGGATTGGGATGATCGTTCCCGCAAGCTCGAGGGTGGGAGTCTACCACGACGTTCGTCGCCATAGCCGCTACATGTTTTGCATGATGTCCGCCACTATTAAATAAAATATATAATTATAAATTAAATAATTATAATTATATATTTTAGCAATTTATATTTTATGCAATTTTATATTTATTGTTTATTTCATGTTTAATAATTTCATTTCATGTGTACTGATGGGTTCTTATAACCATCATGTGTTGTTTTAATTTATTTCATTTCATATGTAATGATGGGTGCATATAACCATCATAGGTTTATCTTATTTTCATGAAGGGTGGAGATGGAGTGGTGTAGGCTATTTATAGTCATAGTTATGAAGAATTTAGTAGTGAAGAATGAAAAGAAAATTGAAAACCTAAAGTTGGTTTCCCCCTATTCCCTCTCTACCCCCTCTTTGAAAAATTTGGCCTTTCCTTAGTTCTCCTCCCCCTTGGCCGCCGGTATATTCCCTCCCTCCCTCGCTATTTTCAGCCTCTTTCTTCTCCCCCCTCCCACTCTCAAGTATTTGGCCTCCACTCTCCTTCTCATCTCAAGGACATCCACTTCCTCCCCTAGTCTCCAACCACCACCTAATCCCTAGGGTTCAACGCTCCTCCAAAGCCTCCACTTCCTCTCCCTCCTTTAAAATTCACAACCACCTTTCCACCACAAACCAAAATCGAACAGCCCCCTCATCACAACACCGCCCCCCTCTCCTTCCACCTTGAAAGAATTTCACCACCTTTCCTCTCTCCGCCTTCCATATATATATTGTCCTTCAAGGTTTCTTCCTCCTATAGTAATTACAAAGGAAAACGGCGAGCGTCTTCACCTTTCAGCACGGATCCAACGATTTATGTGAAGATAGATTCAACCACCATCGTTTGTGCATCCTCCACCCATTTTTGTGAACAGATTTCTTGGGATTTGGGTAATGAATTCTCTATCCATCTCTAATGTGATTTCTTCTAAAATTATTTGTGAGATTTGGTGGAATTAGAAGGCTAGTTAATTGTCCTGATTTATATTGAAATCATGCTAATTAGAATCTAAATTTTAAGCATTAATTATCCAAATATTTTTCGTATTAATTGGAGCAGGTAGATCTCATGAACAGTACAAGAAATCATGTTCATCACCCTTGATTTCCCCTTGAGTTCAAGTGATTTGGTAGACCTTGTTTTTATTAATTTGGGAATTGAGTTTGGACTTTATTTTAAATTGCTATTTAGCCCGGATTGCTCTCTTATTGAGTTTGTGAAAGCTAAAGAATAATTTTAATTTGAATTGATAATTGTCCGAATCAGGTAGGTCCTATTCGCTTGAGCGAACGTTGGCATATAGCCCTCGTTCAAACTTTATAATGGGTAGTGATCCTTTGCGTCGTGCCCTGCTATATTGTTTGGAATCATCGTTGGTATTAAATAAGATAAATATTGCTCACTGCGTATTTATTTTAATTACCTAACCTAAGAACTCGTAATTAATCCGTCGAAACCACGGGCCTGCATCAATTTTGTATCAGATGGAGGTTCATGTCAATTTTCTAATTGGCACCCTCCCCCTTTTATTAGTACGCCGACACGCACATGTCTTGCACATTTATTTGTCAAAATTACAAAAAAAGTTTTTATTTCTGGTCTGCCAACAAAGGCCTAAAATTTTTATTTTTCTGCAAAAAAAATCATTTTTTTATAATCTCTTATTTATTTTCAGTAAGAAAATAAAAAAATATTTTTTCTACCCTATATATTAAACGGGAACAAATCCATCTATTGTAATTTATATAGTGTCAGAGTCCTTTAATTCATTGCATGTGTACAAGATCCGGGTGAGTTTTCTCTCCGGTTCTCACTGATATGGCCTATAATGTTTACGCTTCCCGTTTAGACTATTTGTATGATAAATCCATGGCTAAACACACCCCAGCCTTGCCTTAATACCATAGGAATACCAACCGTCCCCATGCTTATCCTGACACTAGAAGACAGGTACATACTAATAATGATTTTGGGTGTCCCAAAACTTTTAGAAACTGGCTTAAGGGAATAGAAATTGAATTTGATTTTCACGATTGGGAAGACCACCACAAGGTTATTGTAGCCCGAGAATGATTAGTTGTACAAGCCCAGGTATTTTGGCTAAACGAAGAGCGTCGTGTTGGTAGTTATAAACATGCTTGGCCGGCAAAGCGTAGCCTACTCTCAGATCAATTTTATCTAGCCCACCTCCGCACTGGTGACACCAAGCCTGTGAGAGAGTATCGTTATAGCGCTAGTCCCATACCTTCCTATAAGAATGATTATAAACCTAACACAAGATTATTTTTCCTTAATGGTCGGTCTGTCCCAGTGTACCTACTACCATCTTTATGGAAACCATTCCTAATAGGTCATATGCTTGGACTCGAAAGATGTTACTACTAGAGCTTTGTCTCCTTTAGCAATGACGTCTAAGCCTCTTGAGATTATGACTGAAACCCACGAGGACTCAGATGTAGATGTGGAATCACTTGATTCTGACGATGATCAATTAGGTGAGAGTATTCCTTCACATATGATAGTGCCCGACAAGTATGATAATTCTGACATTGAGGGAATACCTAGTGATTTAGAAGGTAATGTATGGGATGATTACATTCCAAACTATGAGAGTATTCCGTTGCCTATTACTTGCACTGCTAGTGTTGTGTCTAACAACCCTAGTATTGAGTGCCCTCTCCAAGATACAATCCCCAGCATGATAGAGCCTACAATTGCTCCGACTTAGAGTGTATTTGAGTTATCTGAGGAGCCTGAGAGTGAGGTGATGAGTCCAAGTTATACACATATTTTAGGACTCATCTGGGATAGTTTCTCGTTGATGCACTACACCTTAGAGCCATATTTGTTTATATTTGTTATTATGTTCATTCTATGATTAGTGCACTTTTGGCCCGCTTTCAGTTTGATTTTCTTAGTTATTACTCTTGTACCCTACTTGGTGTTTTGCTACGATTGGATACTTTAGTGCGCCCGTCTCGGTGGCTCTGTTATTTTTGATGCAGGTACAAGGGTCGCGTGCATGATCTGGGATTGTTTCGGGGAGTTTTCTGCCTAAGGTACACTAGTCGTGCATTTTTAACGCGCGCACGATCAGTGGACTCCTTAGCGCACGACCAATGGTCTTGAGACGCCTGCTCATTATAATCCCAAACAGTCCAGGTACATTGTGCATGATCATTGGACCTATAGCGCACGACCACGGGTCGTGAGCCACTGATCGTGCGCACTACTCCACATTTTCCCAAGTTCTGTCTGGGCATACGCACGAGCATGGGACCTATAGCGCACGACCACCGGTCGTGTTCCTCTTCTCATGCGGGCTAAACCAGCTTTTCTTAACTTCTGTCTTTTCTAATCGCACGATCACCGGATATAGTGCTCACGACCACTGGTAGTGCGCCATTGATCGTGCGCATATAGTGCTCACGACCACTGGTAGTGCGCCACTGATCGTGCGCATATATATTATTTTTTCCATAAAGGTGCAGGTTTCTCTGGGAACTGAGCTCACGATCATCAACCGACAGTGCGCACGACCACTGGTCGTGCGCCACTGATCATGCGCTCTGATTATTCTACTTCCATATATAAGGCTCTGCTCCGCAAATAAGGGAAGGTTTTGTCATTTTTCCGCCCGACAGCTGCGCGCGAAGCGTCGTTCCTCTCCTCCAGAGGTCCTCCACTCATCTCCACCCTCCGGGAAGAATTCTCTAGCCATATGAAGCCATCCTCAACGTTCAGAGAACTCCTGGCCACCAGCAGCGAGCAACGAGAGTTTTTGCTGCTATTTATCTGCACAAAGGGAAGAAAGGATTGAATGAAGGGAAAGAAGATGGAGAAGAACAAGTGAATTTACGACCCATTTGCATCCGGTAGCGACCACAGACAAAGTCGTGAAGTGGATTGACAACCCAGCACTCCGGCCAAGAACCACGGCTACGCTTCCCCCTTGCGGTTTATTCTACCTTTTCTCTTTGTGGATTGTATTCTTAAGCTTGTATTGAACCTAAACTTCTCTTTATTTGTCTATGAATGAAGTGTGCTTCGATTATTTACCTTCTCTTTGTTATTTGTGATGCATTCGCCTCCGCTCACATCCACTCACTCCCGGACTTGAACCACTCTAGCAATGGCTAGAGTTGGTGGATGAAGAGGTGATTACGACCCTCTCACTCCGCACTTGCTCTCCGTCCATCCGCCCAACGAAGCATGGCATAGCGTCCTGCACTCACTCCTTCCTCTAAGCGAAGCGGTGCTGGCAACCCACAGTAGTTTTCTCTTTGTTTTGTAGCCTTAGGAAGCCAAAAACCAACCCCCCTTGTTATTTATTTTAACTCTAAGTAATGATCTTCACACGATGTTATCACGTACCCTTCCTGCATTCCCTCGAGATCGATATTCGGGGAACCTATTGCCAAATTATTACTTGACAGCGACCGGTACACTTGCCGACGACGCATCAAGTTTTTGGCGACGTTGTCAGGGAATCATGTTTTTGGCGTCATGTTAAGTACCTTTGAATGGGCAGTTGGTCGTCAAGTTAAGTGCCTCTGAATCATGTGATCGTCAAGTTAAGTACCTCTGAACGACGTAGTCGTCAAGTTAAGTACCTCTGAACGTCATAGTCGTCAAGTTAAGTACCTCTGAACGATAAAGTTACCATTAAGTCATGGACCTCTGAACGGTGGTGTTACTCGGGGGACTTCGGGACACCGAAAATGTACCCTCAGTGACGGGGCGTGTGGTGGTTGGGCCAATGTCTATGGTAAATTGTTCTTAAACGCACTTTATGTTGCCATATATATCCCATGCCTTGGTTGCAGGGATGGAGAAATGCTACACTGAGTAAGGGGTGGGATCATTATAAATGGGTCAGCAAAATGCTGGCCGTTTCTTTGTTTGCCACATTTTGGTGGGCCCTTTTGTGCAGGTACTGGAGATACAAGTGGAAAGTAGCGGGTTAAAGCCCATGTGCTGCAATTTGCTGGCCCTTGAAAGCCCAAAGTCAAACTTTACTGTTTCATGTGTGGTCGGCCTGCCTGCCAATGTATGAAGTCACTTTATTAACTGAAATAGTTGTAATAATGCTAAGGCCAAAACATGTGATGTAATATATTATTATATGTCATTCCTTTTGTGTAGTAGACAACCATATTGTGTATGGGTTCTCAACATAAAATGCTTCCGCTAGAATTCTCTGTGGTAGGACGCGTTTCTACTTGAACCTGGTTTTGGCTTATTATATGTAATATCATTGTCTGTCCGTGGTATATGGCGTCGGGCCCCGGCCGGACCTTCTATCATATGTTATGCGACGGATGGGGGCGTTACACTTCACTCAACGCTTTTGTACTTAACAACCTCTTCTTTGAGAATGTGTTGAGTGTAAGTCCTTCACTCGATGCTTTACAGATTTTCTTGAGAGGGCGTCGAGTGTAAGTCTTTCACTCATCGGTTTTGTACTTAAATAGATTTTCTTTGAGAAGGCGTCGAGTGTAAGTCCTTCACTCGATGCTTTTGTACTTAGATAAATTTTCGTGCTTCTCCACTTATGTTTTGAGTGAGGGTTAAACTGTCAACTTTTTTTGTCCTTTGGCGTTGAGTGATGTGTAATCACTTAATGCTTTTATACTTTGACTATTTCTTGTCTTCCTTGACCATGCTAACTTCTTTTCAGCCAAACTTTTGATACTCTCAATCTGTATAATCACTTAATTACAAATATCCTGCACAAGTAACTTATACATATGTTAAATACAGGTTTGTGTATATTATTGACTTGTGGGTCTTCTTCAAATCTCGGACATTGTGGTCAATGTACCGAACAATTTATTTTCAAACCTATGTTTTGTTCCCAATGGACATTCAAAAAAATGTTTCAACCACTTTAAATGATTAATCTTGGTTTTTAGCTATGAATGATGAACTTAACCTATTTGGACGTAATAAGTTTTGGAAACTTGTAGAGAGACCTTCTGATCATCCTATAGTATGAGTAAAATGGATTTTCAAAGATAAATTAGATAGTGAATCTATGATCATCGGGAACAAAGCTAGATTAGTAGTAAAAGGATATGCAAAAATTGTGGGTGTAGGTTTTGATGAAACTTTTGCAGTAGTAGTACGTCTTGAAGCAATTAAGAATTTTCTTGCATTTTCTAGTTTTAAAAGATTTAAATTATTTCAAATGGATATTAAAACGACATTTTTAAACTAGTACATTAAGGAAGAAGTATATGTAGAACAACCTCTTGTCTTTGTTAATGAAAAATTTCTCGATCATGTTGGTATGTTAGAAAAAGAGCTTTATGATTTAAAACAAGTGCAACGTGCATGGTATGAAAAACTAACTTTATATTTGTTAAAAAATGATTATAAAATGGGAAGTGTTGATGTACACTTTTCATTAAGCATGTTGATATTGATTTAGTTTTACAAATTTATATTGATGATATTATTTTTGGAGCCACTAATGAAGAATTGTGTAATGAAGTTATTTTAGTTACGAAAAATGAATTTGAAATGTGCTTGGTAGGAGAACTTACATATTTTCTAGGATTTCAAATTACTCAAAACATTGTAATATTTTCATTTGTCAATCTAAGTATATTCATGATGTTTTTAAAAGATTTTGTTTTGAAAACCTTAATCTAGTTAGTACTCCTATGAGTGTTTCATTAAAATTAGAAAAAGATGAAAGTGGAGTTTCTATTAATCAAACCTTATATAGAGGGATAATAGGATCATTATCGTATTTAACTGTATCTATACATGATATTATGTTTGTTGTCTGTTTATGCATTAGATTTCAGGCTAATCCCAAAAAAACACATTTAAAAGTGGTTAAACGGATTTTTAGATATATCCTCAGTCCAAGGGGCTTCCGGTCGGCCTCTTGGTTGGTCATGACCATACTTCACGACCACAAACTCGTTGTTGCGAGGCGCGGCTAGTGCCATTGCCGGCTTTCCAAGCCGGCGGGCCGGGCTAATCCTGCGGCCGCAAGATGCGCCCACGCGTCGTGGCCGATCTTCGCGGTTTCACACTATGCGAACAAAAAAAGTATAGCAAAAATTTGGAGTAACAAAATCTTTATTATCAAAAAAAAGGTATCTATTACAAAGTTATAGCCTCCCTTTTATAGAATGGAGGAGATGAGAGAGATTACAAATAAGCAATGTGGGACTAAAAAATTAAAAGTATATGCGGCTTTACAAATAGACAAACAAGATAAGTCGTGCGGTTAGACAAGTCGGCTAACCCCCCCAACAACCAATAGTAGGAGTGAACAATCGCCACAGAGAACAAGCCGCCACAGGAGACCGCTAAACCACTCGGTCTCCAAGTCGCCTAAGACAAACTGCCAGACCGCTGGGATACCAAACAGAAATAGCTCGGCAGACAAGCTTGCTAGGGTAAAGCGCCAGACCGCCCGGCCTCCGAACAACAACAGACTGCCCTACTTCCATACTGTAACACTCCCCCTCAAGCTGGAGCATAGATATCAATCACGCATAACTTATCGCAAATATGGAAGAAGGAATCGGACACTAGATTGGTGAAGACATCTGCCAACTCGTTATCGGAAGTAACGAACAGAGTACAAATCTGTTTCTTCAAGATCTCTTCCCGAATAAAGTGACAGTCGACTTCTATATGTTTTGTCCTCTCATAGAAGACAGGATTTTTGGAGAAGTATACGACCTTGTTGAAACAGAACATAGGAAGAGGATAGTTGTAGACGTCTCCTAAGTCAAGCATGAGAGCTCGTAACCATTTCAACACAAATGTGGTCGATGTCATACATCGATATTCTGCTTCTGCATTAGACCTGGAGACCACAGACTGTTTCTTGCTCTTCCACCTCACAAGATTTCCTCCAACAAATGTGCAGAAACCTGATGTTGACTTGCGGTCACCTTTGTCATCAGCATAGCTCAAATCTGAGTACGCTTCAACCCTTAAGTGTCCATTCTTCTGAAAAAGGAGTCCTTTCCCTGGTGCTTCTTTAACATACTCCAATATTCTCAGGAAAGATTATAGATGGCACTCCCTAAGAGCTTGCATGAACTAGCTCACCTTGCCCACATCATAAGATAAATGAGTCTGGTTACAGTGAGATAAATGATTTTGCCAAACAGACGTCGGTATCTCATAAGATCAAATAGAAGGGGCGAGTCATATGTCCAAGTTTTATCTTCTTTAGAAACCATGGGACATCGGGCAGGTTTAGCACCAGTCAACCCTGCCATCTTTAGAAGATCAATAACATACTTCCATTGGGAAAGGACTATGGAGTTAGGCTTCCTAGAGATTTCAATCCCGAGAAAGTATTTCGGGGAGCCTATATCCTTTGTGACCAACTGTTGATGAAGATGTTTCTTTGTCAAAGTTACCCCATCCTGGTCATTGCCAGTAAGAAGAATGTCATCCACATATACCACAAGAACTACCAGACCCGAGGCGTGTTGAATTTTCTCAAAGCAGTCAGCAAGATAGCCTAAAGCCAAATTAATATTCTCAGAACTATCCAGTTCACACTTTGATCATGCGGAAACCCAAGGAGCAAGCTCAAAAACAAATGCAAATGGATGAACTAGCAGATCTTATTTTATTAACAATTCTTACAGGGCGAGGTATACATTGCATGACATGATTTCACAAGTACACAAGCTATAAAAAAGAAAGCACAAAACAAGTCGGGCGTACAGAGTAGGAGACCGCCGAATCCGCCAAGGTCGCCGAAGCCACCCAAGCTGTTGCTACTACAAGCCGAATAGAACACGGAGTCATCCAGACCTCGCACAGACACAACATTATTCATTTACTGGTGATGAACTGAAGAACATACCGCCTACCCGCCTGAGACCGGCGGACAGGTTATTGAAACTTGGAAATGCTGAAGCAGAGAACTGACAAGCCGCAGAAGCAACCTGCTAAGACCGTAGAGACCGCACACTTCACAGAACTTGACCGAAGTCAAAGCCAAGCTCCTGGCTACTTGAAGCTAGTCACGCGACCCACACAAAGCACACAGTTAACTATACTAACCCACGCAGACAGCAAAAACCAGACCGCAGTAATTAACCAAGCCCACTTATTGTTCACTCAGTTACTGTAGACGTGCTGGGGGGGTATATATATAGGCGAGCTGAGAAGTGTGGTCACCACCCTAGTGAATAGAGTCAGCGCTCCAGCTTGCGCACCAGAAAAGACCCGTCCGCTAATTCCGCAAGGACTAAGACGGATTCCAAGGAAACCCGGCAGGAGCAAAGACCAGATGTTCACCATCAAGCGAACTAGAACAAGTCCGCCCATACTATGCTGACAAGGCACCGGCCCGTATAGCCCGCAAACATCACCGCACAAGAAAAACCACAAGCTATATAACGATAGTCCACACTCTATATGCGCACAAGGAGGCAATCAGCACAGCTTGAGAATAAAGCCATCCGCTATGAGTCTACGACCAACAGGCAGTCCGCCACGTCAACAGCAGACTCGGCGGATACTGCAGACACACTGTACTTGTCACTGAATGTGACCAAGTCCGGAAAACCACAAGGAGCAAGCGCAAGGTCAGCGGACAAGGCCTAGTCTGCCTGCCCCCAAGGCAGATCGCCAACACCCCACCAGAGTAAGGCAGAGCCCGCAAGCCCTACTCGCATAGCTGCCAA
This sequence comes from Platanthera guangdongensis, assembly GCA_039583875.1. Taxonomy (NCBI): domain Eukaryota; kingdom Viridiplantae; phylum Streptophyta; class Magnoliopsida; order Asparagales; family Orchidaceae; genus Platanthera; species Platanthera guangdongensis. Next base: position 98,582,002 of record CM077147.1, on the reverse strand, counting down.
GACAACGACAACCTGCCAGACTTCGACATCAGTCCGCGCAGTCCACCACAGCAGCTAACGCCGCTGCACCACCAGAGCACGACAAAGGCCACATCCGAACTCGAAGGCCAGACCGCAACAGTGAACACTGCGGACTCAACCAGTCCGCAAAGCCTCCCGCGGATTCAATATCCAATCTGCCTGGCTACAAAATAGCTTTCTAATCTGAAATATTGCAGATCAAGCTGAGCACTGCCAACAGTCCTCGAACCGCAGACCGCTCAGGCCGCTTTGCTAGAAGCCATCCTTGTCCAAAGGCCAACCAGGTCGTAACCAACAGTCCGCCCAGGCCGCTCCTCAAGAGTAGCCACGCCACCAAGCCATGGTTACCCAGAACCAGTAGTCCGCCCAGGCAGCAGACTCAGACCGCTCTGGCCGCACAGTCCACCCGGCCTGCACATCACCCACTTCCACTTCACAAATTTCAACACTCCCCCTTGAAGTGAGAAGTTGTGATCAAACCTACCAAGCTTCGTAACTGCTGAAATAGACCCTTCGACAGCGGCTTCGTGAAGATGTCAGCAAGATTATCTTCACTCTGAACATGCCCGACCAGAAGAGATCCCTCCAACAACTTCTCCCTTATGAAGTGGTTCTTGATCACAATATGCTTGGTCCTTGTGTGACACACTGGATTGTTTACCAGTTTAAGAGCACTATCATTGTCACCCTGGAGCAAAGTATGCCCTTGCACTTTATCATGAACATACTCTACAAGCCTCCTTAATTAGATGGCTTCCCGAGCAGCCAAGGACGAAGCCTTATACTCAGCTTCCGTAGTAGACACAGACACTGAGTCTTGCTTCTTGCTACACCATGAAATGGAAGCTGATCCACAAGTAAACACATAACCTAAAGTTGATCTTTGATTATTCGAGTCACCACCATAATCAGCATCCGTGTATCCAAGCAAAGAAAACAACGTGTCCCTACTATATAGGAGTCCTATATCAGAAGTCCCCCTGACATACTTCAAGATGTTCTTCACCGCTACTAGATGAGGCTTCCTTGGTTCAGCCAAAAACCGACTTACTCTGCCAACAGCGTAAGCAATGTCTGGCCTTGTTATCATCAGGTAGATTAAGCTCCCAACTAAAGCTCTGAACACCAAGGGATCAGGAAGAATCCTTCCTTCATCTCGTCGAAGCTTCAGCCCATGCTCTAGTGGAGTAGAGCAACACTTCCATTCGCCCATGCTGAATCGACTCACAGTACGATCCGTATATCCGTTATGGCAAATGAGTATCCCGCTCTCCTTCCTCTCCACTTCAATACCAAAAAAGTGATGAAGCTCTCCTAAGTCTTTCATCTCGAAGCGTATACCAAGCTCTGCCCTGAGCCTAGCTACTTCCTCCTCTGAATTCCCTGTGATGATGATATCATCCACAAACAGGATGACCTAGACTTGAAGCTCCCCCCTTCTTCTTGATGAACAAGCTTGAATCCAAGTTGGATGAAAAATATCCGCAGAATTGAAGATACTCTACTATCTTCCCATACCAAGCTCTTGGAGCTTTCTTCAACCCGTAGAGAGCCTTCCTGAGTTTACAGACATAGTCTAGATGAACTTCAGAAAAAAAATCCAAGTGGTTGATCCATAAAGATGTCCTTGTCAATCTCTCCGTAAAGAAAAGCGTTCTTCACATCAAGTTTCCACATCCTCCATCACTTGCAAGCAGCCAAGGCGATCACCACCTGAACCGAAGTCATCTTTGCAAATGGACAAAATTTCTCCTCATCATCTTCTCCATACTGCTGAGAGAATCCTCGAGCAACAAAGCGAGCCTTATATCTATCAATGCTCCCATCATCCTTCTTCTTCAACTTAAACAACCACTTGAAGATCACTGGAGTAATGTCATCAACCTTGGGAACAAGATCCTAGGTTTCATTATTCTTAAGAGCAGCAATCTACTTCTTCATGGCATCATCCCACTCCATGACTCCAGTCACCTCATTGAAGTTTGCAGGCTCTCGCTCATCCAGAGGACCTGCAAAGAAGCAGGAGACAAAACTCACTGCATTCCCATCGCAGTACCGAGTAGGTGGCTTGATAGTCCTCTTCGACCTTTGCAAGGTCTGCTCCTTGCTCACAAACTCTGTTGCTTTTTCAGGCTCAACTCCAACTTCGGGCAAGCTTTGAGCAATGCTCCCCCTGCTTCCTGAGCCAGAACCCTTAGTACCAGAACTTGAAGAAACATGAGCTGGTGGTGAAATAATAAGCTCCTCTTATAGAACTTCAGCAGCCATCTTTTGCTCTTCATCAACCTTGCTCTCTGTTATCTCAACCGATCCTCCTCCATACGATGTCAGTTCATCAAATACCCCATCTCTTGATACAACAAACTTCTTTGTCGCACGATCCATGCATTTCTATCCCTTCTTCCGCTCATCATAGCCAACAAAGACAAGCTTCATTGCCTTTGCATCAAGCTTTGTCAATGATGCATCCGGGACATGCACATAACAAGTTGATCCAAACACCCGAAGGTGTTCCACACTGGGCTTCTTGTTCTGCAACATCTCAAAGGGAGTCTTCATGTTGATCGGGCTGAGCGGCATCCGATTGGTGACATAGGAAGCACAAAACATCCCATCTGCCCCAAAAGACCTAGGAATGTCTTTTACATGAATCCAGTATTTACAAGTCTCCGTCAGATAACGGATCTTCCACTGAGATACTCCGTTTTGTTGTGGAGTATTAGCACAAGTAAGCTCTCTTTGGATCCCGTGCTTCCTGCAAAAGTTACAAAACTCGGAGGAGACAAACTAACCACCGTTGTCTGTTATAAGCTTCTTGATCCGCAAGCCAAGCCGGCCTCCACCAACTCCTTGAACTCCACAAACAAATGGAAGGCTTCAAAATTCTCCTTCAAGAAATATACACAAGTGTATCTTGAGTAGGCATCAATCATAATGAGCATGTATCTGCTCCCACCAAGGGTAGCAGTGACGGTTGGTCCCATCAAGTCTCCCTGGATACAATCCAATGGTCTCTTGCTTCTTGTTTGTGGCTTATCAAACGGAAGGCGATGAGCCTTGCCATACTGACACCCCATGCAAATGTGACCGTCGCCAAAGGAAGATAGCTTAGGCAAGCCTCTTACAAGCCTTCTGTTTGCCATAGCTTTCAACGTATCCATTCCTACATTCCCCAGCCTCTCGTGCCATATAGCAGCGCTATTGTTTGCTCTCATCCGATCAACATAAGAGTTAGTTGCAAGAACAAACAAGTTCTTCACTCTTCTCCCAACATGAGCAACATCAGCCTTAACCGCTGATACGTTGCGAAGGAACTTCACTTCTGTTGGCCCAAACAGAATGTGATAACCACACGGACTGAGGCAGCACGTGTTCCACGAGGCCTCAGATTCCCTAACACGGGTGCACACACACTGCCGTGTGCGCACCCGTGTTCAAATCCAGCACACGGATCGACGCACCCCGTTTTCCACGAGGCCGCGATTTTCCCTAACACGTGTTCACACACGGCCGTGTGCGAACCCGTGTTCAACTTCTTTAAATAGGGCCATGTGAATTTTCTTTTTATGCACATTCCAAACCTTCTCCCATCGCAAGTTCTCTCTGTGGCCTAAGCTTGAGGGCGCCACCTTCTCCAATTCTCGCCTTCCTTTACTCACATTTTCTCATTCAACATCATGTAGTTCGGAAGAAGTCAAGGCGGTCGTAGTCGCCGACCGGAGCTGCAAGTCTCAACGGAGAGGCAGGATGTCGCTGCTGCGTTAATTTTCGCCGACGCAACGCACACCGCCCGCTTCAACCGCTTACAATCAAAAAAATTTCAAGATATCTGCATGATTGATTGGAGCGTGCTTGAAGAAATAAATTTAGCTGGAGATGTCAGGGCATTAATTTCTCTAACGGGTTGGGATCAATTTTTCACCATAGAGGAGTTAGGATTTAGGGAACTCACTTTAGAGTTCCTATCCTCGTTTTATTGCAACTTTCGGCCTAACTTCATCGATGCGCCGCACGCGCCTGAGGGGATAATATTGTTTCGAGTGGGTGGCACCTTCTATACACTCTCTATGCTCCAGTTCACCGAGTATTTAGGGGTGTATGAGGAGTCATTCCTCTTTAGTGATGCCTACCCCGAGCTCCAGTTCGACCTCCCCAATCGCGATATGGCAGGCGGTATCTGGCTCCAGATTTCTTTTGACACTAGCACCTACGAGTCCAAGCGATCTAAGGCCTCTAAGTTGGTTTCTCCCGCCCTCCATAACATCCACCATCTCCTTAGCCACACATTGAGCGGCCGGGGCGAAAGCTCCGGTGTTGTCAGTCGACAGCACCTGCTATACCTCTACAGCATGACTTCACGTTATCCTCTACATCTCGGTTATCATCTAGCCCAGTTCATTCTCCATCAGGCCGACACCCCCCGCGTCGGGTCTATTTGTGTAGCACCCTACATTACTCGACTGGTGAAGAATATGGGCATCTTTTCATCCCTCTCCCAGATGACAGTGGTCGCGAAGACCGTGGCTATCACGATGGCTAGTCTTCGCTCCCTCCGCCTTATCACCGCCGATCAGGGCCGGGGAAGCATCATTTATTCTATTGCATGACGTGGGCTGCATGTACAGGATGACAGTGATGATGAGGTATATCCTGACCTCGATGTGTCGTTGGTGCCTCCGCCCCATTCCACTTACGCTCATGGCGAGTCTTCTACTGCACCTCCTCCACCTCATTCATGGTACTCACGCGAGTTTCGAAAGTTTTTCGAGACCGAGCTCTCGCCATGACTACAACACATTGAGGAGTCACAGCAGCAGACCGAGGACCTCCTCATCCAGATCTGAGACCACCTAGCGATCGCTCCTCGCCAGCCGCCAGCTCCAGCCCCGCCTTCCTTTCCTGATGATGCGACCGACCACCCTGCATACTTCTAATGTATATATATGTAGTGTTATCTTTATGTATTATGTCTTGTATTTTTTTTATATCAGTGTATTTAGTTCTGTCAGCTATTATATATCAGTGCATTTCATTACGGCTCCTGTTTATTTACTGTGCTATTCTACTTATTATGATAGCAGATTTTTTTCTTATGTCATCGTGAAATTACACTATGTCTGCTTTTTACATTGCACTGAGGACATTGCAAATTATAAGTCTGGGGGTGGAATGGCTATTCACGTGGTTACAATTGATTCTAATTTGCTTATCATAACACTCAAGTTTGTTATACCCCCCCCCCCTACAAATTTTTGTTTGATCCTTTAAGCTCTCAATATTCTTTCAGTTGGGATTATAACTATCTAATTTAACTTCGCACGCTGATTAAAATGAATTGATGTAGACTCATTGAGCGTTCAACCTTGTTGATTTCGTAATTTTGTATAAAAATTCTTTAGCCTAATTTTCTCTCTATAATTTACTTTTAAGATTACTCCTCTATATTAGTAACTATCCAACACTCTATTTTAGAAAATATACTTATCTATAATAAAGTGAGTCGATGAGTGTAACATTTTTATAATTTGGTATTAGTGGTTTAAAATGGAATTATCTATTGATGTCTAGGACATGCCCTCTAACATGCCTCAAAACATTACATAGGTTAATTAGTAAGGGCGGAAATGACTTAGGCCTCTTATTGGATAGCTTGAGCCTTGTTAACCCAAAACCTTTAACATGATACCCTTGCACACCCAATTTGAACCTAATCCCTATTCTTTTGACACTCTACTACTAAAATTTTCCCAGGCCAAATCCTTACCTATTAGCACACCTATCATTGATGCCTTCTTGGAATGATTTGTTCATAGTGATATGTGGCCTGAGTGCGTGTATACTTGCACCCACTTGGAATGATCCCTACTTTGAACAAAAAAAAGACATAGTGATATATGGCCTGAGTGCGTTTTTACTTGTACCCACTTGGAATGATCCCTACTATGGTCCCTTGGTTAAGAAAAAAAAATATATATATATATATATATATATATATATATATATATATATATATAATAGAGTTCCCTTCAAAATGTGGGAAATATACAAATTGCAAAGTCTGGGGGTGTTTATATAAAATTGAAGTATGTTAAGGTATCTTCCAACATAAGGATCAATCAAGATTTAGGTGTGAAAAAATTCATCGAACTTATCTTTGATTACCTCACCTTAAATCTTCTATCCTAAGACAAGAAGTCTACACCAAAATTCAAGTCCTAAGGATCCGACCTTACTAATTCTAACTAGTGCTGTGATGAGGGTGTAAAAAGGGTAAGCTCATGATTATCAATATGAGTACTTATAAGTTTTGAAATACTAATACACATCTTATAGAGATTGTTATATTCTCCTCATATTTGTTAAAGATGACTATACTTTTATTTCGAAAAAGCGAGTGAGAGATAGTTAACAGATATATTGGAATAATTTCAAGACTATGTTATATTTAGAAAAGTCTGCTAAATTATTTCCTATGCGATTACATCATCAAAGTTCTCTTAAATTCATAGCAACCAGTGTGCGAAGGCATAATTATTTAATGGTAACCCAAGTGTTTGAATTAGTTTTCTTAGGGACAAGCAAACATCTAAGTCTGGGGGTATTTGATGAGTACGATTATGATAGGCTTTTTACTATCATAATTGTAATCATGTCTACTATTTCCTGACCCTTTTTGTGTTGATTTCACGATAATAGTAAAGAAATTGTCATAGCATAGATAGAAGAGCCCATTTTGAAATCTTTGGCATTCCTTGTAATAAACTATTTACTGATTCTTTCATTTTTCTATTGCAGGTAATGCCAACCAATCGACCTAAAAGTCTCGGAGCAAACAGAGAAGTTCACGGAGTCAACATGGCTGATGACCGGACGAAACTTTGTGCACACGACCTGACACACGGCCGTGTGCCTACCCATTTCCTATGCACCTGGAGCTGAAGAAATTGCACGCAGGAGACACAGACTCACACGGGTAGACCACACGCCCGTGTGGCGACCCGTGTCATATTGAACACGCCTACCGACCAACCCGTGTCTTAAAAACACAACCACACACACGGCCGTGTCCATACCCATGTCATCTGACACGGCCCACTACCATACATGCCTGCTCGTGTGGAACCGCCTAGGAACCGTCCACACGGCCTGACACACGGCCGTGTTGGAACCCGTGTCCGACCTGTTTGCAATGGGACTATATATTTCCTGTAGAAAAAATTGTTTAGGAATTTTGGATCATTTCTGGATTGGAGAACTGCTGAAGGCCGAAGGGGAGCATCCAAGACAAGGAGGATTGAAGGGTATTTTATATGTATTTTTATCTAATCATTAATCCCTTTTAATCCTTCCTTTCTCTTGATGATTCATCTTTGGTTATTGTTTTAATTTGCATGAACTTCTATTTGAACATTCTAGTAATCATGTATCACTTTGTTTATGTTAAATTTGTGTTATTTTATTTGTGTTCATATTTGCAAACAAAGAGTTTAATCTTCCTTATGAATTACTTCTTCGATTTACATAATTTGCAAATTGCTAGATTGAAAAATTGGTTCTTTGTAATGATATTTGTATATTCATATTGTGATGTTAATTCTCTTTGTGAATCAAACTCTATGATCGAGAGATATGATGTTTGGAAAATTAGAACACGAGTAAAAGGATTCATGGTAGTTTAGAGATAAAATTCATGAATTTATGTAGTAATAAGGGTACTTTACTTAATGCGAACTGGAGTGTTGTAAATTATTCGAGAGAAAATTTACTATCTTAGGTCTAGATGTGGAATTGCTCGAGAGAGAATTTTGATGAATATTTAACCTTTACATTACAACAAATTTAATAGTCTTTTCATTTCATGATCACTTAGAATTGAACTAATAAATGAATTCGTTCATGTAATCATTTAAAAGCTTCATGTTTTTTATCATTTTTACTTCTCCAATGCTGAATCATCCAAATGGTCATAATTAGGTTAATGTAGTTTAGATATCACTTTTATTTAAAGGTATGATAATAAAGGGAGGGTGAGTACGAGTAGTTGAAACGACCCTGTGGAATACGACACGAGATGTAAATTTCTCCTATACTATGATTGATAGTTGCACTTGCCGAAATGCTAATTCAATCTAGTTTAAGCCCATCTACATAGTTGTATTAGAATGTAGAATGAAATCACATTGAGTTATTACTTGTTAGCAAAGCAAATCATCATTGGCTCAAATAGAATGTGATAACCAGCGTCTACCATATTGCTCATAGAGAGGAGGTTCTTCTTCATGCACGGTACATGATACACACTCCTTAATGTGAGTGGCCCCTTATCACTACCCAAAGACACAACCCCTTCCTTCTCTAGTGCATAAACAATATTATCAGCAGTTATGATAGCTTCATTACCTGAGTAAGCTTGCAGAGAAGAGAACTTCAACTTGTCTCCGATGAGGTGATGACCACACCCAGAGTCTAAGATCCACTCGTAGTTGAAGTCGACAATGTACAAAGCACGGACACAAGTGCCGTCATGAAAGCTCTGCACCATGCAGCTTCCTCACTATTAGAGCAAACTTCCTCCTTGCTGCAGCATGTCCAGGCTGCAGTTTGACCTTGCAGTCACTCTTGAAGTGTCCCCACTAATGACACCAGTAGCACTTCAAGTTCTTCTTCAAATCCTTCTTAGGAGCAACGCTCCTCTTGGACTGATAAGAAGTTGAAGGCTCATTTTCAGCAGCAGTCTTCTTCTTCTTCCCTTCCCATCCCTTCTTTTTCTTGCCTGAGAAGAGAGCTTCACAGCCTTCCTTAGTGACAGTGACTCCAGCCATCTGCCTTGCCAAAGTTTTCTGCGAAGCAAGCAGGTTCTCAAGCTCCAGTAGAGATGGCTGAGTAGCCAAGCCTTGAACAGATTTCATAAAGGCAACATACTGCTACCGCAAGTCGCAGATTATGTGACTTTTCATCTTAGCCTCCGAGATAGGCTCATCAGGATCAAGTGCTGATATCTCAGCACACAAACTCTTCATCTTCAGAAATAATTTTGAGATGGTCAGGTCTCCTTGAGTTGTCCTAGCCAACTCATTCTCCAGAAACTGAAGTCTAGCTACATTCTTCCGATTGAACAACTCATAAATAGTTATCCAAATATCAGCTGCAGACTCACATCCAATGATGTGATCAAACAGTTCTGGTGAAACAGACCTCTTGAGAACAAACTCTGCTTTTGCATTTGTTTTTCTCCAGAGCCTCACCTGCTCATCAGTACCAAAAGCAGCAGTAACTTCCTGTCTGTCGTCACCACAAATGACCTCCCATAGCTCCTGTAAAACCCCTCCTCCCCGGATTCCAAAACACGGCACGAAGGTGGAGTCTTATGCCCGGAACAGCCTCCTTGCGGTAGCATTAGCACATGGGCTAACCTGTACCACAAGACGCCTATTCCGCCGGCTACAACAATATCAATATATCATGCCAACCCAACCAAATAAATAAGCAAGAGAAGTCAAAATCCACACTAAGTATATAATGTCCAAAAACATGAAATAATGAGAAGCTAAACATGCTTCTACAAAATATCAGAGTACAGCTAATCATTTCCCAAACGGGCTACATCAGAGTAATCAAAATACTAACATCTGTAACCGACGGTATCGACGGCACCGTCACATCAGGCTCTGTCGTCCTGGCCTGGCTGTCCTGCTGCGTAGTCTGCGGCTGCTCTACCTGCGGCGTGACCTCCTAAAAAGGAAGACGTAGCAACCGTTAGTCGAAATGACTAAGTGGTTTCACATCCGCTCCCCCGGCGACTCCTCAACACCGGGCGGAGAAAAGGAACAAGAGTATAGTATATAACAAGTATACAAGTAAAGGAGTATAAGTAGGTGGCAAGGTACATGAACATAATGTATAATCTAGCAGTTCTACAAGATATCATCATATAACAACAGGTGTAAGGAAATCTACAGCAGGAAAGTAACTTAACTTATAAGAATGCCCATACAAACTTATAAGTTAAGCATCGGGTTACATAAAGTAACTCATCGTATAGGAGTGCCCATACAAACTTATACGATGAGAATCATGTTGTGCAATGTTATGAAATGCTATGAATGCTATGCAATGACTCACCCATGCAATTGTTATGTCGACACAGACTATAGTTCCCACTTTTCGAGCAGGTAGCTAACCTCTCAGGCATCAGCCGCCGTGGCCAGGCGGTGACAGTAGAACGGGCACTTCTACTACTAGGCGGGTATCACACTACTTCACCTAGGCCTCCATACGCCTCAACGCTAAGAACACAACAGCGGAGCCGATGCGTACTATGGCCCAGCGGGGTCTTGGATAGATGTGCACCAAGAACACAGCCCGAACTGGCCTTGTGTGACCCGGAAGGGGCCTCGGAAGAAAGCACGAGGACACAGCCCAACCGTTCACATGGCTGGAGGGGCCTCGGGATGTGAACACCGAGGACACAGCCCAAACCGACCAAGTCTAACTGCCAACTCCTGTCGGTGTGACAACTGGCGAGCCCGTAGACCTGCCACACTACCCTTAACCCAGGATTACGACACCGCGTGTCGACTCACACCACATGCAAATACCACATGAACATATCATGGAAGGGGCCTCGGAAGTAAACACGAGGACACCGCCCAACCATCCATCCACACTTTATCTCAACACAACCAAAACAAGTGTCGGTCAACACCGCACTTACATCCCTTCGCAATACTGCCGTAGGGAGACGACTCTCTAAGTATTGGACTACAAGTCTCATTTCATTAATCAAACATGTCCATGATCATAATCTATTCATCTATATGACTTTCCAAATGATGACAATGTAATATAAACATGATGCGCATATAAAGATCTATCACACTTTTCGTTTGATAATGTCATAATATAAACATGAAATGCACAATTATCAATCTTTCAATTCCTACCAATTCAGTTCGTTTAAATAATATTGTTTCTCAATTTGATAATATGAAATCTGCAACAAATGATTAATCATTCATCCAAGCCAAGTGTCTTGCATTATTAATTCCACCGAATCAAAATCCATTTTCCCTGAAGCCCAGAATTTAGGTGCAGGCTGAATCTGGACAGCAACTTCGACCGGAGATTCTGAAAGCTACAAGAATCCGGTGAAGACGTGTAACCCCACGATGGAAAGGTCTTTCTGAGGTCTACAACTCTCATATTCAGACCTCAACCCAGATTTGAAACTTTCCTATTGGAAATCGGACTTGAAGTCCGCTGCATACAGAACACAGTTTCTGCATACAGGATTTATTAAACATTTTCGTTTAGACTTTCCCGTGGCTACAGACTTCGGCAGAAGTCATGCAACAATTCGTTGGAAAGGTATTTTCAAGTGCTTCAACTTTTGTGTTTAGCCGAAAGCCCAGATCTGGCCATATCACACCTAAAAATGACCACGAAGTTCTCTGCGCGTAGAATACAGATTCTGCACGCATCTTAAGGCAGAATGAACGGCATCGGTTCATCTTCCTCCTCAATGCGATCATCCCAAATCATTCCAAAATTTCCTCCACCCTTATTCAACCTCATGAGGCCAATACTTTTCACGAAACCATCCTCCATCATCACATAGAAGAAGAGAGTGGTTGAAGAGATCTAACATCTAGAACACAAGTCCTAGCATGGCCAAACCTAGAAGACTTCTTCTCTCCATCAAGACTCTTTTGAGCCGATGTCTCTCCTAGGAAAATAACTATAGATCTAGCACCAAGGGAGAGGGTAGGAAACTCACATTGGCTCCAGCGGTACCACCATTTCCGGCCATTGATCTCGTAGTTCTCCTTGGCGGCATCTTCTCTTTCACGACGATGGCGGATCTCCTTCGGTAGAACTTGCTCCAGCAGTTTCCCTCTCACCAGGAATCACAGGAATTAAGGGATGAAATGAACATGAAAACGGCTAGGGTTTTCTGTCCCCCTTATATATAAAAAGTGACACGGGTAGGGACACGGCCGTGTCCTTACCCGTGTCCTTCCTGGCGAAGCGGCAATGACAGTTTCCATGTCGGTTCAATATTTGACACGGCCGTGTTCCTGGCCGTGTCCTTGGCCGTGTCCTTCTCGGGTTGCATCTCGACGATCCATCAAAAATCGTCGACTCGACACACATGGGTAGGGACACAGCCGTGTCGCTACCCGTGTCACATGATGTGGACACAACTCGTCAGACTCGACACGGCGTGTCGAGTGTAACTCGACACACACGGGTAGGGACACGACCGTGTCGCTACCCGTGTCACATGATGTCAACACAGCTCGTCAGACTCGACACGACGTGTCGAGTGTAACTCGACACACACGGGTAGGGATACGCCCGTGTCGCTACCCGTGTCACTACCCGTGTCACTACCCGTGTCACTACCCGTGTCACCACCCGTGTCACTACCCGTGTCACCACCCGTGTCACCACCCATGTCACTACCCGTGTCACTACCCGTGTCACTACCCGTGTCACTACCCGTGTCTCTCTGCACTGATTTCTCCACTTCTCCACAAGTGCATGTCAATTCCCTGCACTTCTCAGGACTCGAGTCAACCCTCCTGACTCAAAAAAACACACTAGGGGCCTAGAACGATTCGGGACGTTACAATCCTATAAACAAAATAAAAGATTTCGTCCCCGAAATCAGGCTTAGGCTGAGGGGAGAAATGCATAACAGTAAATTTAACATATTCTTTTAAATAAGATTACCTTGAGCAAACAACTCTGGGTAGCGTTGCTGCATCAAATCCATTGGCTCCCACGTGTACTCCTCTTTCCCATGATTCGACCATAGTACTTTAACCAAGGGTACACTTTTGCGGCGCAAAGTTCTTGTCTCACTGTCAACAATCCGCACTGGCTTTAGTCGCACAGACCTATCTGATGCCACTGTACCATCAGTAGTGGGAATATATTGGTCGGGCCGCAACAGTGCTTTTCGAAGCGACGACACATGGAACACGTCGTGGAGATTTTCTAGTTCTGGTGGTAACTCCAGCCGATAGGCCAACGGGCCGATCCTTTCTAGTATAATATAAGGCCCAACATACCTTGGGATGAGCTTTTTCACCCCACGTACTCGCGACACGCCATGCATCGGCCGAATCTTGAGAAACACTTTTTCGCCCACTTGGAACTCCACCATGCGGTGCTTTTTATTGTAATATTTCGCATGTCGACTTTGAGCCTCCAACATGCGACCCCGTATCAATCTGACCGCCGCATCAGTATCATCTGTGTATTCATTTCCCAATGCCTTCGGATCTTCATCTTGCACCCAAGACAAGGGAGTCCTGCACCTTCTTCCGTAAAGGGCTTCATGGGGCGCCATGCCGATGCTCGCCTGATGGCTATTATTATAGGAGAATTCCACTAGTGGCAAGAGCCTTTCCCATGGCTCTCCTCTGTCCAGCACACATAACCTCAATAAATCTTCCAGTGTCCTGATGGTCCTTTCAGACTGCCCATCCGTCTGTGGGTGGAATGCAGTACTAAAGGTTAGGCGCGAGCCCAAATACGCCTGTACCGCCTTCCACTCATTGGATGTAAACCGACCATCCCGATCCGAAACAATTGTCTTGGGCACGCCATGATACCGTACAAATTGCTCCACAAAAAGGCGTACCAAAACATCCATGTGTGCTTCCTTCTTCATTGGTATGAACCGGGCCACCTTTGTCAGTCGATCAACAATAACCCACACTGAATCATTCCCGGAGCGGGAACGAGGTAACCCATGAACAAAGTCCATGGAGATATCCTCGAACTTCCATTCGGGGATGGGCAGCGACTGCAACAAACCACCGGGACTCCTGCATTCAGCCTTCACTCTTTGACATGCTTCACAATGAGTGACATAATACCGGACATCCTTCTTCATTCCCGGCCAACACATGGTCTTTCGCAATCCGGCGTACATCTTAGCAATACCCGGGTGCACTGAATATTGAGAGGAATGTGCCTCTCTCAAGATATCCTCCCGAATTTTGCCGCCCTTGGGAATATAGAGTCGGCCACGAAAATAAACGAGGCCGTCTTTGAGTGTGTACTCATCGGTGGTCCCATCTTCAATTGCCTTGATTGCTGGGGCCAAGGCTGCATCCATTACTTGCTCCACCCGAATTCGGTCTCGGATATCACAAACTATGCTCATGTTGGCCAAATACTCCGCATACTCTGCCGAAGGAGCCTTGAATACTAGAGTAATTTCCATCTCCTCGATCATCCGAGCCAACTCCATACTCATCAACCGAGACACTGGGCTAGAGCCTGGCGCTTTTCTGCTTAAGGCATCAGCTACCGAGTTCACTTTCCCGGGGTGGTAGTTCATGGTGAACTCATATTCGCATAGAAATTCCAACCACCATCGTTGTCTCAGGTTCAACTTCTTCTGAGTGTGGACATACTTCAAGTTCTTGTGATCGGAAAAGATCTCGCAGTGTACGCCATATAGGTAATGCCTCCAAACCTTCAAAGCGAACACCACTGCTCCCAACTCCAAATCATGGACCAGGTAATTAATTTCATGTTTCTTTAACTGTCTTGAAGCATATGCGATCACGTGCCCGTGCTGCATCAATACCGCTCCCATCCCTTGATATGATGCGTCCGTGTAAACTTGGAATCCTTCCTTCCCCAACGGAAGTGCAAGGATGGGGGCGGAGGTAAGCCTATCCTTCAGCTCTTGAAATGCCGCTTCACATTGAGGTGTCCACTCAAATGGCACACCCTTCTTCGTCAAGGAGGTAAGAGGAAGGGCAATCTTGGAAAATCCTTTCACGAACTTGCGGTAGTAGCCAGCAAGTCCAAGAAAGCTTCGTACATCGGTCGCCGACTTCAAGGGCGACCACTCCTTCACGGCCCATACCTTTGCTGGATCCACTGCTAATCCTGACCCACTGATCACATGCCCCAAGAAAGCTACCTCCTCAAGCCAGAATTCACACTTGCTAAACTTGGCGAACAAGGCGTGCTTCTTCAATTTCTTCAAAACCAAGGTCAGATGCTCGACATGCTCCTCCTCCATCTTTAAGTAGACCAAGATGTCGTCGATAAAAACTATGACGAAGATGTCCAAATATGGTTCAAACACCTTGTTCATCAGGCTCATGAAGGCCGAAGGGGCATTTGTGAGCCCAAACGGCATTACTATGAACTCATACAAACCATATCTCGAACTGAAGGCCGTTTTCTGGATGTCCCATTCTTGTATCCTCAACTGATAGTATCCAGAGCGCAAATCCAATTTAGAAAACCAATGTGCTCCCACTAGTTGATCGAACAACTCATCGATCCGAGGTAGTGGATAAGTGTTCCGCACCGTCAACCGATTGAGTTCCCGATAATCTATGCACAATCGCAGGGTTCCATCCTTCTTCTTTACGAACAGCATAGGGGCTCCACATGGTGATGAACTGGGGCGAACGAACCCTGAATCCACCAGTTCTTGCAATTGAACTCTAAACTCCGCGAGTTCTTTCGGAGCCATTCTGTACGGAGCCTTGGATACATGCTTGGCACCTGGTACTAGATTGATCTGGAAGTCAACCTCTCTATGCGGAGGTAATCCTGGTAGATTCTCAAGAAATACCTCGAGAAAATCCCGCACAACCCGTACATCCTTTAATTCCAACGCTTCCTCCTTCAACTCGAACCAGATCATGAAGACCTCGTCCCCCTTCATATGAGCTTTTACAACCTGGATGGAAGATAACATCATGCGAGGCGCGAAGCCAATACCTTGGAAGATGACGTCAGAGTCTCCATGTCTCAAATAGATCCGCTTCTCCGCACAGTCGATCCTCGCGAAGTGCCAATCCAGCCATGCCATGCCCAAAATGATGTCAAACTCCGGCATTCTCAGAACCGTGGCCGGCGTATCAAAGGCCTTCCCATCAATAAATAACTCCAACTCGCACTTGGCGGTAGCGATCATCCCTGAGCCATCCGAAAGGCGTACACGTCGGGCTATGCCAGTGAAGTATTGTACACCCTCCATGTCTTTTCTGGAATCCTTAGACATAAAGGAGTGTGAGGCACCGGTATCGAACAGCGCATAGGCCGCCTTCCCGCCAATAATCATGGTGCCTAAGTACCAACAACCAAAATGTATTGCTAGTGGCTAGTAAGTTCTAATCAATTCAAGTTAGACCATGCAAATATGTAAATTAATTAAATCATACCTGCAATCACATCTTGTGGGTTCCGTTCCTGCGCCATGTCAAGCACGTACACCTGATCCCGGACCGGTCCGGGGTTTCCTCTTGGCGGTGCTCATGCTCGACCACGCATATATCCCCGCCCTCGTGGAGCTGCTGGAGGGAGAGCAGGAGGGAGAGCAGGAGGGGCGTTCCCATATAGCTGCGGGCAGAAACGCCGGATGTGGCCTGGCTGGTTGCATTAGAAGCACACCAGACCACGCCGCCCTTCAGGTTGTTGAAATTGCTGAGGCTGTGGTGGTGGAGGCAACGCAGGCGGCTGCGGAACCGGATGCTCCGCCCTATAGTTTCGGTGGACACGCCCTCCACCTCTTTGATATCCTCTTCCTCCTCTGAAGTCCCGCCTCCTTCTATTACTTGGGCCGGCTTCCATCACATCCTCCGTAGGCCTCTTACTACATCCCAGGTGGTCCGCCTCCAATCTTTTCGCCATATCAATGACCTCCGCCAAGCTACCATCCGCTATAAACAAAAGAGACTGCCTTAGGGGATCTCGCAGCCCTTTATAGAAGCGCTTGGCATAACCTCTATCATCCAACTCATAAGAATCCGCAAATCTTGCAAGATGCTGGAATTCCCGCTCGTATTCTGTAACCGACTTTGATCCCTACTTTAGTAGAAGGAACCTCTGCTCAAGCTCATCTCGGGCCGATGTAGGGATAAAGTGCTCCAAGAAAACACCCGAGAATTCACTCCAACTTATCTCAGTGTAGATTCGTCCTTGGAAGGGAGAGCCCTTGAGGGACTTCCAACACCTCTTCGCATGTAAGTCCAAGACGGACACTGCCAACGTCACTGCCATGTTGGCCGGGCAACGGATACCAGCCAACAACTCCTGTACTGTGTCTAGCCATTCCTATGTACGTACGGCTGACTCCGTCCCAAGGTAGACGGGAGGGGAGAGAGCTCGGAAGGTGCTCAGCCAGTTGGAGCTCGGGGCATGTTGTTGCACCGGAGCCTACTGTGCCTTAAATGCATCAAGAATGGCGGTGAGCGTCTGCCCCAACTCAGACTGTTGGAACTGAGTGGGTATGGGAGGGGTAGGAGTACCCCCCAACGGCTCAACATGCAGTGGAACCTACACATACACGACAAATTTGTGGTCAGGTTGGCTAAACTTAAGGTCAAAGTTGGACAACTTAATGTGAATTACATATGGGCACACCACTGCTTCCGCTAAGTCAGTTTGTCCCCAAACTGACTAACCAAACGGGGGTGGCACCATTGTTGATTGACTTCCTTAGTTGGCGCTCTGATACCATTTGTAAAACCCCTCCTCCCCGGATTCCAAAACACGGCACGAAGGGGGAGTCTTATGCCCGGAACAGCCTCCTTGCGGTAGCATTAGCACACGGGCTAACCTGTACCACAAGACGCCTATTCCGCCGGCTACAACAATATTAATATATCATGCCAACCCAACCAAATAAGCAAGAGAAGTCAAAATACACACTAAGTATATAATGTCCAAAAACATTAAATAATGAGAAGCTAAACATGCTTCTACAAAATATCAGAGTACATCTAATCATTGCCCAAACGGGCTACATCAGAGTAATCAAAATACTAACATCTGTAACCGACGGTATCGACGGCACCGTCACATCAGGCCCTGTCATCCTGGCCTGGCTGTCCTGCTGCGTAGTCTGCGGCTGCTCTACCTGAGGCGTGACCTCCTAAAAAGGAAGACGTAGCAACCGTTAGTCGAAACGACTAAGTGGTTTCACATCCGCTCCCCCGGCGACTCCTCGGCACCGGGCGGAGAAAAGGAACAAAAGTATAGTATATAACAAGTATGCAAGTAAAGGAGTATAAGTAGGTGGCAAGGTACATGAACATAATGTATAATCTAGCAGTTCTACAAGCTATCATCATATAACAACAGGTGTAAGGAAATCTACAGCAGGAAATTAACTTAACTTATAAGAATGCCCATACAAACTTATAAGTTAAGGATCGGGTTACATAAAGTAACTCGTCGTATAGGAGTGCCCATACAAACTTATACGATGAGGATCTTGTTGTGCAATGTTATGAAATGCTATGAATGCTATGCAATGACTCACCCATGCAATTGTTATGTCGACACGGACTATAGTACCCACTTTTCGAGCAGGTAGCTAACCTCTCAGGCATCAGCCGCCGTGGCTAGGCGGTGATAGTAGAACGGGCACTTCTACTACTAGGCGGGTATCACACTACTTCACCTAGGCCTCCGTACGCCTCAACGCTAAGAACACAACAGTGGAGCCCATGCGTACTATGGCCCAGCGGGGTCTTGGGTAGATGTGCAACAAGGACACAGCCCGAACTGGCCTTGTGTGACCCGGAAGGGGCCTCGGAAGAAAGCACGAGGACACAACCCAACCGTTCACATGGCCGGAGGGGCCTCGGGACATGAACACCGAGGACACAGCCCAAACCGACCAAGTCTAACTGCCAACTCCCGTCGGTGTGACGACTGGCGAGCCCGTAGACCTGCCACACTATCCTTAACCCAGGACTACGACACCGCGTGTCGACTCACACCACATGCAAATACCACATCAACATATCATGGAAGGGGCCTCGGAAGTAAACACGAGTACACCGCCCAACCATCCATCCACACTTTATCTCAACACAACCAAAACAAGTGACGGTCAACACCGCACTTACATCCCTTCGCAATACTGCCCGTAGGGAGACGACACTCTAAGTATTGGACTACAAGACTCATTTCATTAATCAAACATGTCCATGATCATAATCTATTCATCTATATGACTTTCCAAATGATGACAATGTAATATAAACATGATGCGCATATAAAGATCTATCACACTTTTCGTTTGATAATGTCATAATATAAACATGAAATGCACAATTATCAATCTTTCAATTCCTACCAATTCAGTTCGTTTAAATAATATTGTTTCTCAATTTGATAATATGAAATCTGCAACAAATGATTAATCATTCATCCAAGCCAAGTGTCTTGCATTATTAATTCCACCGAGTCAAAATCCATTTTCCATTAAGCCCAGAATTTATGTGCAGGCTGAATCTGGACAGCAACTTCGACCGGAGATTCCGGAAGCTACAGGAATCCGGTGAAGATGTGTAACCCCACGATGGAAAGGTATTTCCGAGGTCTACAACTCTCGTATTCAGACCTCAACCCATATTTGAAACTATCCAATTTGAAATCGGACTTGAAGTCCGCTGCGTACAGAACACAGTTTCTGCATACAGGATTTATTGAACATTTTCGTTTAGACTTTCCCGTGACTACAGACTTCGCCAGAAGTCGTGCAACCATTCGTTGGAAATGTATTTTCAAGTACTTCAACTTTCGTGTTTAGCCGAAAGCCCAGATCTGGACATATCACACCTAAAAATGACCAAGAATTTCGCTGCGCGCAGAATACAGATTCTGCACGCATCTTAAGGCGGAATGAACGACATCGGTTCATCTTCCTCCTCAATGCGATCATCCCAAATCATTCCAAAATTTCCTCCACCCTTATTCAACCTCATGAGGCCAATACTCTTCACGAAACCATCCTCCATCATCACATAGAAGAAGAGAGTGTTTGAAGAGATCTAACATCTAGAACACAAGTCCTAGTATGGCCAAACCTAGAATACTTTTTCTCTCCATCAAGACTCTTTTGAGCCGATGTCTCTCCTAGGAAAATAACTATAGATCTAGCACCAATGGAGAGGGTAGGAAACTCACATTTGCTCTAGCGGTACCACCATTTCCGGCCATGGATCTCGTAGTTCTCCTTGGCGGCATCTTCTCTTTCACGGCGATGGCGGATCTCCTTCGGTAGAACTTGCTCCAGCAGTTTCCCTCTCACCAGGAATTCTCACAGCAATTAGGGGATGAAATGAACATGAAAACGGCTAGGGTTTTCTATCCCCCTTATATATAAAAAGTGACACGGGTAGGGACACGGCCGTGTCCTTACCCGTGTCCTTCCTGGCGAAGCGGCAACGACAGTTTCCATGTCGGTTCAATATTTGACATGGCCGTGTTCCTGGCCGTGTCCTTGGTCGTGTCCTTCTCGGGTTGCATTTCGACGATCCATCAAAAATCATCGACTCGACACACACGGGTAGGGACACGGCCGTGTCGCTACCCGTGTCACATGATGTCGACACAACTCGTCAGACTCGACATGGCGTGTTGAGTGTAACTCGACACACACGGGTAGGGATACGACCGTGTCGCTACCCGTGTCACATGATGTCGACACAGCTCGTCAGACTCGACACGGCGTGTCGAGTGTAACTCGACACACACGGGTAGGGATACGCCCGTGTCGCTACCCGTGTCACTACCCGTGTCACTACCCATGTCACTACCCGTGTCACTACCCGTGTCACACCCGTGTCACTACCCGTGTCACTACCCGTGTCACCACACGTGTCACTACCCGTGCCACTACCCGTGTCACTACCCGTGTCTCTCTGCACTGATTTCTCCACTTCTCCACAAGTGCATGCCAATTCCCTGCACTTCTCAGGACTCGAGTCAACCCTCCTGACTCAAAAACACACACTAGGGGCCTAGAACGATTCGGAACGTTACAGCTCCTCACCCAGAAGTTAACTCTTCATGCACGAATTCCACTTCTTAAAGTTAGCCATCATTAAGAGTTCAATACCATGACCTCTTGTATAGCTTACTTCCATTACAACTGTAACACCCCCTATCTGTCGCATAACATATAGCAGTAGGTCCGGTCGGGGCCCGATGTCATATACCACAGACAAATCGGGTGGTTACTCAATGGAAACAATCCCACCAATATCCAACGTCCTACAAAGAGTCATTCTAGCAGAAGTAAATTAAAATTACAAGTTAAAGAACCCAACCAAACGTGAATGTACACTACTCAAAAACCCAATAGGAATGAAGTACAATACACAAGTACGATGGCCTTAAGGCCTTACATTTGTTTACTCAAATAACATGTTTTCCAAACCTCGGCACGCAGGTCGATCACACTTGAATAAAGCTAGTAAACACTCAATTTAGGCCTTCAAGGGCTGGATCGGCAACTTGGGCTTTAGCCCGATATTTAGCACTCGGCTCCATAGTACCTGCAAACAACAATCCACCGCACGGTGGCAAACAAAGGCAACAGTCATCTATGCTGACCAAATTATAATGAACCCGCCCCAACTCGGGGCGGCGATGCTCCTTCCCTGCACTTTGTTAGCATAAACCAGCAGTATAGTGTAACAACACAACAACACAGGCGTAGGCACTCATGGCCACACACCCCATGCACTCAGGGCACATTCTCGGTGAACCAGTAAATGTCACGTAAATTTAAGCCATAGACACACCGGTCTCACCACCTCCACTTGGACGGCCAATCTTGCGAGCATTTTGTCTTCCCGGCATGGGTCACGTCAATTTAATCCTTAGACCGCAGAAGACGCTCATCTATGTCAATGACTCCCACCGAACGACATAGAATGGGTACGGTTCCGCCTGACCCGTTGCTCACGTCGCAACATCAATTTAAGCCATATGCGCGGGTCAAACGTCCCCGAGTCCTGTTTCCGTCACACAGTTCACGTATCCCGGTTATGTTCAAGTTGGCTCTCAGGCTACCATGTTAGCAGAATCATGAATCCGCCCAGTTTTCTGGGTGAACCTTGGAGTTAATCCCCAAGGCTCCCTGTTGCAATCTACCGCGTAGAAAACCCCAAAAACAAACATTCACACGAAGTCTTCTCCGACCGTTTATGCAATGAATCATCACCGATCCAGACCAACTTGTCCGGGTAGGCTTCACACATCATGCCTATATCCTTTATTGATTACGGACTCTACATGTACACAACGGGGACTATTCATTTCTATCCGAAGGAAAGCCTCAAACTCACCGCAAGCTCGTGAGAGCGGGCTTCCTATCCAAAGGAAAAGAAGACTTCATATATCATAGGATGAGAATCGTTACACTAGCATTTTTCCTTAGCGCGATGGAAATGTATGCCGATGGAAAGCACCGCAATCTCCTTACCTCCGTAGATCCGAAGTCGACTCGCGATTTGGAGCTCCGAAGCTCCGTCGGTAACCGGATCTAGCCTCCTTTCTTCTTACTTTCTCTCCCCTCTCTCTAGACTTTTAGAAAGAGACTAAGTGAAAGAAGTGAGGGATTTGAAACCCTGCTCTTGGGTATATCCCAGTAGGAACAACCCCCAACCGTCAGATCCAAAAATAAGGAAAGGAACTGCCACGATCCATAGCTGAAATGCAAAATCTAGGCCGAACACGGCCTACGACACGCCCGTGTCCAGGGCCGTGTCCCCCATTCGCCGTCGAAACCGACGCGTCTCAAAATTCACACGGGCACCCGACACACCCGTGTTAGAGCTGACACGTCTGTGTCATCCAGTACACGCACGTGTTCCCGGGCGTGTTCCTCCATCGACACAGGACCAACACCAACCCGAGACACACACGGGTCTTGGACACGCCAGTGTCCTATTTGACACGCCCGTGTCACACCCGAACATTCCTGGGCTCCAAGCCATGTTTACTGTCTCGACACTTCGTCTCGACACTTAGTTGACCACCTGACACGGCCTTGGACATGCCCGTGTCCTAGGTCGTGTTCCTTGTCTCGACACTTTATCGAGCAAAAATCGTCGATTTCCCTGGCAGATCGTCGACAGGAGCTCAACACGCCCTAGGACACGCCCGTATCTCAGGACGTGTTCGCTGCTTGACGATCGTCGACTCCAAAATTCGTCGACCTCTCGGCCAAATCGTCGACCCAAACTCGACACGCCTTGGGATACGCCCGTGTCCCAGGCCGTGTGCCCCCTTCCAAATTCCAAACTTGGCTCAAAAATGCCTCCCGTCGCTCTTTTGAGTTTCGAGGAGTTACAACTCTCTCCCTCTTAAAAGAATTTCATCCTCAAAATTACATAAAGGAAAGATAATCATAAACTTAAACGGTACCTGGGTGAAACAACTCCGGGTACTCCTCAATCATGATCTTCTCTCGCTCCAAAGAGAGCTCTTCACGACCGTAATTGTCCAAAGGGATCTTGACCATCCTAATCTCTTTGTTACGTAGCCGCTTGACTTCTAAGTCCTCAATTCGAACGGGCTTGACCTTCCTCGTCAACCTATTATCCACCGGCACTTGATCCAACGCGATCACATGTGAAGGCTCTTGCACCGCCTTCCGAAGCACCGATATATGGAATACATCATGTATACCACTAAGCTCCACTGATAGCTTCAAACGATAAGCTGCTTCATCAATCCGCTCCAGAACGTCAAACGGTCCAAGGTACCTCGGGCATAGCTTCTTTAAGTGCCGCACCCGCGAGACACCCTTGAACGGCTTGATCTTCAAGTACACCCAGTCGCCAACAACGAACTCCACGTTCATGTGCTTGGCATTATAGCACTTAGCCTGGCGGTCTTGAGAGATTAGCAACCTCTCCCGAATGGTTCGTACCAAAGAAGTAGCATCTTCCACTTCTTATCGCTTGTATAACTCTGACTCGCCCGTTTCTAACCAAGACAACGACGTGCGACATATTCTACCATAAAGGGCCTCGAAGTGCGCCATTTGCATGCTGGCCTGGTAGCTATTATTGTATGTGAACTCCACCAAGTATGGGTGGTCCTCCCACTGCTTTCCAAAGTCCCGGATGCACATGCGAAGCATGTATTCCATTGTCCTATTGACTCTCCTTGTTTGCCCATCCGTCTGCGGATGAAAGGCTGTGCTGAAACTCAGCTTTGTTCCCAACATCTGCTGCACTAGCTGTAACACCTCCCCTGTAATGACGTATAATATGGGTACGACTGGGGCCCCATAATATACAAACGCCACAGCTTAGTATTATAAGATGATATAACTACCCAAAACTCAAAAGCAAAACACAGCGGAAACATCAACCAAGACTAGAAGTTACCCACATCCATAAGAGTGTCGAAACGGCCTTATGGCCTTACAACAAAGAGAGTCCAAATGTCCAACAATACATAAACATCAAAGTGCATAGACACTCCTAAGCTACCACAACCTATAAGCCGGAAGTCAACAACATCAAACATACATAACACAAAAGTAAAGCCATAGCATGGATGGTAACACTTCATGAGGCTTAGGCCTTCTGGCCGGCATGCTAGCTCCTACTTGCGATCCTTGCCCTGTAAAATTTGTTTGTAATGTGGGTCAGCAAAGGCTGACCTTAAACTGTGTAACAAACACATCCCATCCCGACCGCCCATAACGGACCCCGGGGACCCCTCCAACCTGCAAGTCAGCACTTTGTATACAATATACAAAAACATGTATAACACTAATGAACAAGCTTGGATGTCTCAAACAACATGCACGTTCTCTACTATTGAGCATATAAAGAAAAGGGGTCTACTATGCAGAATGAATGCAAAACCCTGGCTTCACCCAAGGCACCCTAACGCGTATGCATCCATCATATCATCACATCATCTGGGTACTCATCATTTCCCCATTGGCATTAAGCCGCAAACAAAGGGGCACTGTTATTCCCCCAACGGCATGCAAGACGCCACACGGAACTCTTGCCAAGGCCCCACCCGCTCATGGTCTCAAACCCGGGCTTGCCTGCAAGCTCTGACTTCTCATGTCAGGATTCCGTCTAACATACTGACCGATTCTAAGAAGCATTGCTGGACCGCACCCGATCATGGCCTCATTGCCCGGGCTTGCCCTACGCTTCGCATTCTCATCAGTCTCACAGAAGGGGACTAGTCTCGTCGGGACACTCTCCACACATGACCTACACGTCACGGGATAGCCAGCTGACCACGGAGACAAAGCCACACCTTAGTACATTACAATCCAAATACCATTTCCACCCTAATCCCTCATTCGTACTGCAATGTCCCCACACACCAAGGAAACCATCTACCGCCAATGCAGAGCCAACCTTGTCCACCAAGGAAACCATCTACCTCCATTGAGGAGCTAACCTTGTCCGGTTCCGGCTACACGTACTCACTTGAGAAAAGGGGGAAAACATCACAAACATCACAAACGACATCTTGCCGCAACGGATCTCTACAAATCCTTAAAGCTCGTATGCAACATCACCGAGTCGGACTAACGATCGCGACAACGGCTTCACCCACCATGCCTAATCCACTAACGAAGCGGATCTCTAATGCAAAAACATGCCGGAAATGGACTCAATCCACCCGGATGTTCCTCTTGAACCTTGGCGACCCAAACCCCTCTCATTTGAGGGTTTAGTGCCCAAAAACTAGAAAGTAAAAGATGTTAAACATGCATCCTAAGACCAAGAGGAGAAGTGTCATTACCTTCCGACCCCTCTTCCTCGCCATGGCAACCTAGCCGGATGAAAACCTTCGCAACGGTCTTGCCTCCACGGATCTGGACTCGGCTCATGATTTGGAGCACTGGAGCTACTCCGACCGCCGGATCTGTCCTTCACCTCCTTCCTTTCTCTCCCTTCCTCTAATTCTTAGAAAGAGAGTGTTTGAAGAAGAATGAGGGTTTCAAAATCCTATTGTCGGACTTAACTCAGCAAGGGCAACCCTGGACCATCAGATCCAAAAAGAAGGAAATGAACGGCCACGATCCGAACTGAAAATCAAAACACCTAGGCCTAACATGGCTTCTGACATGCCCATGTCGAAGACCGTGTTCCCCAATCGACACCGAAACCGTCTCACCCAAAACAGGACACGGGTCCATGACACGCCAGAGATACATTTGACACGGCCGTGTCAAACCCGAACACGCCTGGGCTCCAGGCTGTGTCCAACCCCTTACACGTCCCGACTACAAACCGAGAAGGACACGACCAGGGACACGCCCGTGTCTCATGCCGTGTTCGAAGTCTCGATGATTGTCGACTGCCTCTTCGTCGACTTCACAGACATTCGTCAAACACGCTTGACACGACCGTGGACACGCCCGTGTCCTAGGACGTGTTCACTGCCTGTGTCGACACAATAGTGTCGACACCTCTGTGTCGCCACAACTGTGCCGACACCTCTGTGTCGACACAACTGTGTTGACACCTCCTCTATGCCGACACAACTGTGTCGACACCTCTGTGTCGACACGTCCCTTATGTTGACACTCGAGGGAACATACATGCGACACGGGCTCCGACACGGGCGTGTCGGAGGGCGTGTGCCCCACTAGTCGACGAACTGAGCGAAAAATCGTCGAATACCCGGGCTCTCGACGAACCCGGTATGACACGGCCATGGACACGCCCGTTTCCTAGGCCGTGTAACCCTCACCAATACCCAAACTTGGTTCTCGACGCTGCTCGTCCTTCTTTCGAATTTTGGGGCGTTACAACTCTCTCCCCCTAAAAAGAATTTCGTCCTGAAATTACCAAAAACAAAAAGAGGTACAAAAAACTTAAATGATACCTGAACGGAAAAACTCTGGATATTCCTCCAGCATGGTTTGTTCTCGCTCCCAAGAGAGCTCCTCATGGCCGCAGTTGTTCCATCAGACTTTTATGAGTTTGACCTCTTTGTTCCGCAATTGCCGAATTTCTGAATCCTCTACAACAATTGGACGGACTCGCATCCTCAAGTCTTCCTCGATCAGCACCGATGCCGATTCGATCGCCACACTAGCCTCCACCAAGGCTTTCCTCAAGACGGAGACATGGAAGACGTCATGTAATCCACTCAGCTCTGCGGACAATGCCAAACGGTACGCTGCTTCTCCCACCCGTTCAACAACTTCAAAAGGTCCCAAAAACCTTGTACTCAATTTCTTGAGTCGGCGAATCCGTGAAATGCCTTTGAATGACTTGGTCTTTAAATAGACCCAATCGCCTACCGACAACTCCAACTTCCTCTCGCGAGCATTAAAATATTTTGCTTGCCGATCTTGAACCACCTTCATGCGCTCCTGAATGGTCCGTACCAACTCACAAACATCAACCACCACTTCTTTTCCCAATAGTTTGGTGTCTGCCGCCTCTGTCCATGACATCGGTGTTCGACACCGCCTCCCATACAGATCTTCGTATGGTGCCATCTTTATACTTGCTTGGTAACTGTTGTTATACGCAAATTCCACAATGAAGAGGTGATCCTCCCATTTCTTACTGAAGTCAAGAACACACATCCTCAGCATATCCTCCATAGTACGGTTCGTTCTTTCGGTTTGCCCGTCAGTTTGAGGATGGAAAGCCGTACTGAATTTTAGCTTCGTGCCCAAACTCTTTTGAACCAGCCTCCAGTCCTTGGACGTAAAACGCCTGTCACGATCGCTGACTACACTTTTAGGAATCCCATGTAGTCGCACAATGTAGCGAACATACCACTCCACCAACTTCTCCATGCTGTCCTCCTTCCAGTTTGGGATGAAGTGAGCTACTTTGATTAAGCGATCCACAATCACCCAAATCGCATCGTTACCCTGCTGTGATCTAGGAAACCCATGCACAAAATCCAAGGAGATGTCATCAAAATTCCAATCGGGGATTGGAAGAGGCTTCAGGAACCCGCCCGGCTTCTGACACTCGGCCTTCACCAAGGCACAAGTTTGACACGATTCACGTACAAAGCTATGTACCGCTTTAGTCCAGGCCACCAAAAGGATCTCTTCAAATCCAAGTACATCTTTGTGCTGCCCGGATGAATGGAGTACTTTGTGAAGTGAGCCTCAAACATCAACTTCTCACGGAGCTTGCCGAACTGCGATACACAAATCCTTCCGTCCTTCCTCAGAATTCTGTCAATCATCTCCCAGGCGCAGCTCTTGACTTTTTGAGCTTCCACCACGAATGGCTGAAACTCCACATCCAAACGAGTCTCTTCCCAAATACGATTGGACAAGTCATTCTACATTTCAATCCAGTTTAACCGAGCCACGCTGGACTCGCCCCTTGCTACATACTCCAAGCCGAGGGACTCCCATTCCCTCACCAACCGCTCATCATGAGCATCAATCCAATTCCCTTGCCCCGAGTATTTCCTAATCAAGGCATGTGCTACCACATTGGCTTTGCCTGACGTATACTGAATCGCCACCTCATAGTCTCCCAGGAATTCGACCCACCTGCGATGCCGCATATTCAAGTCCTTCTGATCTAGGAGATACTTCAAGCTTTTGTGATCCGTGAAGATCTCCACCTTCGTACCATAAATATTGTGCCGCCACAATTTCAATGCGAAAATTACCGACGCCAACTCCAGGTCATGAAAAGGGTAATTCCTCTCGTGAGGCTTCAGCTGCCTAGACCCAAAGGCTATTACACTGTCATGTTGCACCAAAACACAACCCAAACCGCATCCTGATGCGTCACTGTAGATTTGAAATCCTTCGGCCCCCTTCGGTAGACTTAGGATTGGAGCCATCATCAGTCTTTCCTTCAGGATCTCAAATGCCTGACTGCACTCTTAAGTCCACACAAACTTCTAATCCTTACGAGTTAGTGACGTGAGGGGTAGATCTATCTGCGAAAAGATTTCAACGAATCTTCTATAGTACCTAGCTAGTCCAAGAAAACTTCGGACTTCCGCCACGGTTCTCAAAATCAACCATTCTCTGATGGCATGCACCTTTTTTGGATCTACTGCCACCCCATCCCCACTAATCACATGGCCTAAAAATGTCACCTTCTCGAGCAAGAACTCGCACATTGAGAACTTTGCATAAAGCTGGTTCTCCCTCAACAAATGCAAAACTACCATCAAGTGAGTCTCATGCTCCACCTCTGATTTGGAATATACCAAGATGTCATTAATAAAGACAACTACAAAAGAGTCCAAGTATTTCCGAAACACTCGACTCATCAAATCCATGAATATGGAGGGTGTGTTCGTCAGCCCGAACGCCATCATCGAGAACTCAAAATGACCATACCTCGTACCAAATGCTGTTTTGGGTATGTCCTCGTCTCGAATTCGCAACTGATAGTACCCTGACTTTAAGTCCAACTTTGAATACACCACCGACCCCACCAGCTGCTCAAACAGATCATCAATCCGAGGAATCCGATACTTATTCTTGACGGTCAGTTTATTCAACTCTCGGTAATCTATGCACAGCCGCATACTACCGTCTTTCTTCATTACGAACAACACCAGCGCACTCAACATTGAAGAACTGGGTCTGATATACCCCTGCTCCAACAGTTCCTCCAGC
Source organism: Platanthera guangdongensis (assembly GCA_039583875.1). Lineage (NCBI taxonomy): Eukaryota > Viridiplantae > Streptophyta > Magnoliopsida > Asparagales > Orchidaceae > Platanthera > Platanthera guangdongensis. Next base: position 98,552,577 of record CM077147.1, on the reverse strand, counting down.
TGTACCTTGAGCTCAGCCAACTCTTTGGGTGCCATCCTAAACTAAGGACGTGACACCGGTCGTGCCTCCGGCACCAACTCAATTGAGAAATCGATCTCCCGTCGAGGAGGTGCCCCCGGAAGATTTTCAGGAAACACATCCTCGAACTCTGCCACCACTGGCACTTTCCCAAGTGATAACCTGGAAATGAGAACCTCCAATAATGCTACAAGTGCAACCCAACCCTGATTAACTATCTGCGCTAACTACAAGCCCGAAATCAGAGAACATGCCACTCCATTAAGGCCCTCAAACTTGACCTCCGACTGCCCTTCGCTTCTCAGGGTCCCCATCAAACTCGACCAATGGTAGGACCACTGTTATCAACATGAAGTCAACTCCGCTTAGCTCCCAACAAATGAGCCCTTTCTTCCTTGTGGTCATGAATGACCCATTGGGCATGCGCACCTTCAGCTCTGCGTCCACTGAAAATGATTCAACACCAATCCTCCGGATGAAGCTTTCCGCATGGAAGGAGTGTGATGCTCCCGTATCAAACAATACCCTAGCGGGGTATCCGGAGACTAACACAAAGCCTAAAACATAGACATCAATCATAACGGTCTAAAAGCAGGTAGCACAAGGTTAAACTTAAACTTCCTCATACCTGTCACCACATCGGGATGGCAGATCGCTTCATACTATCCAAGGTTGTAGGTCCTTGGTTTCACCAGTTGGAAGGGAGAAGCGCTGGACCTCACCATCTTCGTTGTCTCAGCGGCACTGGGGCCGGAGCTCACAGTTTGCTCCTGCCTTGCCTCCTGCACCTCACCTCCTTGGTTACAAAAACGAGCAATGTGCCCCACATTACCACAGTTGAAGCACTTCGGTGGCCCTTTAGAGTGAGACCCTCCAGACGTCCACTTACTCTTCTCACCGGACTTGTACGGGTGAGGCTTCCTCCTCCATCAATTCCCCTCCGACTTTCCTTGGGATTGAGAAGGCTTCCCTTCTCCTTGCTTGGGCGCAGAACCTTTACGACGTTGGCTCTGCTCCATATCACTCTCCAACATCCTGGATGCCTCAACCAACTCATTGAAACATGATCTCTTCATGGAGATGAGGGGTTGACTTAGATTATCCCTCAGCCCCTGGTAGAAGAGGTTATCCCTCTCTTCATCGTCCGCCATTGTCGTCCCCGCGTAATGACCCAAACGAGTGAACTCCTGAACAAACTAGTCCACCATCTTATCTCGCTGCATCAAGTGCAAAAATTACCTCTGAAGGGCCAACCTCGTCGAAACAGGTATGTACTTCTTTAGGAAGGCATCCCCAAACTCTTCCATGGACAGGGTGCGTAAAGGAAATTGGCGGCCGCTATGGCTCACCCACCATAACTTTGCATCTCCCTCCAACATGAAGGCCGCAAAATCAGATTTCTTCTCTTCCAGCATCTCTTCAGCCCTCAACAGCTCTTGAATCCATGACCACCAATCCTCTGCATCAGTCGGAGTACCGATTCCTTTGAACTTCGGGGGATGGAAGCTCGGAAAGTACTTCATCTGTCGGTCTCCATGCCAAACAACCACCCTTTCTGCCAAAAGCTCTACACGCCTGGCTTCTCCGCCCGGCACAGCCGTAGCCATATCCGGTGTAGCAGGGGTTTCTACCTGAGCTGTTGCTGCAGCTTGGGCTACCACCAAAGCTTCTGCCAGCATGCGACAGAAGTCGGCCGGGTTTACAACCATTCCCAAAGGACCTTGAGAAGTGGCGGTGCTCGCCGAAATCTCTTCTCTAGGTCTCGACGTACCCGCCTCGTTGCTTGCACTCTTTAGAAAAGCAAGGAAACAAGGAATCAGTCTCTAATCACAAGACTTAAACATAAGGACACTCACGGTCCTGCATTACTCTTATGTGGATAACTTCTATACGCACCAACCTTGAATCAAACATCACTTTGATACCAAATTGTAACACCTCCCCTGTAATGACTGTATAATATGGGTCCGACCGGGGCCCCACAACATACAAACGCCACAACTTTAGTATTATAAGATGATATAACTACCCAAATCTCAAAACTGAAAAGCAAAACACAGCGGAAACATCAAGCAAGACTAGAAGTTACCCATATCCATAAGAGTCTCGAAACGGCCTTATGGCCTTACAACAAAGAGAGTCCAAATCTCCAACAATACATAAACATCAAAGTGCATAGGCACTCCTAAGCTACCTCGGCCTGCAAGCCGGAAGTCAACAACATGAAACATACATAACACAAAAGTAAAGCCATAGCATTGATGGTAACACTTCATGAGGGTTAGGCCTTTCTGTCCGGCGAGTTAGCTCCTGCTTGCGATCCTTGCCCTGTAAAATTTGGTTGTAACGTGGGGCAACAAAGGCTGACCTCAAACTGTGTAACAAACACATCTCCTCCCGGTAGCCCCTAACAGACACCGGGGTACCCCTCCAACCTGCAAGTCAGCACTTCGTATACAATATACAAAAACATGTATATCATTAAGGAACAGGCTTGGATGTCTCAAACAACATGCACATTCTCTACTGTTGACAATATAAAGAAAAGGGGCCTACTATTTAGCATGAATGCAAAACCCGGGATTCACCCAAGGCACCCTAACGCGTATGCATCTAGCACATCATCATATCATCTGGGTACTCATCATTTCCCCACTGGCATTAAGCAGCAAACAAAGGGGCACTGCTGTTCCCCCAATGGCATGCAAGCCGCCACACATAACTCTTGCCAAGGCCCCACCCGCTCATGGTCTTATACCCGGGCTTGCCTGCAAGCTCTGACTTCTCATGTCAGGATTTCGTCTAACACACTGACCGATTCTAAGAAGCCTTGTTGTACCCCACCCGCTCATGGCCTCATTGCCCGGGCTTTCCCCATGCTTGACATTCTCGTTAGTCACACAGAAGGGGACTAGTCTCGTCGTGACACTCTCCACACATGACCTGCACATCACGGGATAGACAGCCGACCACAGAGATAAAGCAATGCCTTAGCACATTACAATCCAAATACCATTTCCACCATAATCCCTCATTGGTACTACAATGTACCCGTGCACCAAGGAAACCATATACCGCCAATGCGGAGCTAACCTTGTCCACTAAGGAAACCATCTACTGCCATTGAGGAGCTAACCTTGTCCGTTTCCGGCTACACGTACTCACTCGAGAAAAGGTGGAAAACATCACAAACATCACAAATGACATTGTGCTGCAACGGATCTCTACAAATCCTTAAAGCTCGTATGCAAAATCACCGAGTCGGACTAACGGTCGCGACAACAGCTTCACCCACCATGCCTAATCCACTAATGGAGCGGATCTATAATGCAAAAACATGTCGGGGACGGACTCAATCGACCCGAAGGTTCCTCTTGAACCTTGGCGACCCAAACCACTCTCATTTGATGGTTTAGTGCCCAAAAACTAGAATGTAAAAGATGTTAAACATGCATCCTCAAACTAAGAGAAGAAGTGTCATTACCTTCCAACCCTCTTCCTCGTCATGGCAACCTAGCTGGATGAAAACCTTCGCAACGGTCTAGCCTCCACGGATCTGGACTCGACTCGGGATTTGGAGCACCGAAGCTTCTCCGGCTGCCGGATCTCTCCTTCACCTCATTCCTTGCTCTCTCATCTCTCTAGATCTTAGAAAGAGAGTGTTTGAAGAAGAATGAGGGTTTCTAAACCCTATTATCGGACTTAACTCAGCAAGGGCAACCCTGGACCATCAGATCCCAAAAGAAGGAAATGAACGGACACGATCCGAACAAAAAATCAAAACACCTGGGTCGAACACGGCTTGTGACACGCCCGTGTCCAAGGACGTGTTCCCCAATCGACGCCGAAATCGTGCACCCAAAACAGGACACGGGTCCATGACATGCCCGTGTCACATTTGACACGGCCGTGTCCAACCCGAAAACGCCTGGGCTTCAGGCTGTGTTCAACCCCTTACACGTCCCGACTACAACCTGAGAAGGACACGGCTAGGGACACACCCGTGTCTCAGGACGTGTTCGAAGTCTCGATCATCATCAACTGCCTCTTTGTCGACTTTACAGAAATTCATCGAACACGCTTAACACGGCCGTGGACACGCCCGTGTCCTAGGCCGTGTTCCCTGCCTGTGTCGACACAACTGTGCCGACACCTCTGTGTCGACACAACTGTGTCGACACCTCCTCTGTGTCGACACCTCTATGTCGACACAACTGTGTCGACACCTCCTCTGTGTCGACACAATGGTGTCGACACCTCTGTGTCGACACCTCCCTTGTGTCGACACTCGAGGGAACACGGCTGCGATACGCGGTCCAACACTGGCATGTCGGAGGGCGTGTACCCCACTAGTCGACGAACTGAGCAAAAAATCGTCGACTTCCCGGCCTCTAGACGAACCCAGTATGATACGGCTATGGACACGCCCGTGTCCTAGGCCGTGTGACCCTCACCAATACCCAAACTTGGCTCTCGACGCTGCTCGTCCTTCTTTCGAATTTTGGGGTGTTACACTAGCCTCCAATCATTGGACGTGAACCAACCATCTCAGTCACTCACGATGCTGCGGGGCGCACCGTGAAGCCGTACTATGTTGTCCACATACAGTTTTGCCAATTTCTCAACCGAATCATCCTTCCTATGCAGAATGAAATGCGACACCTTCGTTAGATGATCTACGACCACCCAAATGGCGTCGTTCCCTTTTTGTTACCTTGGCAGCCCGTGCACAAAGTGCATAGTAATGGCGTCAAACTTCCACTCCAGAATAGGCAAGGACTTCAAGAATCCTCCCGGCTTTTGGCATCCTGCCTTCACTAAGGAGCATGTCTGACACTTCGCCACGTACAGTGCCACATCCTTCTTCAGTATTGGCCACCAGAACAATTTCTTCTCATCGCGGTACATCTTTGTGCTTCCCGGGTGAATCGTGTACTTGGTATGATGCGCTTCGTACAACAATTCCACCCGCAAAGTGCCTATATTTGGGACGCACAGACCACCGTCTTTCCAAATAAATCCATCCATAACCACATATTGGGAATTTTACCCATCCAAAGCCTCGATCATGAGATGCTTCATGCTGCTATCCACATCCAAAGCCTCTATCATGAGCTGCTTCATGCTGCTATTCACATCCAAATCATGCCGAATTCGATCAGCTAGGTCATACTGAACTTCAATCAAGTTCAATAGCGTTTCAACACTCAAATACTTGTCTATGCAAGAGATCTCCAATGCCTCCAACTCCCGAACCAACCGCTCGTTATGGACAGATAGCCAATTGGCTTGAGCTGGGGCCCGACGACTGAACGCGTCCGCAACCGCATTGCCTTTCCCAGGCACATAATGGATCTCGAACGTGTAGTACCCCAGGAACTCCATCCATCTCCTCTGTTGTATGTTTAGATCTTTATGATCCAACAAGTATTTCATGCAATTATGGTCGGTATAGATATCGAACTTCACCCCATATAAGTAGTGCGTTCACAGTTTCAAGGCAAAAATCACGGCCGCTAACTCCAAATCATGGACCGAATAATTGCTCTCGTACACTTTCAACTGTCTCGAGCCATACGTTATAACACTTCCATGTTGTAGTAGCACACAACCCAAACAACTTCCCAAAGCATCGCTGTAGATTTCATAGCCTTCGGTCCCACTCGGCGAACTCAGCACAGGCGACGTGGTCAACCGACACTTCAACTCTTCAAAAGCTCGCGCGCACTCTGGCGTCCAAACGAACTTCTGCTCCTTCCTTGACAAAGTAGTGAGGGGTAACGCTATCCGCGAGAAGTTCTCCACGAAGCGCCTGTAATAGGCGGCAAGCCCTAGAAAGCTCTAGAATTCCGCTACCATAGAAATCATAGGCCACTCTTGTATTGCAACAATCTTCATCGGATCCACCACAATTCCCTCTCCACTGAATATGTGACCAAGGAACGCCACTAAAGATAACCAAAACTCGCATTTGGAGAACTTGGCGTACAATTGATTTATCCTCAGCGTCTCCAGCACCAAATATAGATGCTTGAAGTGATCCTCCTCACTCCGCGAGTACCCCGAAATATCGTCGATGAAGATGATCAAAAAGTGGTCCAAGTACTCCCTGAAAGTCCTGTTCATCAAATCTATGAACACCGATGGCGCATTCGTCAGCCCAAACGGCATGACCGTAAACTCGTAATGCCTGTATCTCATACTAAAAGCTATTTTGGGGATATCACTCTCCCTTATCCTTAGCTAATAATATCCAGACTTGAGATCCAACATTAAGTACACTGTTGACCCGACTATCTGATCGAACAGATCATCAATCCTCGGGATCAGGTACTTGTTCTTCTCTGTTAGCTTGTTCAGCTCTTGATAATCAATACAAAGTCTCAAGCTTCCGTCCTTCTTCTTAGGCGCTAACCGATACGAAGAGAGTGTGACCGGTTTGGCATCACACCGAACTGCCTTAACCATCTGAAGAGAAGAAACCAACATCATGATCGACCCCTTTCAAGCCCATAAATGTCGTCTCACGACTAGTTCCCAACATGACTTTCTTGCGATTTCGATCAATGTATGCTTGCTGCTCCGAGAGCCAGTCCATACCAAAGATTACATCGAGCTCCCCTAGCAGTAGTAACGACGCTTGTAAGTCAAAGTCTTGACTCCCAATCCGTACCTAAACACAACAGATTCTACTCGCGCGCAATGAACATCATTAGATAACAACGCATCCAATTTGTCTTTTGCCATTCAAGGAGGTACTCCGACGCGCAATACAAATCCTTTGGTCATAAGAGAACACGAAGCTCCCTAAGCGAACGATGCACTCGCCAAATTAACCGAAAATCAGAACAAAACTTAGCACAAACAGTTCTAAGCTAACATGCAAAAGGGCACCAAGTATTTAAAGCTAAACTGTTATAACTTTAAGCTGTACCTCTCATCACGACAGTGTGCTTCTTCTCATTCTTTGGGCGTCCGTTCCAGCAGTCTCGGGCAAAGTTCCACAGCATTCTACAATCAAAGCATGAGCCCGGGGTTCGACCTGTAGGCATCCCAGAAGCACCAGAAGAAGGAGCTGGACCCGAATTCCTAGCCTTCTTATACAACCTACGGTACGTAGACTTTGAGGAGTTCAGAATTTTGAACTCCGTCTTTTGCGTATCCAAGTCCTTGCTTCCTTGGATTCGATTCAGATCTCTGACACTTTGTCCTATATCGGCTCCTGACATAGCTTTCCTTAACTTCTGAGCACCATTCTGACAATCTCGGGAAAAGTGCCCTTCCTTGCCACACTTAAAATAACCATATGGAGCCTAACCAGTAGATGTTTTAGACTTCTTGTACCTCCTCCTTTGGCATGCACACTTTGAAGATTCTGGAGAGTCTAGTACCCTGAACTCCGACATCCGTTTGAATTTTGCCAAAACTACTTCCAAAGATCTAGCCTATTCCACCAAGGCTCGGAATCCCAATAATTTTGGTCCTAGCAGCAAAACTCGTAATTCGGCGCGCAGGCCATTATAAAACCTATCGACCATCGACTGCTCGCTCTCCACTTCAGAGCCCAGGTAGCATCTTATCATCACAAATGATTGCAAATATTACTCAACTGAGTGCGTACCCTGCACTAAAATCATGTTCAACTGCTGACCCAAAGGTTCTATAAATGTTATTTGGTCCATCACACCACCCGGCGTTGGAGTTACCTCAAAAATAGGGGACTGCACACGTATTTCATTTTGTGCACCAATCGCAGCGAAGACTGCTTCCACCACCATTCTTATGGTTTCAGCAGAGGGAAGGGTTGCAGGCACATCATTAGGAGCACGATAATCCTCAGAAACCGGATGTTCTGACGGCCCAGCACTGCTTCTGGTCACCTATAGTTGTACAAAACACCATTAAGCGACCATACAAAATTGCAAAAAAGCAATTATAGGGACACACAGGTTCCTCAAACATGTGTATTTTCATTCCTAAGTGGACATTCATGGGTTCTTTTGATGTTATAATGATGATGCACACACATGTGCTCACCACTTCTTAAAAAGAATTCGTCCACAAATTCATTTAAGCCTGACCGAAACTGTTGGATCCCTAGTTTGATTTGGGCTTGGTTCACTAAGTTAGGATCTTGTGACCCATCATGTATAGCCAGGGTCATAGTTGTGTCCTAGAGTCTAGGCCATGTCCTTAGGATCATCACTTCATGGACCAGCCATCATCAGACTGCCAGAGACTCAAGACTTAGAGATTTTCCAAAGACTCAGTAAAGTGAGTTCGACGTTCGTCGAACTCAGGTCGACGATAGACATGCTCAGCTCGACGATATCAGAGAAAATTATCTGAGCTGAGCTCGACGAACTTGATTCTCAGGTCAACGATCTTTGGAATCTACCTTCAGCATTCTAAGTCCTGACTTTGTTCTCTAGACTCAGGTCGACGAACTTAGTTCTCTGGTCGACAATTTCTAAGTTCTCTACTTCAACTTATTATTCCAGAAGTTTCTCAATTTTTATAAGATGAGAATCATCTCCAGTCGACGAATTCAAGATTCTCAGCTCGACGAACTTTGACCACTTTGGAAAAAGTTATGAAGCAGCAGTTAGTAGTTCTCAGCTCGACGAAACAAATTCTTAGGTCGATGATTTATGGATACGTCACTTTGACACTTCATTCCAGAAGCATCTGAAATATTCTAAGTCCAGAAATACTTTGCTGAACTTTCGTCGATGAAACCAGTTATCAGCTCGATGAAATCCATACACAGAAAAGGCAAAGTTTCTAGGGAATGCAGTTCTACTCTCAGCTAGACGATCTTGGAACTCAGCTCGACGAACAGAAGTTATCAGGTCGACAAACACAACAACTCGGCTCCACGAACTGTGAACTCAGCTCGACGATTTCTGTTATCTGTTCGACGAATCCAGACTTAATTATTTCCTTCATTCTGTCCCATTCTTACTACAATAATTCCAGTGTAATTAATGCTCAAATATTCTCTGAATATAATCGTTAGAAGGAGCATTGATTATGGTCTTCTCCAGGATTATTGCTTGCCGTTTTTCCATGGGATAGATGGGGAAATAATTCAATGCAGTTTATTCTCAAGGCCGTCAGCATTGATTGTAGAGGATTTCAAATTTCGAAAGATAATTTTTGACAGGGAATATAAAAGGGATTTTCTCCCTTTTCCTGCAGACAAGACACACAAGATAGATAGTGAACATAGACACACAGACAAGAAATACAATCAGTCTGAATAAAGGAATTCTCTACTATTTCATTCACAGATCTCTGATATAGAGAAGAAGCCCTAGAACAGAAGAACATCTGCTCTCTGAAGAAGAAGAACAATCAATCAAAAATCAAGAGTCTTCATTCTTCAACTCTTCAGGACACTTCAAAGGACAACATCGATTCCATCTGTCAAGAAGTTCCTGAAGATCTTTTCTGGTTAAGGGTTAAAGATTGAAGGCCTATCACCCTGAAGCAATGCTCCAGTTTTCCCTAAACCATTCTACATCTCAGGGGGAGCTATTTGCTAACATCATATCCACAAGTCTTCTCAGTTGTATATTGAGAAAGAGAAGACAATATCATCTCTCACCCCCACTGTATAAAGGGTTATAACTCCATTTAAAAGTTATTCTTGGTTGCAAGTCACCTGACCAAAAGACTTGAGGTTTGGTTTTTGAGCACCTGATCAAAAGCTCATTGGTGTCAGGCACCTGATCAAAAATCTGAGTGGATTCCTACCAGGGTAGTAGAAGAAAGGATGTACCCAGGTTGTGTTTGTGCTAGCTAGGTCTGTTGTGTGTTTGTGATTATTTATTTGTTATTCTGCAGTCTTTATTTACAACAAAAGTTGTAAAGTTTGTTAAAGGATTTTAGGAAACTCTATTCACCCCCCCACTCTAAAGTATTCCAGATCTAACACATTACTTTCAATTGGTATCAGAGCGGGATTCCCTTGGTTGTACAAGCTAACCCTTGAACTAAAGATCCTGAGTTAGATCTATCTTTACATTACTATTCGATTTATTCTCACACAACATGGCACAAAACAAGGACTATACAAGCACCAGACCTCCAGTATGCAATCTGAATAAGTTTGCCATCTGGAAGGCAAGAATTAGGTTATACATGAACTCTGTTGATGAAGATATATACAACTCCATTTTGACAGGTCCCCCTCAAGCATGTACTTCTGCAACATCTTCAAGTACAACTGCAGTTCCACCACTTGAGTGAACTGAAGTCCAGAAGAAGGCAAAGATTGATGATGCCAAGGCAATGAATATACTGACACAAAAAATGTCAGATGATATTTTTCAAAAAGTAGCTGAATGTACCTCAGCCAAAGCCATTTGGGACTCCCTAAATCAAATGGTGGCTGGATCAGCAGATGAAAGGGAGGATAGGATATCCAATCTCATATATCTATATGACAATTTCAAGAAGGAGGAAGCTGAGACAGTAGCTGATATGTACAACAGGTTAAGCTCAATCATCAATGAGCTAAAAACCTTGGACAGGGACATCCCCCTCACTGAGGTGAATGATGAGATCATTATATGCTTCCCAAGCTCATGGGATTCAAGGATCTGCCTATCAAGAAGGCCAGAAGCCTAAATGAGATTTCCACTGAATCTCTTTTAGGAAAGCTTAAGTCCTATGAATTGCTGATAAAATCCAGAGAGGCAGCTGGGCAAAGAACACCTCCTCAAGCAAGAAAAGAACAAAGCATTGCATTCAAGGCTACTAAGGAGACAGAGACTTCAACCACAAATGAAGAGCTGATGAGTCTTTTTGCCAAAAGATTCTACAAACTGGGAAGGAAAGACTTCAGGAGAAAGTCATCAAGGCAGGATGACAAACCAAGATATGACAAAACATCAACTAAAGAGTGGTGTGTTTTGCTTGCAGGAAACCTGGACACTTCATCTCTGAGTGTCCAGAGAATCAGAAGAAGGAGAAGAG